>CM053275.1:65826095-66289415 GCA_028583415.1 Protea cynaroides | reverse complement strand
TGAAGGAAGTGGCCTTCTTGGGTCACGTAGTATCTGCAGACGGTATCAAGGTAGATCCAAGCAAGATCGCAGCTATAGTAGGATGGGATGCACCAAAATCAGTTGCGGAGATTCATAGCTTCCTTGGATTGGCTGGTTACTATAGAAGATTCGTGGAAGACTACTCAAGGATCGCCATTCCACTTATCAGACTAACCAAGAAAGGAGAAAAGTTCATATGGAAAGATGAGTGTGAGAAATGCTTTCAGACTTTGAAGTCAAGACTAGTCTCTGCACCTATCTTGACCATCCCAGCACCAGGCTTGCCATTTACCCTATGTACGGATGCCTCAGGGTTGGGTCTTGGATGTGTGTTGATGCAAGGAAAATAGGTGATTGCCTACACATCAAGACAGTTGAAAGAGCATGAGAAGAACTATCCTACGCATGATCTGGAGTTAGCAGTGGTTATTCACGCAATCAAAACTTGGAGGCACTACCTTTATGGTGAGAAGTTTCAGATTAAGTCGGATCACAAGAGTTTAACTTACCTTTTTACTTAGAAGGACCTGAATATGAGACAGAGGAGATGGCTAGAACTATTAAAAGGTTATGATTGTGACATCCAGTACCATCTGGGTAAGGCAAACGTTGTGGTCGATGCCTTAAGCAGAAAGTGGGCATTGAAACCTGAGGCAGGACCTAGTACAAACGCTGCACTGTGTGCTGTAGTCTCAATAGAGAAGGATAAATACTATATATTAGAGACTGCGGGAGATCCAGTGGAACAGGGCTTAATTCATAAGTCACATTGATGTTCACAGCTTTAAAGATCTCATTGGATCTCATAGATGAGGTCAAAGTAGCAATCCTACAGGATTCACACCTCAAGACTGTGCAAGAAGATCTAGAGAAGGATAAAAGCAACCCTGACTTTACCCTGGATTCAGACAAGGTACTCAGGTATCGTGGACGATTATGTATACCTGAGAGTGAGAACTCAAATATCAGAGATAGAGTTATGACAGAAGCTCATTACACCCCATATTCGGTACATCTAGGAAGCACCAAGATGTACCATGATTTAAGAAGATTATATTAGTGGAGGGATATGAAAGTGGTGTAGCTCGATTCGTATTCCAATGTCTGAATTGCCAGCAAGTTAAAGCTGAAAGGCAGAGACCCGCAGGTTTGCTACAACCACTATCGGAGCCAGCATGGAAGTGGGATTGTATCACAATGGATTTCATCGCTGGCCTACCCTTGACACCAAGGTCAGTGGATGCAGTATGGGTTATAGTCGATTGAATTACCAAGACAGTTCAATTCATCGCTATCACACCTCAGTATACCATGGAGAAGCTAGCCAAGCTATATGTGGATAATATAGTCAGACTTCATGGCGTCCCAGAGAGTACAGTATCTGACAGAGATCCCCGTTTTACATCAAAGTTTTGGGAAGGATTACAGAAAGCCATGGGAACCAAGTTGAAGTTTAGCACAACTTTTCATCCTCAGACAGACGGGCAGTCATAAAGAACTATTCAAATCTTAGAAGATATGCTTCGAGCGTGTGTCCTAGATTTCAAAGGAGCTTGGGACGAGAAGCTATCGCTTATCAAGTTTGCTTATAATAATAGTTACCAGGCTACGATCCAAATGGCTCCATATGAGGCACTCTATGGAAAGAAATGTCGTACACCTCTGTTATGGAATGAGGTGGGAGAGAGAAGGATTGTAAAATCGGAGTTCGTCGAAGAAACTTGTCGAGTGATTGATCAAATTAAGGAAAAAGTGAAGACAGCTCAAGTTCGATAAAAGCACTATGCAGATAATCGACGTCGGAATCTGGAGTTTGCTGTGGGTGATAAGGTGTTCTTAAAGATATCACCTGTGCGAGGTTTGAAATGGTTTGGTAAGAAGGGAAAGTTATGCACTAGGTATATGGGACCATTCGAGATTTTGACCAGACGTGGTAATGTGGCATATCAATTGGCTATACCACCATCCATGTCAAGCGTTCATGATGTGTTCCATGTTTCTTTATTGAAGAAGTACGTCAGGGATCCATCGCACATCTTGACAGCAGACCCACCAGACTTGATAGAGGACTTGACATTTGAAGTAGTACCTGTGATGCTCACAAGCTGAAAGTTACAACATCTCCGAAGCAAGGATATCCATTATGTAAAAGTGCATTGGAATAGCCAAGATGTAGAAGAAATCACTTGGGAGGAAGAGAACGCGATGCGAAAGGAATACCCTAACCTTTTTTACGACCAAGGTACGTTCAAATTTCAAGGCCAAAATTTATTTTAAGGGTGGGGGAGTTGTGAAACCTACATGCAAATTTCAGGGACGAAATTTCTTTTAAGGGTGGGGGAGTTGTAAGACCCGTACTCCATGAACCCGATCTAAACCTTTCATTCATGTCGTAACAGGTCTTCCAATCATCACCGGGTCAGACGGAACGAGCGGATGACAATCAGGTACAAAAACGGACCTCAAAGTATGAAATATTTCATATCGATCAATGGTACCGGTCGACCGGTATGGCCTGCGCAACAGACCACTTAGATCCGGAAAAGGATCTCTGCGAGTCCCACTTTTTAAATTTCAAATTGAAGGACTTTCCTAATGTTAGGAGGCTTTCTAAACTCATCCCTAGCCTATATGAGGACTCCTAAACCTCCTAAAATCCCTTTCATTGATCCTCATAAATCCTAAAGATGAGAAAGAGATTGAAGAAAGAGAAGAAGCTAGGAAAGAGAGGAAAGAGCCGCCATTGCTGTTGGACGAAGAACACATTACCGCGAACCAACAGTAAGTGCTTAAACCTTGCTCTACATTAAGCATTCTAGAATGGTTGGTCATGTTTGGATCAATACCATGCAATATGAGGTATTGATCTAAACTATATTTTGCCATCAAACCCTAATCTAGTCGATAAACCCTAGATTCAAGTTCTAGGTTGAAGATCATCGAAACTAGGACTTGAATGGAGTTAGAAACAACTCTAACTCAGTGCTCAGACCTAGAATGTATAGGAGAAACCCTAGAATCAATAGAGGGTGATAGATGGAAGGCGAGAATCGGGTGTATGGTCTTTAGACATACCGATCGACCATACCGGTCGCACCCTATGCGACTGGTACCTGCGACCGGTATCTCCCGGAGGCTGGTCTGTGGGGACCGGTCGACCATACCGATCGCACCTTTCCCCACAGTGCGTGGCCGATACCTGCGACCGGTACCTGCGACCGGTCTGCTCTGTGAGGAGTATTTTTGACCCAGTTGGTTTTTCGACCAACGTAAACCCTAAGAAAACTATTCTAACTCAACCCTAACATCGTGTAAGACCTTGTGATAGCAAGTTTGGATTTTGTGACGTGGAGCAAGCTATCAATCAAGCATCAAGTAAGGGAATCAGACCTAAACCCTAATAATATAATAACAGTAAAACGTTGTTATTAACTATGATTCTGTGGATTGATGTTTGTGCATACTCACATGTCATCCTTTACTTTCAGTTATTATTATTGTTCATGCATACTCGCTATGCTAGGATGTGACTGTTAGGCATGTGATTATTTTTTTGGTGTGTGGAATGGGAAGGGCCGAGGGTCTAGGATCATTCCTCACACTAGCACCTTTTTGTATCATTCTGTCTTAGCATGCTTGGTGCGGATAGGGTATCAGGGGGAGGAAGTGGCACTGTGGTCTCCGGCCTAGCCACTAGACTCTAGCTCTATCTCTATGTCGTAGGGAGCTGTGCTGGGATAGGACCTACTGTGATGACATATAGGATTGGTTAGTTGCGAACCCAGTTTGCATGCCCTCGCCAATAGGGGCTTACGTGTTGGTATGGGTAGGGTATCAGGGGAAGTGTTGGTGGTGTTTGATCCAGATGCTTTAGCTCTATCTCTATTCCATGGTGGGTGCATGTGGGACGACAGTGGTGTTTGATCCATTGGGCAGCTTCACACATTCGTGTATAGAGGTGCGGTGGCCGCCAATCCTTTCTATAGCACATTGCAAACTTAAAACCGGACCATAATATGAATGTTACTCATGCATATGTTTGTTGCATTGTCTGATTATCTTACTGAGCTAAGTTGTGAGCTCACCCTTGTGTACACACTATTTTTAGATGTTGATGCAGGTTATAGTGTGGAGGACTACATGGATGCTCCGACGTATGGAGGTGTTGCTGCTTTAGAAGTGCAAGCAGGAGAGGACGAGCATGACGCTTCATGCGAGTGCCCTTTCTGCATGTACCTCTAGGATTTGTTTAGTTTATTTATTTATTTTTCAGTTGGATTTATAATTGCAGTGTAAGGATAATTATTTATGTTTTGGTATTTTGAATTACTGGATAATTTATTTATCAATAGAAGTACTCAATTCATTTAATTTAAGACTTTTGCTGTATTTTAATATATTCTGATTATGGTTATGTGTATGAGTGGACACGGTCTTATTGAGATCCTGGTGTGAACCGTTGGTTCAGTGACGGTTCACTCACACTTCTGGTTCAGCCAGAATTGGGGTGTGACAATCATAGTATAGATGCAATGCATGCAAAAGATATAGTTATTGGATGACATGTTAATCATAACATAATTATAAGCATGCAGCATCAATCATTAGCATATATTAAATACCCCAAAGTTAGGTCAAGGTTCTATTCCTCACCTGATATCACATAGTTATAATTATCCAGGCTAGAATAACCAGTGTTTATGGGGTGTTCTACACCTATACAAAGTGTGGAGTTATTAGTTAGCGGTTCTGTATAATATAATCTCTATTTATGAGAGTCTTGAGCTTGTCGATCATTGCATCGGTGGCAACTATCATGACCGGTCTAGCATCCGACAAAGGTCCGAGCATTCTGCCAATGGTCAGTTGCTTTGTCGATCGGTACATTATCAATGACCGCCACATCGTCCGACCACTTACAAGAACCTTCTAGGACTAGTCAATCATCATACTGGCTCTTATAGACCATCGTCTGTGATAACATCCGATTCTTAGCAGAAAGGTTAGTCTGAGCAACTTGGCCTGGTCGATTACTCGGATTTTGTGTCCGGTGCACCGTTGGACCCTGCTTTCAGGCTTATTTTCCTGAGATTCCAAACCTTACCTTAGACGGGGTTTAGGGTTGGTCTTACAACCTTGTATTATCTGTCTTCCATAGCGGGAGGTCTCCTTCCCTTTTTACTAGGTCCATAAATTTTAAATATAAAAATAGAAAGAGACTTTGTCTGGTTTCTCATAAATTCTTCCTCCAATACATAGTCTATTCGAGATCTTAGTAAATGAAATTCCATGTTCATCATACTATTTAATTTTCTCTAAATACCCAAGCATTGTCAATGAAGTTCTACGATGTAAGGTACGAAGTATTACTTGTATCGTACGTTGATCAACAAGAATGATAGCCTAATGACTTCGACAGTGTTTGTAGACTGTCCATTTTTCCTCTTCCTTCTTCTCTCTACTCTTCCTCCTTCTCGACAATACTCTCTCTCAGAAAATGTGTCAGAGGTTTTTTTTTTGTAATGAATATGTATCCTTATGAAAGGGAGGACAAGTAAGGTTCATCCTCCAAGTTTCCTTCTTGGGGTGTAACTCTTCCAAGAGTGGGAAATGATGGAAGAGAGCCATGTGGCAAGGAAGTTGAGAGAATGTGGGATTTTCTTCTCCTTAAAGGATTCTAAGGTTGTTATACATGAGATAGGACTCTAATAGTTTGTCCTTAGCTGGAGGAATATTCATATTTGACTTCTGGAATCAAATCAACTTATCCCATTCCTGTGGACATGCTTTATACCCAAGCCAGTCGGAGCTGGCGGATCTTGTTGGCTTGGGTTTCTCGATCGGCCCTAGTATCCTCCACCAGTGTAAAAGGCAGTCCTCAAGTGGTGGAACCCAGTTCTTATTAATGACTTGTGAACCTATTTGGTCGACGATGAAAAACCCTCTTAGCACTGTAGAAATCTGATTAGGCCGGTGTTTCTGAGTGTGGGTTTTATAGGTACGGGGTAGGGTATCAAGGTGGGTGCTGATGGTTTGGTTGTAGCCTGCCATTGGGATCTAGCTTTATCTCTATCTTGTTGTGAGTGTTGTGGGGCGAAGGTGGTTTTGATTCCATCCTGACCGTTAGGTGTGCTTACATTTTCATGTATGGAGGTGTGGTTGTAGCCTATCTTTACCATAGTACATTGCAAAAAATAAACTAGGCCAAATGATTGAATGCCACATCATGCATATTGCCTGCTACATGTTTTGTTTCTTATTGCTAACTTGTAAGCTCACCCCACATATACGTTTTCTTTTTAGTTGATGATGCAGGTACCACAGTAGAAGACTATGTTAAACCACCTTCTTATGGACAGATGACCGCTACGGATGGATGGAGAATGAGCATGACTCATCATGCAAGTGTCTCTACTATATTTATTTATAGGGTTTATTTTTGTATTAGGCTATAAGGTTGTAATGAGATAATTTATTTATGTTTTGGTTTTGAGATTATTGACTAATTATTATTTATTATTCACATACTTAGTTTGTTATTTAATAAAGACTTCTGTTATTATTTATTTATTCTGATTATGGTTGAATGTATGGCTGGGATTGTTGGCATGATCCTATGTGATCCTGGCTTGAGCCGTTGGTTCCTTGATGGTTCATTCATACTTCTAGTTCTCCTAGAATTGGGGTGTGACAACTTGGTATTAGAGCTCAAAGGCTTTGCCAATCAAACCTATGTATATTAACCTATGTCTATGAACTGAGTTAAGATAATTAAAAGCCGTAATACAAACACACAAATTAAGCACGTATATTGGTCGAGACAAAAGTTAAATAAGATCATAATGCACAGAATAAAAGAAAGAACCATATATAAACATTAATCATAATGTGTCCGGACAAAATAATAAGGTACACTTCATAGGTCAGATAGTTACCCTATAATGATATACGATAAAAGAATAAATAAAAGAAAATCCTATTACTGGTCCGGTGGAGCAGGTGTCATGTCATCGTGCTCATAATCCTACTCATAGGCCTCTCGGAGCCAATGCACATGCTCTCGAGTTGTAACACACGCATGCCACGAACCCGGCCTAACCTTATATTTTGTGTCGGGAACCGTCTACATATCATGGTCGAGCCATGTGGACCAAGTGTGTGAAGAAACCCAAGACCCAATATGAAAATTTACCCAAAAGCAGTCAAAATGAGGGTAGGGTCGCATGTTTTAACAGGCAGGTCCGACCCTCCCATCGACTCTCACCATCGACCCTCAACCATGGGTCGCAGGGTCTATGAGTTGTCCGACCCTCCCATCGACCCTCGGTACTCGGGAAAAACAGCACGAACCGAAAATTAGGAAACCTTCCTAATTTCGATTGGAACCTTTCCTAAACCCAATGTGACTTATTTTGGGAGGTTTTGCCCTATAAATAGGACGTCCCTAAGCCTCTTTCACTCCTTTTAAAACCCTAATTGGATTGAGAGAAAGAGAAGAGAAGGAAGAGAAAAAGAGAAGGAAAACTTGAAGAAAAGGCTAAGGAAGAAGAGAAAATTCAGAGGAACTCTGAATCTCAGCAAACCTAAGGGATGAATACATTCCCCATGATTTATTTAAGACTTTAGAATGGTTATTGAAGAGGGTATGACTTAGAAGAAACCCAAATCATCCATCCATGGTTTCGTTTCAATGGAAACCATGGAGGAGATCATTAAAACCATGTAGGTGAATAAAGTATAGTTCTAAACCATAGAACATGTATAGAATGGATCGTGGAAGTAAGCCATAGGACCCAACCATAAAAGAGAGAACGAAATCTGATATTTTCGACTCAAACCATGGAGGGTCGCACCTAGGGTCGATGGCAGATCCGACCCTAGTATCGACCCTCAGTGTTCAGGAAGTTCAGATTAGGGGGAGGGTCGCACCCAGGGTCGATCATGACTCCGACCCTACCTCCGACCCTCAGTTAACAGAATGGTTCTTAAATTCTAAATAAATTCTAATTAAATTCTATCGACTTTGTTAGGTCTTCTAGCAATATAATAACATTATAAAGGTGATTCTAAAGCTTGGAAGAGGATTTATTAACAAGCTAAGGTGAGGGAACAAGACCTAAACTAATTGGTTAATAATAAATTATTTTTATTTCTTGAGTCCGATGCCATGAATGATTTTATGCGTGTATGATTGTTATGTGTATTCAATATGTCATCCAATATTTCTATTATTACTGTTCATGCATATTTAAATTTATTGATTATAACATGATGATGTTGATGATGGTAAGAATAGGCATGTGAATGTTTGTGTTTGGCTGGTGTACATGGTACGGGTAGGGATGGTATCAACCGGTACTTCGATGTCATTCTCATCGGGGTATATTGTGCCATGGTCTATTCAAGTCATGTCCACTAAGCAAGTGTTAGTGTGCTTGATGCGAGTGGAGCATCAGGGGGAGGACGTGGCATTGTGGTTCAGCCTGGTCACCAGACTCTAGCTCTATCTCTACTCAAGTTTTGTCCACTAACATCGTCGTATCGCCATTACCTTAGCGGAACTAATATGTCGTAGGGCATCAGGGGGGGGGGGACGTGGCATTGTGGTTCAGTCTGGTCACCAGACCCTAGCTCTATCTCTATGGATGTATTGAGGGATGCTGGGGTGAGGTCTTGGATACATTGTTTGACATTAGGGTTGGTTAGTTGCGAGCCCAGTTTGCAAGCCCTCGCCAACAGGGGCTTACGTGTTGGTATGGGCAACCGGTACAGCCATGCCGTTTTTATGGGGTGTATATTGTCCATGGTGGGTGCATGTGGGGCGACAGTACCATTTTCATTGGGCGTTTCCACACACTCGTGTATAGAGGTGCGGCGGCCACCTATCCTTTCTATAGCACATTGCAAACTTATATACCAGACCAAAGATATGAATTGAATGCATGCATATGTATTGTTGCATTGTTTTGTTTTCTCACTGAGCTCAAGTTGGAGAGCTGACCCTCGCGCGCGTAATTCTTTTTAGTTTATGATGTTGTAGGTACTATGATTGAAGATTATGTCGACACACCAACATATGAACATGTGGTGGCTATGATGAGCAAGCTGTGGAGGATGAACATGGTTCGTTAAGCAAGTGTTTCAGCTGTGGATACGCTTAGTGTTTAGATTTCGTATTTGGATATTGTAATATGTATTAAATTATGTTTTGGTTACTTGAAAATAATTGGAATATTAGTTATTTATCATGATTAGACATCAGTTCATTATCTGTAAGACTTCCGTTATTTATTTTATTACCTCTGATTAATGTGGAATGTGTTTTGGTTTATCATATGTGGGATAGCCTATTTTGAGATCCTGGTTGAACCATTGGTTTATTGACGGTTCATCACACCATTCTAGTTGGTACAGAATTGGGGTGTGACAACTTGGTATCAGAGCATCTCGTAGGCCTTACCCATTAAACCTGAATACTACCACTGGAGTCCATGAACTGAGTTAGGATAAATTAAAAGCTTTAATACAAACAAACCATAAGCACCTGTATTGGTTGAGACAGAACCTAAACAAGACAATAATGTACCTATAAAAGGTGGAACCATATATATACACTCACACAGAAAGAGAAGACAAAAAAAAATTATCCTAATAAACAAACAATATAGGGTATTATCTATAAGTTGGGTAGTTATCCAAGTATACAAGGATATAGTACAGTAGCAAGAAGGAAGCATCTGTAAAATAGAAAAATTAAATACCGAGTTGGTACTCACAGGATGTGGAACTCGATGTAAGACAGAGGAAGAAGGAAAATGGCTAGTAATGCCAAAACCCCTGTAGAGATAAAGGAAAAGTTCTCGGGCTAAATCCAAACAGAGATAAGAGGATAATGGCCATGTAAGTAGATATTTTTATATAGGATGCGGTGCATTATTGACTTACTCTTATGATTATAGAGGATGCACATACTTGATTTTAATTCTCGTACCTTGACAGGATACCTTCTTGATTTAACCTGTCAATTGTAGTTATAGATATTGTTTCTTTAGTATTAGTCCTAGTTATACCAAACTGAGCCACTCTCATGATCAACAACATGAACAGATATGTAACCTTGTCTCCCCTACCCTAGCTGAAAAACTACAGCGCGCGCGTTAGCGCAACGGTGCTCGTAGATCCCACTTCCCTCCGCATTTCATTAAGTGGTCATGCTAGAGACATAAACGATGAACTGAATGAACAGTTAAATGTTTAATCATGTTGAGCATACATCTTCAGATTTTTTTACCTGATTTACTGATGTACGAAAACTTTCTCCAGATTTACTCCTGTAGTGCCTTGACCAATGACATTATATACTCGATAGAACCTGTAATCATGAGGTTAAGAACTATAAAACCTCTATTTCCATGTAGTTGGACCACCGTGCAACTTAACGACCTTTTAATGCTGGTTAGATTACCACAAATTTACTCCTGGTCCATTAAACCTAAGTACACTAGATAAAGAAAGTGTTTGCCGTTATACTAAATTTGAAAGAAGGAAGTGAATTGCTTTTGGATGAACATTCTAATTTATACACTCGCTGACCATTGTTGATAAAGATGTTTAGTGATAATGGAATTATTGGAAGAAAGATGATTGAATTCAAATTAGATTCTATAACCAAGAGACCTCAGATGAAGTAATGGAGAATCTATTTTGAGATTTTTAAATGGATGGATATGAGTCATGTCTATAAAAGAGTGCATGAGCTAAAGTGAGAACTATCAAGAGTAACCAGTAAAGAAATAAATAGCACTTAAAGTAGAGTTAAAGATGGCTATATCGGTACGGATTTTGACAAGGTAGAAGATTCCTAAAGGTAAATTTAAGAGTGGATACAAGGATAAAGTCATGGCATAAGTAGTACTCGATTTAATACAATGATAATTGAGTTATGCCCAATGTTGAGTGATTGATCAAGAAAAGACCAAAAGAGTTTAGATGAATTAACGAATTTATAAGCATATACCCTAATGCTTATAGATAGACTTGGGATATGAGGTAACAATCACAAGATATTTTTTGACGTATATGAAAGAGAGATCAGGATAGAACAGAAGTGATAAAGGAAATATAAGCTAATGAACTTTCAAGATATGAGATTGTTAGCAATAGTCTTTGAAAATCATAAGAGATGAAGGAACTAGACAAGCTCTTAAGACCTTATACCAGATTTTGCTAGTTTAAGCCCTTTGGACTAGATGTTGTATGGGATGAGTGTTACGAACAATGTCCAAATCTTATGGATGAATAGAATTTGGATGCAACCCGAGTCGACTTGAGATGGTAGACTTTGACGTCATCTTGGAAATAGACTGGTTGTCTCAACACTCTACAAGTGATTATGTGCATAGAAGAGGTAATCATTCAAGAATAAAAACGGCATATGATTTAGTATCATTGGGAGTATGTTGCCTAGGAAGTGAAAGCTGATCCGCTCTATGCTAAAGGCGAAGAGATGCTTTGAAGAGAAATGAGTTGGATATATGGTATCTGTGGTATACGTTACCAAAGAAGCACCACAGATGACAGATATTGATGTGATGCATAAATTCCCTGATGTGTTTCTAGGAGACTTACCGGGTTATCACATGATCGTGCGACCGAGTTCGTCATCGACTTGTTACCAAGGACGATACTCGTGTCAAAGGCAGTTGTAGAGTAGCTTCTATGGAGTTAAAGGGATTGAGACGCAACTACAACAGTTATTAGACAAGGGTTCTAATTGGCTATGTATTGCATCATGGGAAGTGCCAATGCAATTCATGAAGAAGAAGGATGGTAGTGTTGTTTGCGTATAGACTACCGGGAACTAAACAAGCTCACAGTCAAGAATCGATATCTACTACCTTAGATCGATGACTTGTTTAAATAGTTGCAAGGAGCAAAGGTATTTTCTTCAGTCAAGATATCATCAGCTGAAGAATTTTGGACAGAAATATCTCGAAGATAGCTTTAGAATCGGGATTGGGCATTATGAGTTCTCGATTATGATGTTTGGATTAACCAATGCCCTTACATCTTTTGTGGAACGGATGAACTAGGTGTTTCATGACATGTTGGACACGTCGGTCATAGTTTTCATAGATGATATTTTGGTTTATTCCAAGAATGAAGCAACTCATACAACGGATTTTAGAACAGCTTCACAACAGCTGAGAAGGGAAAAACTTTATGCCAATTCCAAAGAATATGAGACCCGATTAAACAAAGTGATCTTATTAGATCACGTAGCGTCATAAAAAGGAATAAAGTGGACCCTATTAAGATAGAAGTAAACATATGGTGAGAAACACCTAAAGAATATTGCGAAGATCAGAAGTTTCTTGGGTTTAGCTGGTTATTACTGACGATTTTGGAGGACCACTCTAAGATCGCAAAACCTCTTACCAAGCTAACCAGGAAAGGAGATGAGTTTAATTTGACTGACGAGTGTGAAGAATGTTTCCAAACTCTAAAAGAAGGGTTGGTATCAGCTCCCATCTTGATCATTTCGGTACCAAGGGAACCTTTTACCTTATCCATCGGAGCTTTCGGATTGGATCAAGGATGCGGTTTGATGAAAGGTAAATAAGCGATTGCATACGTTTCAAGAAAACTAAAGGAGCATGAGAAGCGTTATCCTACTCATGACTTGGAATTACCGATGATGAATTATGCAATCAAAACTTGGAGACATTATCTATACGGAGAAGAATGTTAGATTTAATGGGAATACAAGAGTTTATTTATCTCTTCACCAGAAAGAGTTGAACATGAGGATAAAATAGCTGAAATTGCCCAACGATTAAGACTGTGATATTCAGTGTCACCCGAGCAAGGCTAATGTAGTAGCTAAGGCCTTAAGCAAAAAGGGAACTATGAAGTCCGAAGAAGGACTTAGTATAAATGCTGCCTTACGTTCTGCAGCAACAGATTCAGATTTGGAAGAAGAGTAACATATAATAGAAATTCGTGATGATCCAATTGAGCGAGAACTTAGGGATGAAGAAAAAGTAGTAATTTTGTTATATTTGTATATAAGAACGGTACAAGAAGACTTAGAGAAAGGAAAACCCAACCCTGAGTTAATTTGGATGCGGAAACGGTACTCAGATACAAAGGTAGATTTTGAATACCTGAAGATACAGACTCGGATATCATGAAGAGGATAATGATAAGAGCCCATTGTACTCCATATTCAGTACATACTAGAGTACCAATATGTATCATGACATGAAGAGATTATTTTGGCAGAAAGGGAATGGAAGTGGTTGTGGATAGATGCTTGTTTCAGTAATTGAATTATCAGCAAGTAAAGGCTGAAAGACAAAGACCAACATGGCTACAACAATAACTATCAAAGCCAGTCTGGAAGTAAAACTGCATTACAATGAACTATGTCATTGATTTGCCACTGACTCCTAGATCGGTTGACGCAGTATGGGTGATTGTTGATCGCCTTATGAAGATAGTTCATTCCATTGCTATACGACCTCGGTATGCTTTGGAGCGGCTAACTAAGCTATATATGGATAGTATTGCCAGACTGAATGGTATGCATGAGAGCTTAGTGTCGGCCAGAAGCTCATGCTTTATCTTGAAGTTTTGGAAGGATCTACAAAAATAATGGGGACAAAGTTGAAGTTTAGTACCGCACTTTATCTCAAATCGACGGACAGTCAGAGCGGACTATACAGATCCTAAGAGATATGCCCCGAGCTTGTGAATTGATCTCAAGGAACTTGAGTTGAGAAGTTACCGTGAATTGAAGTTGCTATTAAGCTACCATGTAAACGTCACCTATCAAGCATGGTACGGTAGAAATGTCAAATTCCTTTATTTTGGAATAAATTTGGTGAATGAAGAATTTTGAGACCTAAGGTTAATGAAGAAAACTATCGAGTGGCAGACAAGATCACGAAAAAGGGCTAAGACAGCTAAGGATTGTCAGAAGAGACACCAAGACCATGAGTTCGCCATAAGTGACAAAGTGTTTTTGAAGATATCATTTATGCGTAGTTTGAAACGATTAGACAAGAAGGGAAAGTCATAATTTATATATGTGTAGGATCTTATAAACTTTGGGGAGACGTAGAAAAGTTGCATATCAATTAGCGTTACCGCTGTCCATGTCTAGTGTGCATGATGTATTTCGTGTGTCTCTATTGAAAAAGTACATTGGAGATCCATATAAAAGGTATTGACCACGGAATCACTGGATTAAATAGAAGATTTAACTATTAAAGTGGTACCAGCCTAGATCACTAGTTGAAAGGTATAACACCTTAAAAACTTGGTATCAATTATATGAAGACAATCTGACGAAGACGATTCGCAGAGAAGATTGCATGGGAGGAAGAAGTTGAAATGCAGACGTAGAATTTCCACCTGAATTCAAATTTTGAGGACAAAATTTATTTTAAGGATGAGGGAGTTGTAAGATCTGTACTTACAAATTTCGAGGACGAAATTTCTTTAAGGGTGGTGGAGTTGTAAGACCCGCATGCCACAAACCCGGCCTAACCTTATATTTTGTGTCGGGAACCGTCTACATATCATGGTTGAGCCATGTGGACCAAGTATGTGAAGAAACCCAAGACCCAATATGAAAATTTATCCAAAAGCAGCCAAAATGAGGGTAGGGTCGCATGTTTTAACAGGCAGGTCCGACCCTCCCATCGACTCTCACCATCGACCCTCAACCATGGGTCGCAGGGTCTATGAGTTGTCCGACCCTCCCATCGACCCTCTCATCGACCCTCGGTACTCGGGAAAAACAGCAGGAACCGAAAATTAGGAAAGCTTCCTAATTTCGATTGGAACCTTTCCTAAACCCAATGTGACTTATTTTGGGAGGTTTTACCCTATAAATAGGACGTCCCTAAGCCTCTTTCACTCCTTTTAAAACCCTAATTGGATTGAGAGAAAGAGAAGAGAAGGAAGAGAAGAAGAGAAGGAAAACTTGAAGAAAAGGCTAAGGAAGAAGAGGAAATTCAGAGGAACTCTGAATCTCAGCAAACCTAAGGTATGAATACATTCCCCATGATTTATTTAAGACTTTAGAATGGTTATTGAAGAGGGTATGACTTAGAAGAAACCCAAATCATCCATCCATGGTTTCGTTTCAATGGAAACCATGGAGGAGATCATTAAAACCATGTAGGTGAATAAAGTATAGTTCTAAACCATAGAACATGTATAGAATGGATTGTGGAAGTAAGCCATAAGACCCAACCATGAAAGAGAGAACGAAATCTGATATTTTTTACTCAAACCATGGAGGGTCGCACCTAGGGTCGATGGCAGATCCGACCCTAGCATCGACCCTCAGTGTTCAGGAAGTTCAGATTAGGGGGAGGGTCGCACCCAGGGTCGATCATGACTCCGACCCTACCTCCGACCCTCAGTTAACAAAATGGTTCTTAAATTCTAAATAAATTCTAATTAAATTCTATCGACTTTGTTAGGTCTTCTAGCAATATAATAACATTATAAAGGTGATTCTAAAGCTTGGAAGAGGATCTATTAACAAGCTAAGGTGAGGGAACAAGACCTAAACTAATTGGTTAATAATAAATTATTTTTATTTCTTGAGTCCGATGCCATGAATGATTTTATGCGTGTATGATTGTTATGTGTATTCAACATGTCATCCAATATTTCTATTATTACTGTTCATGCATATTTAAATTTATTGATTATAACATGATGATGTTGATGATGGTAGGAATAGGCATGTGAATGTTTGTGTTTGGCTGGTGTACATGGTGCGGGTAGGGATGGTATCAACCGGTACTTTGATGCCGTTCTCATCGGGGTATATTGTGCCATGGTCTATTCAAGTCATGTCCACTAAGCAAGTGTTAGTGTGCTTGATGCGAGTGGAGCATCAGGGGGAGGACGTGGCATTGTGGTTCAGCCTGGTCACCAGACTCTAGCTCTATCTCTACTCAAGTCTTGTCCACTAACATCGTCGTGTCGCCATTACCTTATCGGAACTATTATGTCGTAGGGCATCAGGGGGGGGGATGTGGCATTGTGGTTCAGCCTGGTCACCAGACCCTAGCTCTATCTCTATGGATGTATTGAGGGATGCTGGGGTAAGGTCTTGGATACATTGTTTGACATTAGGGTTGGTTAGTTGCGAGCCCAGTTTGCACGCCCTCGCTAACAGGGGCTTACGTGTTGGTATGGGCAACCGGTACAACCATGCCATTTTCATGGGGTGTATATTGTCCATGGTGGGTGCATGTGGGGCGACAGTGCCGTTTTCATTGGGCGTTTCCACACACTCGTGTATAGAGGTGCGGCGGCCACCTATCCTTTCTATAGCACATTGCAAACTTATATACCAGACCAAAGATATGAATTGAATGCATGCATATGTATTGTTGCATTGATTTTTTTTCTCACTGAGCTCAAGTTGGAGTGCTGACCCTCGCGCGCACAATTATTTTTAGTTTCTGATGTTGTAGGTACTATGATTGAAGATTATGTCGACACAACAACATATGAACATGTGGTGGCTATGATGAGCAAGCTGTGGAGGACGAACATGGTTCGTTAAGCAAGTGTTTCAGCTGTGGATACGCTTAGTGTTTAGATTTCGTATTTGGATATTGTAATATGTATTAAATTATGTTTTGGTTACTTGAAAATAATTGGAATATTAGTTATTTATCATGATTAGACCTCAGTTCATTATCTGTAAGACTTCTGCTATTTATTTTATTACCTATGATTAATGTGGAATGTGTTTTGGTTTATCATATGTGGGATAGCCTATTTTGAGATCCTGGTTGAACCGTTGGTTTATTGACGGTTCATCACACCATTCTGGTTGGTGCAGAATTGGGGTGTGACACGAGTGACCTGAAGACTTTGAGTGAGACTCGCTACCCACTGGTCCATCACCCATTGAGCTTTAAGTAGAGTCCATTGATCCTCCCTAATGGCCAGAAGGTGGGACAGGATCTGATCAGAGACTGACTGAGAGGGTCTAGCCACAGGTACAGGCTGGGGTATAGGAGGGGGGATATCATCTACCTCTATGAACAAGTCATCCCCTACACCCTTAGCTGTTGCTGCTACTACTGCTGCTGTTGTGGCTACTGCCCCAAGCAATGGCCCCTTAGGTGCCTCCAGCTCCTCATCATTGATGACGACATCATGTAGACCCATCTTGCAGATGGCCTTCCAGTCTAAGTCGGCCATTATAGTTTCCACATACATCTACTCTCTCTCCATATCCACACCAAGGCGATCCAGGAGGGTAGTGATCAGATGGCAGTAGGGCAAGTTGCCCTTCAATCTGGGCGTCATCGCATGATGCATGATATGGATGATGGTGTAAGTCAAGTATACCTCCTGCTTAGTTGTAAGACCCACACTCCATTAACTTGGTCTAACCGTGTCATGCTAGGTCTTCCCAAAATTGCTGGACCAAGTGGACCGAGTATGTAAAGATAGATCACAAACCAGGTATGAGAATCGAGTTAAAAACACAAAAAACGTATCTAAGGTCGCATGCCTGGGTAGGTATGGTTGACCATAAGGAAGGGAACCAAAAATCTCAAATCCAAAACCCCATGGTTGATGATTTCGACCCTACGGTCGACAGTTTATGCAACCGTATGATTGACCATGAGAACCCAGATTAGACTCCAAGTTTTGAAAACTTTCCTAAACTAAGGGATTGCTTTTCTAATTGAAAGAGGACTCTATATGGAGAGTTTTCCTCTATATAAAGGACTTCCCTCAATCATTTTTCACTCTTTTAGAACATTAGTAAACTCTAGAGAAAGAGAAGGAAGAGAAGGAAGAGAAGGAGAAGAAGAAAAAGCTAAGGAGAAGAATTTGCTGAGAAGAGATTAGCTCTCTATCACAGGCAAAGGTATGAAATGAATCTCTAGAGATGTAAACTCTAAGGAATAAGACTTCTATGGAAGATAGGCAATATCAAACTAATATGATCTATGTGATTTCCTTGAAAAAATCCCAAGGAGAACCATGAGGAGTGAATTTGATGATTAGGGTTGATAAGAAATTACTAATGATGGCCATAGGATGACCTTAGAAAAAACCCCATTGAAGAACAGAAGAATTGACCTAGGAAGAACTCGAATTGCATGTAGATTGTGACAAAAAATTTCAAGGTCGCAGCTACGGTCGACTATAGCATGACCAGTACGACCAGAGGATCGACTATAGGCATTCGGGAAGATCTCAGAAATCATATGGTCACAGCTACGGTCGCATCATATGCGACCATAGGGTATCGACCGTAGACAGTAAGGTCGATACAACATGAGACCATAGGACAAATCAGGCACTTATCAGTGCTCTATTTTGATTTCTGACTACTGTAACATGTCACATATGAACCCTAACTTAAATTCATATAACTTTTAGGTTGTTAAATCAATTCAAAGAGAATTTCAAGGCTTAGAAGGACAACGATAATTACTAACAGGTGAGGGAACAACACCTAAACTAATAGGTTAATAACAAACTGTTTATTTTTAGTGAGTCCAATGCCATGATTGATTCTATGCTTGTATGCTTGTAATGTGCATCTCACATGTCATCCAATATTCCTACTATTACTGTTCATTCATATTTAATTCTGTTTATTTATAACATGATGATGATGATGATGATGATGCTAGGAATAGGCATGTGAATGTATGTGTGTGATTGGTGTGTCGGATGCAAGTAGAGCATCAGGGGGAGGATGTGGCATGGTGGTCTTCAACCTCGTCACTAGACCCTAGCTCTATCTCTACTCAAGTCTTGCCCACTAACATCGTCATATCGCCATTACCTTAGCAGAACTATTACGTCGTAGGGCATCAGGGGAGGTGGTCTCAGACCGTGAGGTCTCTGACTCTGCCGGGGGGCCTTAGCTCTATCTCTATGGACGTATTGAGGGATGCTGGGGTGAGGCCTTGGATACACTGTTTGGCATTAGGATTGGTTAGTTGCAAGCCCAGTTTGCAAGCCCTCGCCAATAGGGCTTACGTGTTGGTATGGGTAAGGCATCAGGGGAAGTGTTGACGGTGTTTGATCCGGACACTTTAGCTCTATCCCTATTCCATGGTGGGTGCATGTGGGACGACAATAGTGTTTGATCCATTGGACGGATTCACACACTCGTGTATAGAGGTGTGGCGGCCACCAAACCTTTCTATAGCACATTGCAAACTTAAAAACCAGATCAAAGATTTGAACTGAATTTATGAATATGTTTGTTGCATTGTTTTGTTTGCTCACTGATCCGTGATGTGTGCTCAACTTTTCGATGTCGAATATTTTTAGTTGTTGAAGCAGGTTCTACTATTGAAGAATATATGAATGCGCCGACGTATGGACACATTGCTGTGATGGATGTAGAAGCTGAAGAAGATGCGCATGATTTATCATGCGAGTGCAACCAATGTGTTTTTGTTTAAGTTTAGTTTAATTTGAACATCGGATATGTAATTGATTATTTATTTTTATGTCTTGTGGTATGGAGATAATTAGATTAAATATTTATTTATCACTGTTAGATTCTCAGTTCATTATCTGTAAGACTTCTGCTTATTTGTTTATTATCTCTGATTATTAATGTGGAATGTGTGTATGGTTTGATATGGTGGGTACGACCTATGCGAGTTCCTGGGTGAACCGTTGGTTTATTGGCTGTTCATCACACCATTCTGGTTAGACCAGAATTCGGGTATGACAACTTGGTATCGGAGTTTCTCAGGTTCTACCCATTGACCTAACTACTACCATATGTGTCATGAATTGAGTTAGGATAAAAATTTAAAAGCTGTAATAATAACACAGCATAAGCACCTGTGTTGTATGAGACATAAACTAAGAAAGAGAATAATGCACAAATGTAAAGGGAAAACCAATTTTATAAATATATCCAAATGGAAATAGGACTAGTGTAGATCAAATTCAGAGTACAGTCCACAATCCAGACAGTTACTCTGTAGTATAAAAGGGAATAAAATATAAATGGCAATCATGGAGCTGGAGGTGCTGGAGGAGGAGGTGCCTCACGATCTCTATCGTAGTCCTCAGCATATACTCTCGTAAGCCAGGCCACCTGTGTCTGAGTTGCTTGGAGACTAGCCGTCAGATCCGCTACCCGCTGGTCTGTAGAGCACTGGGCATCTAGAAGCTCTCCTACTCTCCAATCAATCATGTGCTGAGCCTCTCTAATCTCACGTAACAGTCCCATCATGTCATCTGGTGGTGGGCATGAAGGACCAACTAAATGAGAAGCCCTAGAAGGGCCAGCTCTAGTAGAATGCTATGGCGATAGAGGAGGGATGGCATCCACATCCATGTACATCCGATCATCATCCTCCTCATCACCACCCTCGTGTGCCTCTGCTGCTACCTTTACTACTGCTGCTACCGCTTCTGCATCTGCTGCGGCTACCCGAGTGAGAGGACGTCTCATAGCATTCCTCTCATCATTACTGACCTATATCTTTCTCTGCCCATCCTGCTGATGGCCTCCCAATCAAGGTCAACTGAGATGGTGTCCTCAAGGATCCTCTCATCCACTCAGTCCACCTATAGATGAGGAAGCAAGATGGAGACCAGTCGCCCATAGGGCAAGTTACCTCTCAAGTCAGGCAACGTAGTTCTGTGCATAGTCCGAAGAATAATATATGGAAGGCAGACAGGCTGCCTAGTACAGATACAATACAGCAGGTACTGGGTCAGCTGTGAGATCATCTCATAATGTCCGCCCTGGGGAATCAGATTATGCTGGATAATCTTGTGGTAGACACGTAGCTCTGGACGCAGGTTGACTACTTTTTTCTCCTAGCGGTCATCCCGAAGAAGCTGACTATTTATTTCTGCATGCATCTGTGTAGACAGAAACTATGGCTTTCTAGGTGCACAGTAAACCAACTGCTCATCATTGGAGATACCTAGGAGATCAACCAACTCTTGGCAGTTGAAAGAAATTGGAACCCCTTTCACCCAGCTAATGATCCAAAGCTCTCTGCCCCTCTCCACATCATCTAGGTCACCCTCCACCTGAAGGTGATAGTAGAACTGCTTAACCAAGTACGGGTGAGTGCAAGCCTCATATAGGATCACTGGAAGCCAGCCCATATCGCCAAATGCCCTCTCCACATCAAACAAGGCTAAGTGGGCTAAGTTCACACACCGGTCCCTTCAACTTTCTTTTGGTCAAACCAAGGATATCGCACTTCTGCTTCCATAGACCTGAAGTGAAGTGGGTCATAAACTCGAGGAACTTTGGTGCGAACCATGATAGCTGTAAGAAAAGAAAATAAGAAAACAAGTTAGATAAATTTGAAAAATTTGATAGCATAACGACGTAAAATGGAAAAAGCTTTACTTTTCACCCAAACATTTGGGCAGGAGGACTTACATAGGTCCCAAACCATCCTGCAATGCGTATTCAATCGGAAATTTTAACTAGTAGGTCGAATTTGAAAAATTTTGACAATTGGGCAAAACCCCAAATTTTAGGTCAAAAATGGAAATTTTGAAATTTTTACCAAACCACCCGATGAAACTCAAATTTTCTTGAGGGCTTTCATCCATTGGGTGGCCAATAGTAAAAGCCCCCAATAAAAATCAAATTTTTATGGTTAGAAAATATTAATTAGAAGAAAACCCTACAAATGGCAAAAACCCTAGGTATGAAGCTTAAAAAATGAAAGAGAGTAGAGGACATACCTTATGGAATGGAATGTAGGTCGTAGATCAAAGGAAAAATCACCAGGTTTATATGGTCGACACTGTAGCAACTCACTGGTGCCGAATTGAGTAGAGACCGTAGGAGGAAGAAGGAGAAATGAGAGGGAAACTCTCGAAAATAGGTTTTAAAAACTGATTTTGGATCTTACGGTTGCACAATTCGACCAAAACCATCGACTGTAGGATCGACCGTATGATTGACCACAGGGTCTCGGTAAGTAGCCAGGGATTTGATGGTCCCACCTATGGTCGCACAACATGCGACCGTAGGCCATCGACCGTATGACCTACTGTTGTCTGCATTTTGATTCTGCTTGAACTTTTTCCTATTGATTTTTTCTCTCGCCTTCCATTGTGAGACTAACTCAATACAACCATCATATCTTGTCTCACATGTACAACCTTTCCAAGTACCATTCAACCAAGAGTTTAAATGGCTGGACGCAGAGTAAGTAAAAGGAGACAGAATGCAAACCCATCTCCACCACCTATGGAGACCAATGACAATGAAGGTCAGCAAGGACAGGAAGGAAATATTGGAACTCAAAATGCTGCACCTCAGAATGTGCACACCCAAGCCAACCCAACCAACCTACCTATACTACCTACAGATTTGGCTACTGCAGTGATGAATTTAGCACAATAATTGCAGTAAATATAGCAAGTGCAAGCCGACATGCAAGCTGCTATGGGAATTGCTTTCCCAGCTACAAACACAACACCTCTACCTATAGGACAAGCTAGTATTGCACTTGGTGGTAGTAACACTGTACCTCAAGCACCGCAAACACCAGCAGTACAAGGCCAAGTGCCAAACCCTGAAGCACCGCAAGGCGGGTATAACCAAGGAAACTATCAGTACCAACTGCCTATATATGGAGCATATACACAATATTAGCTTGATCACTCCAGACTGATTGAGCATTTTCGGAATTTGAAGCCGAAGGAATTTATAGGAAAGCCATCAGATCCGTTATGGCCAGCTCATTGGATTGATGAGATGGAAAGAAACTTTATGATGATGACTATAAATGAAGAAGAGAAGGTATTATGTGCCACATTTATGTTGAAAGGTGATGCACACCACTGGTGGAAATCTACTCGGAGTTATCTGTTGACAAAGCACGCCCAACTGACCTGGGCTATCTATAAAGAAGCATTCTTCGGGAAGTATTTTCTCAGGAGTTTCAAAGATCAAATGGAAAAGGAGTTTCTGAGTCTGTATCAGGGACATATGACTGTAGATGTATATCAACAGTGTTATGAAGAACTATTTTTCTTTGCTCCCTCTAGCATGCAGATGGAAAATACCAAAACCCGAAGGTTCGTCATGGGACTTAGGGGAAGCATCCTTGATTATGTATTGGGACTGGAAAAGAAAATTTATAATGAAGCTGTACAGATTGCTTGAGTATTGGAATTGAGCCAGAGGAAAGTTATTTTGCTCAAAACAGAGGTATTAAAAGGCCTAATGGAAACTCATACAACGGAGGGAACTCAAAGACATTTAAACCCTTTTGTACTCAAGGCTTCAATGCTACACCCAAGACTACTCCGACAGCCCAACCTCAACAGAAGCAAAGTAGTGTTGGAGTTAACTGCTTTAACTGTGATCAAGTAGGACATTATTCAAGAGAGTGTCCTAAGCCAAGGAAACAGCTACAACAAGGAAAGGTTTATGTAGTTACATCTGAGGATGTTGTCGCATTGCCTGATGTGGTCACAGGTATGACCTGAACTGTTCATTTTGTACTACCTTGTGTAAGCATGTAGACTAAATTAAATCAAATCACAAGTATCACACCTATTAATGGCTTACCCGCCAGAGTACCCTTTAATTCTGGAGCTACTCATTCTTTTTTATCTGTGTCATTTGGAAAGAAGTTAAATCTACCCCTCAGACCTTTAGACTACAAACTGCTTGTACGATCACCTATGGGATCAGAAGTGGAACTAGACAAAGGTTATGGATCATGTCCAATTTTTATCGGCGAGAAGATTTTGGATGCAACCTTAATTCAACTTGAGATGGTAGACTTTGACGTTATCTTGGGAATGGATTGGTTAGCTCGAGCACTCCGCAAACCTATTATGTGCAGAAAAGAAATTGACATTTAAAGACAAGGAAGGAGTAGAGTTTAGTTTTACGGGAACCAAACCTCTCCGTAAACGAAAACTCATTCTCTCTGCATTTGAAGGCTAGAAAATGCCTCGAGAAAGGAGGAATCGGGTATCTAGTATCCATGGTCAACCTAACCAAGGAAGCACCACGAATGGAGGATATTAAAGTTGTGCGTGAATTTTTGGATGTATTTCCTGAGGAACTACCAGGACTACCACCCGATCGAGCGACAGAGTTCATTATAGATCTTATACCAGGAGCCGCACCAGTATCGAAAGCACCCTATCGAATGGCTCCTCTGAACTGAAGGAACTGAATGTACAATTATAGGAATTATTGGACAAGGGTTATATCAGACCCAACATATCACCATGGGGAGCGCTAGTATTGTCCATGAAAAAGAAGGACGATAGTGTTCGACTGTGTATAGATTATCGGTAATTGAATAAGCTTACAATCAAGAATCGGTACCCGTTGCCTCAGATCGATGACTTGTTCGATCAGTTGCAAGGTGCCAAAGTGTTCTCCAAAATTGATCTTCGGTCAGGATACCATCAGTTGAAGATTAAGGAAGGTGATATTCCAAAGATAGCATTCAGAACCAGGTATGGACATTATGAATTTTTAGTCATGTCTTTTAGATTGACTAATGCACCCGTAACTTTTATGGAACTCATGAATCGGGTATTCCATGATATGTTGGATACATCAGTCATTGTATTTATTGATGACATACTAGTCTACTCCAAGGACAAAGAAACTCATGTCACAAATCTAAGAGCTGCTCTGCAGCGACTAAGAAAAGAGAAGCTTTACGCAAAATTTACAAAGTGTGAGTTCTGGCTAAATGAAGTCGCTTTCTTAGGTCATGTTGTATCTACTGAAGGAATTAAAGTGGATCCTAGCAAGATTGAAGCCATTGTGAAATGGGAAGCACCTAAGAATATTACCGAAATTAGAAGTTTCTTAGGTTTAGCTGGTTATTATCGACGATTCATGGAAGATTACTCTAGAATCGCCGTACCTCTCACTAGTTTGACAAAGAAAGGAGAAAAGTTCGTTTGGACCAATAAATGTGAAGAGTGTTTTCAAACATTAAAGGCTAGATTGATATCAGCTCCCATCTTGACTATTCCGATCCCAAGACAACCATTTACCTTGTACACTGATGCGTTTAGGTTAGGTTTAGGATGTGTGCTTATGCAAGGAGAACAAGTAATTGCGTATTCCTCAAGACATCTAAAGACACATGAGAAGAACTATCCACTCATTTGGAATTAGCAGTAGTAGTACATGCTGTTAAGATATTGAGACATTATTTGTATAGAGAAAAATTTCGGATTAAATCAGATCATAAGAGTCTTACTCATCTTTTTAATCAGAAGGAGTTGAACATGAGACAAAGAAGATGGCTGAAATTATTGAAGGATTATGATTGTGATATCTAGTATCATCCTGGAAAAGCTAATGTAGTTGCTGACGCACTAACCAGGAAAGCTATAACAGAATCCCAAGAAGAAGTTAGTGCAAATGTTGTGACGTGTGTTACAGGGAGAGTATTTAATTATGGTAAAGAGCAGTTTGTGATTGATAGTCTGAATGAATCAACTGACCAAGGGTCGCCAACCTCTCTAACTAACATATGATACAATTTCACTTCACGACACGGCCAAAAAAAAGAACGAGCTTCGCTCGGTTGGCCTTCCTACGCTGACGAATGCCTCCTTTCTCTTCTCTGAAGTCTACATTATTCATCTATTCTCAAACATGTTTGCTACATTAGAGATTGTACATGAACTATTAGGCGAAGTGAAAGCCACTATTAAATCAGACCCTTATCTGAGAACGGTGCAAGAAGACCTCGAAAAAGGCAGGACTACTCCTGAGTTCACCTGAAGTTGAAAAGGTACTAAGATACAAAGGAAGGGTATGTGTTCCCGAAAATGAAGACTTGGATATTAGACACAGACTAATGAAGGAAGCTCACACCACTGCTTATTCGGTACATCCTGGAAGTACGAAGATGTATCATGATCTGAAGAAACTATATTAGTGGAGAGGAATGAAAGCGAATGTAGCTAAATTTGTGTCTCAATGCTTAAATTATCAACAAGTAAAGGCTAAAAGGCAAAGACCTGCAGGATTGTTGCAGTCACTGCCAGAACAAGCATAGAAATGAAACTACATCACTATGGACTTCGTCACCGGGTTACCATTGACTCCCCGAGTAGTTGACGTGGTTTGGGTGATTGTGGATCGTTTACCATGACAACTTGTTTCATGGCTATACGACCTCAGTATACCCTAGAGAGGTTAGCTAAGCTTTATGTAGATAATATTGTCTGACTACATGGTGTACCTGAAAGCATTGTGTCCGTCAGAGGCCCATGCTTTACCTCAAAGTTTAGGAAAGGATTACAGAAGGCTATGGGTACAACATTGAAGTTTAGTACTACATTCCATCCTCAGACAGACGGACAATCAGAGTGTACTATTCAGATTTTAGAAGACATGCTTCGAGCTTGTGTTATCGATTTCAAAGGATCATGGGATGAGAAATTACCATTGATTGAGTTTGTTTATAACAATAGCTATCAAGTGACTATACAAATGTCATCCTATGAAGCACTGTATGGAAGGAAATGTCGAACTCCTTTGTTTTGGAATGAAATTGGAGAATGGAGTATTGTTGGACCAGAGTTTGTTGAAGAGACTTGCCGAGTAGTCGACATTATCAGGAAAGAGTCTGAATAGCTCAGAATCGTCAGAAGCAATATGCAGATAATTGACACAGAGATCTCGAATTCACCATAGGGGATAAGGTATTTCTGAAAATATCTCCTATGCGTGGTTTGAAGAGGTTTGGGCAGAAGGGAAAGCTGTGTCCCAAATATATTGGATCTTATGAAGTTCTAGATAGACGTAAAAAAGTAGCATATTAGTTAGTACTACCACCATCCATGTCAAGTGTGCATGATGTATTTCATATCTCATTACTGAAGAAGTACGTCAGAGATCCAACACATGTGTTAACAACAGATCCATCGGATTTGACTGAAGATTTGATGTTCGAAGTCGTATCTTTTGAGATCACTAGTCGAAAGGTGCAACGTCTTCGCAACCGCGACATTTTCTACATTAAGGTTACATGGAGAAACCAAAATGTAGAAGAAGTTACATGGGAAGAAGAGAACGTTATGCAGAAGCAATATCCTCACCTATTCGACTTAGAAGGTATGTGCAAATTTTGAGGACAAAATTTATATAAGAGGGGGGAGTTGTAAGACCCACACTCCACTAACTTGGTCTAATCGTGTCGTGCCAGGTCTTCTCATCATTCCTGGACCAAGTGGACCGAGCATGTGAAGAAAGAACACAAACCAGGTATGCGAATCGAGTTAAAAACACTAAAAACATATCTAAGGTTGCATGCCTGGGTAGGTATGGTTGAACATAAGGAAGGGAACCAAAAATCTCAAATCTAGAACCCCACTGTCGATGATTTCAACCCTATGATCGACAATTTATGCGATCGTATGATCGATTGTGAGAACCCAGATTAGACTCCGAGTTTTGGAAACTTTCCTAAACTATGGGATTGCTTTCCCAATTGAAAGATGACCCTATATGAAGAGTTTTCCTCTATATAAAGGACGTCCCTCAGCCCTTTTTTACTCTTTTAGAACATTAATAAACCCTAGAGAAATAGAAGGAAAAGAAGGAAGAGAAGGAGAAGAAGAAAAAGCTAAGGAGAAGAATTTGCTGAGAAGAGATTGGCTCTCTATCATAGGCAAAGGTATGAAATGAATCTCTGGAGTTGTAAACTCTAAAGATTAAGACTTCTAAGGAAGATAGGCAATATCAACCTAATATGATCTATGTGATTTCCTTGAGAAAATCCCAAGGAGAACCATGAAGAGTGAATTTGATGATTAGGGAAGATAAGAAATTAATAATGATGACCTAGGATGACCTTAGAATAAACCCCATTGAAGAACAGAAGAATTGACCCAGGAAGAACTCGAATTGCATGTAGATAATGACCAGAAATCTCAAGGTCGCAGCTACGGTCAACATAGCATGACTAGTATAACCAGAGGATCGATCATAGGCATTTGGGAAGATCTCAGAAATCATATGGTCACATCTACGGTCGCATCATATGCGACCGTAGGGTATCGGCCGTAGACAGTAAGGTCGATACAGCATGAGACCATAGGACCAATCAGGCACTTATCAGTGCTTTGTTTTGATTTTTGACTACTGTAACAAGTCACATATGAACCCTAACTTAAATTCATATAACTTTTAGGTTGTTAAATCAATTCAAAGAGAATTTCAAGGCTTGGAAGGACATCGAAAATTGCTAACAGGTGAGGGAACAAGACCTAAACTAATTGGCTAATAACAAACTGTTTATTTTTAGTGAGTCCAATGCCATGATTGATTTTATGCTTGTATGCTTGTAATGTGCATCTCACATGTCATCCCATAGTCCTGCTATTATTGTTCATGCATATTTAATTCTATTTATTTATAATATGATGATGATGATGATGCTAGGAATAGGCATGTGAATGTATGTGTGTGATTGGTGTGTTGGATACGAGTAGAGCATCAGGGGGAGGACATGGCATGGTGGTCTTCTACCTCGTCACTAGACTCTAGCTCTATCTCTACTTAAGTCTTGCCCACTAACATCATCGTATCGCCATTATCTTAGCAAAACTATTTCGTTGTAGGGCGTCAGGGGAGCTGGTCTCGGACCGTATGGTCTCTGACTCTATCAGGGGGCCTTAGCTCTATCTCTATGGACGTATTGAGGGATGCTGGGGTGAGGCCTTGGATACACTGTTTGGAATTAGGATTGGTTAGTTGCGAGCCCAGTTTGCAAGCCCTCACCAATAGGGGCTTACGTGTTGGTATGGGTAGGGCATCAGGGGAAGTGTTGATGGTGTTTGATCCGGACACTTTAGCTCTATCTCTATTCCATGGTGGGTGTATGTGGGATGGCAATGATGTTTGATCCATTGGGTTGATTCACAGACTCGTGTATAGAGGTGCGGCAGCCACCAGACCTTTCTATAGCACATTGCAGATCAAAGATTTGAATTGAATTTATGCATATATTTGTTTGCTCACTGAGCCTTTATATATGCTCATCCTTTCGACGTCGAATATTTTTAGTTGATGATGCATGTCCTACTGTTGAAGAATATATGAATGCGCCGATGTATGGACACATTGCTGCGATGGATGTAGAAGCTGAAAAAGATGCGCATGATTTATCATGCGAGTGCAACCAATGTGTTTTTGCTTAAGTTTAGTTATAATTTGAACATCGGATATGTAGTTGATTATTTATTTTTATGTCTTATGGTTTGGAGATAATTGGATTAAATACTTATTTATCACTGTTAGACTCTTAGTTCATTATCTGTAAGACTTTCGCCTTATTTGTTTAATACCTCTGATTATTAATGTGAAATGTGTGTGTGGTTTGATATGGTGGGTACGACCTATACGAGATCCTGGGTGAACCATTGGTTTATTGACGGTTCATCATACCATTCTGGTTAGACCAGAATTAGGGTGTGACATTAGTAGTCATACAAAAGGTCAAGTACTAGGTCAGCTATGAGACCTCGTTGTAGTGGCTACTCTATGGCAGGATGCTGTGTTGGATGATGTGAGGAAGATGACGTAGGTTGACTGCCTTCATCACCCGGTGGCCAGCCTGCATGATCTGAATCCATACAATGCCATGAAGCTCCTCAGATAGATATTTGCGCTCCTTTGGCACACAGTAAACGTGTTCACCGGCATTAGAGACACCCAACAAATCTGCCAGCTCTTGGGTGTTGAACTCGATATCCACACCCTTTACTCTATTGGTGATGCGGAGCTCTCTACCTCTGTCCCAATCATTAGGGTTTCCCTCCAACTACATGTTGCAGTAAAACTGCCATTCCAAGTCAGGATGGGTGGATGCCTGATACTGGGTCATTGGTAGCCAACCTAAAGCACCGAACGCTCCCCTACATAGAACTTGTCTAGCTCCCGCAGGTTCACAAACCGCCCCACCTCAACGCTCTTACCTTGGAACCAAGGGTATAGAGCCTAAGCCTGTGCCAAACGAAACTGGTGTCCATCATACATCCTAGTAGGTGGGGGTGGACCTCGAGAACCGGAAGGTCCAACATTCTTGGCAGCTTTTTGATGTCTAGACATGATAACCTACAAGAATTAAAACAAAATAAACAATTATTAGTCGAAATTCTAGAAAATTTGGCAGCATAAAGGTGTAAAATAGGCAAAAAACTCAAACTCACCCAATTTATGGACAAGAGGACTTACATGGGTTACAAACCATTCTGCAATAATAAATTAACAAGCAAGAAAGACTAATTTTATGAAAAATACAAAAATTTTGAATTTTGGGGATTTTCCCCAATATCTAGGGCAAGAACTCTAAATTTTTGGGTTTTCAATAAACTCACTGATGAAACCCCAAATTAATTAAGGGCTTTCATTCATTAAATCCCCAATAGTGATTTTAAACAACAAAAAGAAGTTTTCTACGGTTGAAAAAATTTGAATTAATGAAAAACAAGAAAAAGATATTGAAACCCTAGAAAATTTACCACAAGAATAGGTTAGGAGGAAGAAACTTACCTCTAAGATGATTCCACACACTTAGACCGGAGAAAAATGCTTAAAAAATTGTCAAGAAGGACTGTTGCAACTCACCGAAGCCAAGTGGAGTCATAGACTCAGAGAGAGCAAAGAAAGCAAAGTGGAAACTGACTCAAAATCACGGGATTTAAAGTGATTTTCGATTCCCAAAGGCGACTGGACATACGATCGGACACTCTCAGGAAGTGTCTCAAAGTTTGTCTGGATTGATGTCCAGCATGGCTATTTGACAAGCTGGACAGCCAACTGGACAAAAATTTTCAAACTTACCGAATATGTCTGGAAGGCTGACCGGTCAGACAGGGTACCCTTGACCTACAACCTGTCAAGGGCAACCGGACAAAATTTCTTATATTAATTATCTGTCTGGAAATTTTCATTGCTCTGTTTAAGTTGGGAATAATTTTCACATGCTTCGTATGGGACTAATGCTGTATATTTCGACTTATCCTGTAAGTTGTCTAATACATGTTGGCTATGTTTTCACTGATCCTCTAGGTATTAGTAAACTGAAATGGCAAGTCGTAGAGGTAGTAGAAGAGGCCGCAACCTGACCCCACCACCACCAAGGATGGGAACTAGAAATGAAAACCTAGCTGAGTAGACAACAAATAATGAGAATCCGATGGAAACAAATCAAGTGCTAAACGTCTAGGCCACACAGAATCCTCTACCTAGACCACTAGGTGACATGGCTTTGGTCGTAACCAATTTGGCCCGACAGTTGCAAGAACATCATCAAGTGTTGATGGAGTTACAAGTTATACTAGGCACAACTATGCCACCCATTGCCAACACCATACCAGCATCACAAGGCTAAACCAACACAACACCAGTTGGCAATAATACTATCCCTACAGCTCAACAACAACACACAACAAATTCTGGTACTAAACACCCTACTACAGTACCAAGGTGTATATCAAGGTGGTTATCAAGGTGGTTACCCATACCAACCACCAATGCATGGGATGGTTATTCCAGGGCAGAATGATTTGACAAGGTTAGTCGAATGGTTCATGAAGATGAAGCCCTAGACATTTTCAGGAAATGGGTCAAACCCATTGTGGCCAGCACAATGGATAGATGAACTAGAGAAGACCTTTCTAATGATGGTCATGACAGAAGAAGAAAAGGTCTTGTGTGCCACTTATATGTTGCGAGAGAATACAAACCACTGATGGAGATCCACCTGCACTTATCTGGTGACCAATCATGCTTAGGTGACTTAGGCTATATTCAAGGAGGCGTTCTTTGAAAAGTACTTCCCTAGAAGCTTTAGAGACCAAATGGAGCAGGAATTTCTGAATCTACACCAGGGACAAATAACTGTGAACACATACCAGCAGCGATATGAAGAACTATTCTTCTTCACCCCTACCAGCATGCATGAAGAAGATACAAAGACCTGACAGTTCACCATGGGACTTAGGGGTAGTATCCTTGAGCACGTGCTGGGTTTAAAAAACAAGATATATAATAAAGCACTGCAGATTTCTCGAGTTCTGAAGTCTAGCCAGAAGGAAAGTTTCTTCACTCAGAACTATAAACTGAAAAGGCCTAACAATGATATGTCCACTGGAGGAAACTCAAAGCCTTTTTGACCATTCAGGCCATAAAACACAATAGGACCAGCCAAGACTACTTCAAGAAATACTCAACAAGAGGGTGGACAGGCTGGAAATATTAAGTGCTATAACTACAACCAGATGGGGCACTATGCAAAGACATGCCTTTAGCCTAAGAAGCAATTACAGTAAGGCAAGGTGTATGTTGTGACCTTTGAAGACGTAAGCACATCGCCAGATGTGGTTACAGGTTTGTCCTAATTTTCATTTACAGTACTCTTGTGTGAGCATGTAGACTAAACATAGGTAAAACTAGTATTGTAATTATTGCTGGTGTGCCCACCAAAGTTATCTTAGACTCAGGAGCCACCCATTTTTTTGTATCCGCCTAATTTAAAAAGAGATTAGACGTACCTGTTAGACCTTTAGACCAAAAATTATTAGTAAGATCTCCTTTGGGACTAGAGGTAGTGTTAGATGAATGCTACAGACCGTGTCCGATTCATATTGATGGACGAGACTTGGATGCAAACTTAGATCGATTCAAGATGGTAGACTTTGACACATTATCTTGGAATGGACTGGTTGGCTCAACACTCAACAAAGCTTCTGTATGCCGAGAAGAAGTTGTCATTCAAGAGCAAAGACGAAGTGGAGTTCTGTTTTACTGGAAACAAATTACCTAGGAAGCGGAAGCTTATACTTGCTGTACTCAAGGCGAAGAGGTGTCTCGAGAAGGGTGGAATTGGTTATCTAGTATCCGTGGTGGATGTTACTACTAAAGAGCTACGAATGGAAGACATGAAAGTAGTACGAGAGTTTCCTGATGTGTTTCTAAAAGACCTACTTGGATTGTGACTTGATTAAGCAACTGAGTTCATGATAGATCTCATACCAGGGTCGGCACAAGTATTTAAGGCCCCCTAACAAATGGCTCCTACTGAACTGAAGGAACTAAAGACCAAACTGCAAGAGCTGTTGGATAAAGGTTTTATACGGCCGAGTATTTCACTGTGGAGGGCACCAGTGCTATTCGTAAAGAAGAAAGATGGTAGTGTTTAACTGTGCATAGACTACTGAGAGTTGAATAAGCTCACTATTAAGAACCGATATCCATTGTCTCAGACCGATGACTTATTCGATCAGTACCAATGTGCAAAGGTGTTCTCTTAAATTGACCTTTGGTCAGGGTAAGATCAAGGATGGTAACATTCCTATGACAACATTTAGAACCAACTACGGATACTATGAGTTCCTGGTTATGTCGTTTGGGTTGACCAATGCCCCTACATCATTTATTGAGCTTATAAACCGGGTGTTCATGACATGTTGGACATTTTGATCATAGTCTTCATAGACGACATACTGGTTTACTCCAAGGACAACGAGACTCATGCAACACATCTTAGAGTAGCCTTACAATGTCTGAGAAGGGAGAAACTCTACACCAAGTTCAAGAAGTATGAGTTCTGATTAAACAAAGTGACCTTCTTGGGCCACATGGTGTCATCTGAAGGAATAAAAGTTAATCCTAGCAAGATCAAACCAATTGTATGGTGGGAAGCACTTGAGAACATTGCAGAGAGAAGAAGTTTCTTGGGATTAGCTAGCTATTATAAATGATTCATAGAGGACTACTCTAGGATTGCAATACCTCTGACTAAGCTGACCAAGAAAGGGAAAAGTTTGTTTGGACTGACAATGTGAGTGTTTTCAAAAAGTTGATATCGATTCTCATCTCAACCATTCTGGTACTAGGACAACCATTTACCCTATACACAGATGCCTCTAGATTGGTTTGGGATGTGTTCTCATGCAAGACGAACAAGTAATTACCTTTGCCTTAAGGCAATTTAAGGAGCATGAGAAGAATTATCCTGCACATGACTTGGAGTTAGTAGCAGTGATTCATGCAATTAAAACTTAGAGACACTACTTGTATGGTGAGAAATTTCAAAACAAGTCAGACCATAAGAGCCTCACCTATCTCTTTACTCAGAAGGAGTTGAACATGAGACAAAGAAGGTGGTTAGAGCTGCTGAAGGATTATGACTGTAACATTGAGTATCATTCGGGCAAGGCAAAACGTATTAGCAGATGCTTTTAGCAAGAAGGGAATACTAAAGTCGGAAGGATGACCTAGTACGAACTCCACCCTGTGCTACGCGGTGTAAGCTTTCGACAGGAACAAAGTGCCATATGTACTATAATCTCCAGATGATCCAATACAACAAGGGATAATTCATAATTTTTCACTTATGTTTGCTGCACTAAAGATTCTACCAGATCTAATGGACAAAGTAAAAGCAGCAATCCTACAAGACCCGCATCTAAGGACTATGCAAGAGGACTTGGAGAAAGGTAAACCTAATCCTGAATTTACCTTGGCTGCAAAAAAGGTACTCAGATACAGAGGTAGGTTGCGTATACCTGAAAGTGAAGAATCGAACCTCAGAGACAGGATAATGAGAGAAGCCCATTTTACTCCTTATTCAGTACATCCCAATAGTACTAAGATGTACCATGATCTAAAGAGACTATACTGGTAGAGAGGAATGAAGGTAGATGTGGCTAGATACATGTCTCAATGCTTGAACTATCAGCAAGTGAAGGTCGAAAGGCAAAGACCAATAGGTTTACTACAACCATTGAACCAGCATGAAAATAGGATTGCATCACTATTGACTTTGTCACTGGATTACCATTGACTCCCAGGTCAGTTGACGCAGTTTGGGTGATTGTAGATTGCCTTACAATGACAGGTCATTTCATTGCGACGATTAGACCTCAGTATACCTTAGAGAAACTGGCCGAACTATACGTGGGCAATATTGTCAGACTTCATGGTGTACCTGAGAGCATAGTGTCAGATAGAGATCCTCATTTTACTTCTAAGTTTTGGTAAGAACTACAAACCGCTATGGGAACAAAGATGAAGTTTAGTATAGCATTTCATCCTCAAATGAATGGTCAGTTAGAAAGGACCATTCAGATCTTAGAGGATATGCTTCGAGCTTGTACAATTGACGTCAGAGGAGTTTGGGATGAAAAACTAACACTAATCAAGTTTTCTTACAACAACAGTTACCAAGCTTTACCATACATGTAAAACCCACACCCAGAAACCCCGGTTTAATCAGATTTCTGTTGTGCTGAGAGGGTTTTCCACCATGGCCCAACTAAATCCATGAGTCCCTAATCGAAACTAGGTTGAACCAGACTAGAATAAGAGGAGATAAAGGAAACCAAACAAACCATTTACATTGGTGGCGGTTGATACAGTTGATCGGGAAACCTGAGTCAGTAGGATCTGCCAGTATCGATCAGCCTGGGTTTAATCTACCTACGAGAATGAGATGAGTTGGCATGACTCTAGGAAACAATTATGGGATATTATTTAGGCCCAAAATGATCCATTAGAGTCCTATATCAAGTAGGACAACTTCATAATCCGTTAGGAAGAAGAAACCTCTGTTGCTCTCAAACCTTGTGACACATGGCTTTCCCCCAATGTTTCCTACCTTCAATTGAGTTGTAGTCTAACCAGGAGACTAGGAAGGGGAATCCTAAAGGGTTTCTCTCCCATATGATTATATACTCTTTACACATAACATTTAATCCATTTTCTAAGAGAGGGTGCTATTGGGAAGGAGAAAGAGTAGGAGGAGAAAGGAAAGAACAAAGAAAAGGTGAGCCTACAAGTGCTGAAGAAGTTGGTAGGCTTTCGTTCTTATCATTCAACCCTTGCCTATAGATAACAAGTCAAACCATACATTGTTATTACTAGATAAACTAAAAGTCTTTAATTAAGTTGGATCAATAAAGAGGGATAATAAGTGAAAACCCTAGCAGGAAAGGGGGTGTAGTGAAGAGACAAAGATTTAAAGTAGGTAATAGTTAAGGCAAGTAACTGGGTATAGGAATGGGGTGAAAACCCCTAGCCGATGATGATAGACAAGGTCACCAGGTCGTGAGGCTATGTGGCTGAGTTTCTAACCAAGAAAACTCGAAGACCCTCGAACAATGAGCCCAGTAGCTCAGTCAGTCAATAAGCCAGACTTTAAATCCAAGCAACTGGCTTTGTTGATCATCTTAAAATAACCTTTCTGCTAGGAGCTAGATGGTGTCATGGTTAATACTCTATACCAACTGGTATATTGATCGACTAATGGCAGAATGCCTAGATTTCTATCGAACCATATGTTGATCGCGAGAGTAGCAACCGATGTAACGACTAGTAAGGCCCAGACTTGTATAAATCCAAAGTAAATTATCTAGGACCTCAATTTAATGGCCTTATACCTTGTATAGGCATAGAACACCTCGTGAACATGGACTTTGCTAGCGTGGATAATTGCAACTAAACGATATCAGGTGAGGAACAGAACCTTGACCTAATTTTGGTGTGTTTAACATATATGTTGTTGATTGATGCTGCATGCTTGTTTACATTAAGAATAACATGTCATTCAATATCTGCCACTTTTGCATGCATTGCATCTATACTATGATTGATTGTAACTATGTCGAATGATGCGTGGTAGGCCGTGGTGAAGGGGTAGAAGACCGTCGAATCTGACCTGCTAAGTAAACTAATTGCCATGTATTGTTCCATATCTTAGTGGAGGACAACATCTTGGACAGGGGGCAAAATGGATGGCCTGAGAATCTTACTAGGGTATTGGAAGGGTACATATGGTGTCATATAGGACTGGTTAGTGACAAAACCCATGTGTGTAACCCTGGTCAGTAGGGGGTCAGGTACTGATAGGTTGGAGTAATGAGGGGGAAGGGTCGACAGTGTTCATTGGTACGTCACTGGTCGGATCTGTTGCTCAATCACCATTCTGATTGGGACATCGTGTGGGGGGGGGGCTAGGGCTATCTGTATAGGCTGGTGAGTACCCAACACTATCGTGGATGAGGCTATAGTCAGCCTCTGGGAGGTATGGTTAGGCCTTACCTTAGCACAATTGTCGTACATTATACCGGACCCTTTTTGTGTGCATAATCTATTCATATGACTACTTGCTTGTCTGTTTCTCACTGAGCTCAAGTTGGAGAGCACACCCTTGCGATCACAACTCTTTTTAGTTGTGACTGCAGATATTATGAAGGTAAAGTGAGAAGCTGCTCCAGCTAAACCAGAACACCCTGAAGAAGTAGGCGAAGGAGGGGATGAACCAAGCAGTGGAAAGTGGACATAAAGAATTATGCATAGGGATGGAAGACTACTCCAGTTGGGAGTTATAATTTAGTTGTTTACATTTTATGTTACTTTAACATTTTAAGGGATTTAGTGCCCAACATATTAGGGCTATGAAGTTAAGTTATGTTGATTTGAGACCCTGGATAACAATTAAACAAATTACAAGTATTACTACTTAATTACAATTATAGCTCAATTTTATTAATATGTTTTTACTATTTAATTTACTCTGTGTTTGGGTTAGGGAGGATATTGTAAGACCCGCATCAAACTAACCCAGTCTTACCACCTTGAACCAGGTCTACCCATCATGGATGAGCCAAATCGACCAAGTGCGTGAAGGAGATCACTATCCCAGGTATTAAACGGAGACAAAAACACTTAAATTAAGGGGAGGGTCGCATACCCAGCAATGGAGGGTCGGACCCCCCCAAGACAGAAGTCAGACCCCCAGTTTTACATGGGGGGTCGGACACTTTAGGAACCAAGGGTCGATGGGATCTCCGACCCCCCTATCGACCCCCGGTACTCAGTAAATCTGAAAATTAGGAAAGTTTCCTAATTTCGATGGGATTCCTTCCAAATCTCAATGTGACTTATTTTAGGAGTTTCTACTCTATAAATAGGACGTCCCTAAGCCTCTTTTACTCCTTTTACAACCCTAATTGAATTGAGAGAAAGAGAAGAGAAGGAAGAGAAGGAAGAGAAGGAAAAGAGAAGGAAAGAAGAGAAGAAGGCCAAGGGAGAAGAGTTGCAGAGAAGGAGTATTCTTCTCAGGTATGGATACTAATTCCATGAATTGCTAAAGACCTTAGGATAGATAATGCAGAGAGTATGATCTCGGAGAAACCCAAACCATCAACCTATGGTTAGGTTTTCATGAAAAACCATGGGGGAAAATCGTAAAAGCCATATAGGTGGTAGAATCATGGTTCTAGACCATAGAACATGTGTAGAATGGATTATAGGAGCAAGCCATAAGACCCCAAACACGAAGAATGGACTGAAGGAAGAAAATCGACCAAAACCCACAGGGGGTCGCATGGGGGTCGATGGCCAATCGACCCTACCAGACCCTGAGCATTGACCCCCAGTGTTCGGGAAGTCCAGAATAGGGGTTGTTGCACCCAGGGTCGATCATTACTCCGACCCTACCTCCGACCCCCAGTTAACAGAATGGTTTATAAATTCAAAATTAATTCTAATTAAATTCTATTGACTTTGTTAGGTCTTCTAGCAATATAATAACAATATAAAAGTGATCTTAAAGCTTGTAAGATGATCTATTAGCAAGCTAAGGTGAGAAAACAAAACTCTAAACTAATTGGTTAATAATAAATTGTTTTCTCTTTTCTTGAGTCCAATGCCATGCTTGATCCTATGCGAATATGTTTGTAATGTGCATACAACATGTCATCCAATATTTTTATTATTTGTTCATGCATATTTACTTTATTGTTTATAACATGATGATGATGATGATGATAGGAATAGGCATGTGAATGTATATGTGTGGTTGGTGTACTTGATGCGAGCGAGTATCAGGGGAGGTATGATGGAAACGTCAATAAACGTTAACCTTTGGCGGGTCTCAGCACTTTAGCTTTATCTCTAACTCAAGTCTTGTGGATTGGCATCGTCGTATCGCCATTACTTTAGCAGAACTATTACGTAGTAGAGCATTAGGGGAGGTGGTCTCGGTCCTTGTAGTCTCTGACTCTACCGGGGGGCCTTAGCTCTATCTCTATGGACGTTCTAAGGGATGCTGGGGTGAGGCCTTGGATACACTTTTTGGCATTAGGATTGGTTAGTTGCAAGCCCAGTTTGCAGCCCTCGCCAGCAGGGGCTTATGTGTTGGTATGGCACTGTACAGCAATAAACGTTAACCTTTGTTGTACAATGTTCATGAATTGGGTGCTTGTGAGTTGACGATAAACGTTACCTTCGGGCGGCGTCACACACTTGTGTATAGAGGCGGGGTTAATAAACGTTAACCTTTGACTTCCTAAACCTTTCTATTGCATATTGCAAACTTTAAACTAGACCAAAGATATGAATTGACTACATGCATATGTATTGTTGCATTGTTTTGTTTGCTCATTGAGCCATGATGTGTGCTCAACCCCTCACGTCGAATATTTTTAGTTGATGATGTAGGTACTACCGTCGAAGATTATGTAAATGCTCCAGTGTATGGTCACGTGGCGGCGATGGAAGTTGAAGATGAAGTGGATGCACATGACTCCTCTTGCGAGTGCAACTCATGTGTATTCGATTAGATTTCTAGTTTTCTTTATTTGGATTTAATAAAGACATGTATTTGATATTTATTTATGTCCTAGTTGATACAGAATAATTTGCTATTTAAATATTAATATCACAGTAGATTCTCAGTTCATTTTACTATAAGACTTCCGCTATTGTGTATTTACTCTGATTATGAATGTGGATGTATGAGGTTTAGATAAATCGGATTCTGCTTGTCCGAGATCCTTGTTGAACCGTTGGTTTGCTAGCGGTTCATCACACCATTCTGAAGTGTACGGAATTGGGGTGTGACAACTTGGTATCAGGGCATCTCAGCCGTGTTTGCTAAACTAGCATACCTTCACGATGAATTGTGAACTAAGATAGGATAAAAGTAAAAACTGTAATATTAACACACTATAAGCACAAGTGATGTTTGAGACCAAATTTGAAAAGAAAATAATGCATCTATTAAAGGAAGAAAAATTTTAAATACTATGAGAGATAAACAAACATGTACAAATAGCTAAAACAGAGTACAGTCCACAACCCGGACAGTTACTCTGTAGTACAAAGAAAGAAAATAAGTACAATCATGAAGCTAGAGGTGAAGGAGGGGGCGGTGCCTCACGATCTCTGTCATAATCCTCAGCGTAGACTCTAGTCAACCAGGTTATCTGGGTCTGGGTCGTCTGAAGACTAGCTGTAAGATCAGTTACCCGCTGATCAGTCCGACGCTGAGCCTCTATGAGCTCTCCCATCCTCATGTCTAATGTACGCTGGGTGTCTAGTAGCTCATCCACTCTCACCCGCTGAGCGTCTAGTAACTCCCCCATCCTCAGATCAGATATGCGCTGAGCCTCTCTGATCTCATGCAATATATCCATCATATCAGGAGGTGGGTGAGAAGGACCAGCCGCATGAGAAGGACTAGCCGCATGTGAAGGACCAGCCGCATATGAAGTATTAGCTCCAGCTGCATGTGTAGGTGAAGGAGGTGGTATAGAGTCTACATCCATGTACATATGGTCATCATCACCAACATGCTCCGTATGAACTCCAGCGGCGGCGGCAGCTGCCTCAGCGTCAGCAATCTCTACGCGAGTGCGAGGGCACACCATCGCGTTCCTCTCCTCATCACTGACCTGAGCATCCTACATGCCCATCTTGCAAATAGCCTCCCAATCTAGAGGCGATGAGAAGGACTTCTCCTGAATCTTCTCATCCACTAAATCAACCCTCAGGCGGGTAAGCAAGATAGTGATCATACCTCCGTAAGGGAGGTTACCAGTGTGACTGGGCAACGTAGCAGTGATCATGGTACGCATGATGATGTACGGAAGGCAGACTGGCTGCCTAGTGCAAATACTGTACAGAAGATACTGGGTCAGCTGGGAAACCCTCTTGTAATGACCACTCTGCGGGATCAGGTTATGCTGAATGATCTTGCAATATACCCGTGGAGCTGGACGCATATAACATGCCCTCATCTGCCAGCGATCAGGACGAAGGAGCTGGTTATCGATCTCGGCTCTCATCTGTAGAGAGAAGAACTGGGGCTCTCCAGGAGCACAGAAAACCATGGGGCCATCATAGGAGATGCCCAGTAGGTTGGCTAGCTACCGATAGTCAGACGAGATGTTCACCCCTTTGACATAACTCGTGATGCGCAACTCGTGACCCCTCTCAACATCATTGTAATCCCTCACCACCTGGAGGTTACAATAGAACTGGCATACCAAGTCGGGGCAGGTGCACGTGTCATAAGTAATGACAGGGAGCCATCCCATATCACCAAATGCTCTCTCCACATTGAACAGGGCTAACTCAGCCAAGTTCACCTTACGACCTCCCTCTACTTTCTTGCGAGCGTAATGGGCATACTGTGCCTCGGATTCGTTGGAATAGAAACGAAGAGGATCAAGAACTCTGGGTACTTTGGTACGAGCCATATTATCTGCAAATAAGAAAGAGAAACCAATAATGGGTTAGTAGAGAGTAAAAACCAAAAATCGGGACATTATAACGACGTAAGTTGGCCAAAAAGCCTCACTTGTCACCCATACACGTGGGCAGGAGGACTTATGTAGGTTCTAACAGATCCTACAACACTCACACAGTAGGAAATTCAAACTAATGGAATCCAATTTGAAGAAATTGTGAGAAATCAAAAATTTCGACAAATTAGGGCAAAACGAGCAAAATCCAAGTTTCTCGATAACCAACCGATGAAACTCAAAAAAATTTTGAGGGCTTTCGTTCCTCGAGTCACCAATAACAAAAGCCCCCATTAAAAATTGAATTTTTACAGTTGGAAAAAGTTTAATTTGAAAAATACAAGATAAATGGGCAAAAACCTAGAAATGAAAACCTAAAAACAGATAAAAGTGAGAAGACATACCTGTAGGAATGATGTAGACGTCAAAACATGGAACCGAAATGACCAATATAGCGGAGTGGCACTATAGCAACTCAGAGGTGGGAGACGAGTCGAAACGGGGAAGGAATAATGGGAAATGAACCCAGAATCGGACCTTAAAAATCAAATTTTTGGTCCGGGGGTCAGAGAATTCGACCAGGATAATCGACCCCCACATCGACCCCCATATCGACCCCCAGCTCTCGGGAACCTGACAGAAAACCAGGTGTCGCACCTGGGGGTCGGACATCCATCGACCCCCATATCGACCCCCAACTCTTGGGAATCTGATAGGAAACCAGGGGTCGCACCTGGGGGTCGGACACCATCCACCCCCGCATCGACCCCTGGCTCTCGGGAAGAATAAGTACATTCTTAGGGTCGGATACTGAGGGTCGGGCATACCATCGACCCCACCATCGACCCTGCATAGAAAAGATAGTATTTCTCACAGAATGATCTGAAAATTTTGAAATAACATCGGTTAGCATACCTACATGAAGTATAAATGATTGCCTCACGTTTGTTAATGATTTTTAGGCATCACCAATATCAGAGGAAGATGGCTGGACATAGAGTAACCAGGCAGAGCCGAAACTTAGTTCCACCACCACCACCCGTGGAGGAAACCAGCCAAGAAAATATATACGCACAGGGTAATCCGCAGGTTGCACCACCAGTAAATTCGGTTCAGGCAAATCCTACAAACTTGCCACCTCCACCACCGGAGTTAGCAACCGTGGTTATGAACTTAGCGCAATAGCTGCAACAAATGCAATACGCACAGGCTCAAATGCAAGAAGCAATGGGGATTATGTTCCAGGCAGCACATGCTACACCAATGCCGACTGGACAAACTAGTACAGCACCGGTGGGTAACCACCCAGCACCTCAAATACCTCAACCACCAGCTGTACAGATTCCAGTACCAGGTTCGGAAGCAGCTCAGGTTAATTATCAGTATCCACAACCTATGTTTGGGGCATACCCCCAAAATTAGATGGATCACTCTCGACTGGTTGAGAGATTCTTGAAGATGAAGCCCAAGGAATTTAATGGTAAACTGTCTGATCCTTTATGGCCAGTACATTGGATCGACGAGATGGAGAGAAATTTTCTTATGATGACTATTACAGAAGAAGAAAAGGTATTGTGTGCCACCTTCATGCTAAAAGGGGATGCACATCATTGGTGGAAATCGACTAGGACCTATCTATTAACCAAGCATGCCCTATTGACTTGGGCTATATATAAAGAAGAGCTTCTTTTGAGAAGTACTTTCCCCAAAGCTTGAAGGATTCTATGGAGAAGGAGTTCCTGAATTTATATCAGGGACAGATGTTCGTGGATGCATATCAACAACGTTTTGAGGAGCTATTTTTCTTTGCACCACTCAGGATGAAAGAAGAAGACACTAAGACCCGTAGGTTTGTCATGGGGCTTAGAGGAAGCATCAGAGAGCATGTTCTAGGATTGGAGAAGAAAATATATAATGAAGCTGTACAAATTGCTCGAGTTATTGAATCGAGTCAGAAGAAAAGCTATTTCACACAGAACAGAGGTATGAAAAGACCAGTCGGAAATGCTTATAACGGAGGGAATAATAAGATATTTAAACCCTTCTGTGCTCAAGGCTTTGCTACCACACCCAAGACTATCCCAGTAGCTCAACATCAGCCAAAGCCAAATACAGAAGGTCCAAAATGCTTTAACTGCAACCAAGCGGGGTATATGGCAAGGGAGTGTCCTAAGCCCAGGAAGCAGTTACATCAAGGACGAGTATATGCTGTAACATCCGAGGATGCTGCCGCATCACCCGATGTGGTCACAGGTATGACTGAAACTTTTTTTTAAGTTGTATTACATTGTATGAGCAAGTAGACTAAGAAAAATAAATCACAGGTATCGTACCCATAAATGGCATACCCGCCAGAGTACTCTTCGACTCAGGAGCTACTCATTCTTTTATATCTGTGTCATTTGGAAATAAGCTGAATTTACCCATCGAAACGTTAGACTAAAAAATACTTGTACGGTCACCGATGGGGTTAGAAGTGGAGTTAGGAAAAGGCTATGGGCCATGTCCAGTTCTCATTGGTGAGAAAACCTTAGATGCAACCTTGATCCAACTTGGGATGGCAGACTTTGACGTCATCTTGGGAATGGACTAGTTAGCTCGGCATTCTGCGAACCTACTATATGCAGAAAAGAAGCTAACATTTAAAGACAAAGAAGGAGCAGAATTCATTTCGGGAACCAAACTTCCCCGTAAATGCAAGCTCATACTCTCAGCACTAAAGGCTAAGAAGTGCCTTGAGAAGGGAGCAGTCGGGTATCTAGTATCAGTGGTCGACCTCACCAAGGAAGCACCACGGATGGAAGATATTGATGTCGTGTAGGACTACCCCGACGTATTTTTGGAGGAACTACCAGGATTACCACCTGACTGAGCCACAGAGTTTGTGATAGATCTTGTACCTGGAGCTGCACCAGTATCAAAAGCACCTTATCGAATGGCTCCTACTGAACTAAAAGAATTGAAAGTACAACTACAAGAACTGCTGGACAAGGGTTATATTTGACCCAGTATATCACCATGGGGAGCGCCAGTATTGTTCGTAAAGAAGAAGGACGGTAGAGTTCGATTATGTATCGACTATCGGGAGTTGAATAAACTGACAATCAAGAATCGATATCCACTACCTCGGATCGATGACTTGTTCGATCAGTTGCAAGGAGCAAAAGTATTTTCTAAGATTGATCTGCGGTTAGACTACCATCAGTTGAAGATTAAGGATGGTGATATTCCTAAGACAGCTTTCAGGACCAGATATGGACATTATGAATTCTTGGTCATGTCTTTTGGATTAACAAACACACTAGCAACTTTCATGGAACTTATGAACCGGGTTTTCCATGATATGTTGGATATGTCGGTTATTGTATTTATTGATGATATATTGGTATATTCCAAGGACAAGGAAACCCATATTAAGAATCTAAACACCGCTCTACAGCGTTTAAGGAAAGAGAAGCTATATGCCAAATTTACCAAGTGTGAGTTTTGGCTAAGTGAAGTTGCCTTCCTAGGCCATGTAGTATCCGCTGAAGGAATCAAAGTGGATCCTAGAAAAATTAAAGCTATTGTAAAGTGGAAAGCACCAAAGAACGTTGCAGAAATTAGAAGTTTTCTGGGTCTCGCTGGTTATTATCGACGATTTGTGAAAGACTATTCTCAGATTGCCGTACCTCTCACCAGTCTGACTAAGAAAGGTGAAAAGTTTGTGTGGACGGATAAATGCGAGAAGAGCTTCCAAACCCTGAAGATCAGATTAATATCCGCTCCGATTTTGACTGTTCCCAGACAGCCATTTACCCTATACACCGATGCGTCAGGACTGAGATTAGGATGTGTGCTTATGCAAGGAGAATAAGTAATTGCTTATGCCTCAAGACAGTTAAAGACACATGAGAGGAATTATCCCACTCATGATCTGGAGTTAGCGGCAGTAGTACATGCTGTCAAGATATGGAGACATTACCTATACGGAGAGAAATTCCAGATTAAATCGGACCATAAAAGTCTTACTTATTTATTTAATCAAAAAGAGTTGAATATGAGACAAAGAAGATGGCTAGAACTACTGAAAGATTATGATTGTGATATGCAGTATCATCCAGAAAAAGCTAATGTAGTAGCGGATGCGTTGAGCAGAAAGGCAATGATAAAATCTCAGGGGGAGGCTAGCACAACTGCAGCAATGCGTACTACCGGAATGGTATTCAATCACGACAATGAGCAGTATGTGATAGATATAATGGATAGATCAGCCAACCAAGGGTTTATTCATCGGTTTTCAAATATGTTCGCTGCATTGAAGATTATACCGGATATAATTGATGAAGTGAAGACAGCTATCAAAGCAGACCCTTACCTAAAAACGGTACAAGAAGACATCGAAAAAGGTAGGACTAACCCTGAGTTTACCTTGGACGAAGAGAAGGTACTGAAGTACAAAGGAAGAATATGTGTACCCGAAACAGAAAGTGTGGACATTAGACACCGACTGATGAAAGAAGCCCATACCACCATCTATTGGATACATCATGGAAGTAAAAAAATGTATCATGATCTAAAGAAACTATATTGGTGGAGAGGAATGAAAGCAGATGTAGCGAAGTTCGTGTCTCAATTCCTAAATTGTCAGAAAGTAAAGGCTGAGTGACAAAGACCCGTAGGACTATTACAGCCGTTACTGGAACCAGCATGGAAATGAGACTGCATCACTATGGACTTCGTCACAGGATTACCACTGACTCCTCGAGTAGTTGACGCAGTTTGGGTGATTGTAGACCGCCTGACCAAAATAGCTCGCTTTATACCGATACGACCTCAGTATATACTAGAAAGGTTAGCAAAGCTGTATGTGGATAATATTATTCGATTACACGGTGTACCAGAGAGCATTGTGTCCGATAGAGATCCACGATTTACTTCAAAGTTTTAGGAAGGATTGCAAAAGGCTATGGGTACAACATTGAAGTTCAGTACTGCATTCCATCCACAGACAGATGGACAGTGAGAGCGTACAATTCAGATTCTAAAAGATATGCTACGAGCATGTGTAATTGATTTTAAAGGATCGTGGGATGACAAATTACCACTGATCGAGTTCGCTTATAACAATAGCTATCAGGCCACTATACAGATGTCACCCAATGAAGCACTGTATGGCAGAAAGTGTCGAACTCCTTTATTTTGGAATGAAGTTGGGGAACGTAGTCTCGTTGGACCAGAATTTGTTGAAGAGACTTGTCGAGTGATCAACATTATCAAGGAAAGAGTGAGAACAGCCCAGAATAGTCAGAAGCAATATGTAGATACTCGATGCAGAGATCTTGAGTTCGTCGTGGGTAATAAAGTATTCTCGAAGGTATCGCCTATGGGAGGTTTGAAATGGTTCGGACAGAAAGGGAAACTAAGTCCAAGATATGTCGGGCCATATGAGATTCTAGCTAAGCGTGGGAAAGTGGCTTACCAGTTAGCACTACCACCATCTATGTCAAGTGTGCATGACGTATTTTATATTTCCTTATTGATGAAGTATGTCAAAGACCCAACGCACGTTCTGACAGTAGATCTACCTGATTTAACTGAAGATTTGACTTTTGAAGTAACACCAACGAAAATCACTAGCCGAAAGGTTCAACGACTACGCAACTGAGATATCTATTATGTCAAGGTCACTTGGAGAAGTAGAGACATGGAAGAAATTACATGGGAGGAAGAGAATGCTATGTGAAAGCAATACCCTCACTTATTCGACTCAGAAGGTATGAACAATTTCGCGGATGAAATTTTTATAAGTAGGGGGGAGTTGTAAGACCCGCATCAAACTAACCCGGTTTTACCACCTTGAATCAGGTCTACCCATCATGGATGAGCCAAATGGACCAAGTGCGTGAAGGAGATCACGATCCCAGGTATTAAACGGACCCAAAAACACTTAAATTAAGGGGAGGGTCGCATACCCAGCAAGGGAGGGTCGAACCCCCCCAAGGCAGAAGTCAGACCCCCAGTTTTACATGGGGGGTCTGACACTTTAGGAACCTGGGGTTGACGGGATCTCCGACCCCCCCTATCGACCCCCGATACTCGGTAAATCTAAAAATTAGGAAAGTTTCCTAATTTCGATGGGATTCCTTCCAAATCTCAATGGGACTTATTTTAGGAGTTTCTACTCTATAAATAGGATGTCCCTAAGCCTCTTTTACTCCTTTTACAACCCTAATTGAATTGAGAGAAAGAGAAGAGAAGGAAGAGAAGGAAAAGAGAAAGAAAGAAGAGAAGAAGGCCAAGGGAGAAGAGTTGCAGAGAAAGAGTATTCTTCTCAGGTATGGATACTAATTTCATGAATTGCTAAAGACTTTAGGATAGATAATGCAGAGAGTATGATCTCGGAGAAACCCAAACCATCAACCTATGGTTAGGTTTTCATGGAAAACCATGGGGGGAAATCGTGAAAGCCATATAGGTGGTAGAATCATGGTTCTAGACCATAGAACATGTGTATAATGGATTATAGGTGCAAGCCATAGGACCCCAAACACGAAGAATGGACTGGAGGAAGAAAATCGACCAAAACCCACAGGGGGTCGCATGGGGGTCGATGGCCAATCGACCCTACTAGACCCTGAGCATCAACCCCCAGTGTTCGGGAAGTCCAGAATAGGGGTGGTTGCACCCAGGGTCGATCAGTACTCCGACCCTACCTCCGACCCCCAGTTAACATAATGGTTTTTAAATTCAGAATAATTTATAATAAAATTCTATCGACTTTGTTAGGTCTTCTAGAAATATAATAACAATATAAAGGTGATCTTAAAGCTTGTAAGAGGATCTATTAGCAAGCTAAGGTGAGGAAACAGAACTCTAAACTAATTGGCTAATAATAATAAACTATTTTCTCTTTTCTTGAGTCCAATGCCATGCTTGATCCTATGCGAATATGTTTGTAATGTGCATACAACATGTCATCCAATATTTTTATTATTTGTTCATGCATATTTACTTTATTGTTTATAACATGATGATGATGATGATGTTAGGAATAGGCATGTGAATGTATGTGTGTAGTTGGTGTACTTGATGCGAGCGAGTATCAGGGGAGGTATGATGGAAACGTCAATAAACGTTAACCTTTTGCGGGTCTATGCACTTTAGCTTTATCTCTAACTCAAGTTTTGTGCATTGGCGTCGTCGTATCGCCCTTACTTTAGCAAAACTATTACGTCGTAGAGCATCAGGGGAGGTGATCTCGGTCCTTGTAGTCTCTGACTCTACCGGGGGGCCTTAGCTCTATCTCTATGGACATTCTGAGGGATGATGGGGTGAGGCCTTGGATACACTTTTTGGCATTAGGATTGGTTAGTTGCGAGCCCAATTTGTAGCCCTCGCCAGTAGGGGCTTACATGTTGGTATGGCACTGTACAACAACAAATGTTAACCTTTGTTGTACAATGTTCATGAATTGGGTGCTTGTAAGTCGACGATAAACGTTACCTTCGGGTGGCGTCACACACTTGTGTATAGAGGCGGGGTCAATAAACGTTAACCTTTGACTGCCTAAACCTTTCTATTGCATATTGCAAACTTTAAACCAGACCAAAGATATGAATTGACTGCATGCATATGTATTGTTGCATTGTTTTGTTTGCTCATTGAGCCATGATGTGTGCTCACCCCCTCGACGTCGAATATTTTTAGTTGATGATGCAGGTACTACCATCGAAGATTATGTAAATGCTCCGGTGTTTGGTCACGTGGCGGCGATGGAAGTTGAAGATGAAGTGGATGCACATGACTCCTCTTGCGAGTGCAACTCAAGTGTATTCGATTAGATTTCTAGTTTTCTTTATTTGGATTTAATAAAGACATGTATTTGATATTTATTTATGTCTTAGTTGATACAGAATAATTTACTATTTAAATATTAATATCACAGTAGATTCTAAGTTCATTTTACTATAAGACTTCCACTATTGTGTATTTACTCTGATTATGAATGTGGATGTATGAGGTTTAGATAAATCAGATTCTGCTTGTCTGTGATCTTGGTTGAACCATTGGTTTGCTAGTGGTTCATCACACCATTCTGAAGTGTGCGGAATTGGGGTGTGACAGATATAATGGTTGAGGTTAGTATTAACTAAGCATGTATCCTGGGTGGACTATGATTAAAATGATCGGTGGTCCAGTCGCCCACCAAAACCTTACATATAGTAAATCCGGGGTGTGACAATAAAGGTGTCACCCTACAAGTCATTGCATGGTAGGAAATGTCAGACCCCTCTATTCTAGAACGAAGTTGGTGAATGAAGAATTACAGGGCCAGAATTCATTGAAGAAACCTGTCAAGTGGTAGACAAAATCAAGGAAAGGGTGAAGATTGCTCAAGTTCAAGAGAAGAATTATGTAGATAATAGATGCCAAGACCTTAAGTTTACTATAGGTGATAAGGTATTCTTAAAGATATCACCTATGCGAGGTTTGAAGCCATTCGGTAAGAAAGGAAAGTTATGCCCTAGATATGTAGGATCATATGAAGTTCTAACAAGACATGGTAAAGTGGCGTATTAGCTTGCGCTACCTCCATCTATGTCTAGTGTACACGACGTATTCCACGTATCTCTGGTGAAGAAATATATTAGAGACCCATCTCACATATTGACTGCAGATTCTCTAGACCTGATGGAAGAACTAACATTTGAAGTTGTGCCAGTCGATATCACAAGTCAAAAGGTATAGAAGCTTCGAAACTGTGATATCTTTTATGTCAAGGTAACTTGGAGAAGCCAAGACATGGAAGAGGTCACTTGGGAAGAAGAAGCCATGATGCAGAAATAATACCCTCATCTATTCAACTCAGAAGGTACGTAAAAATTTCAAGGATGACATTTCTTTTGGGGGGAGATGTTAAACTCGCACTCCACTAACCCGGTCTACCCTAGGTTAACGTGTCATGATAACTCTTCCCATCATAACTAGGTTGGATGAAGCAACCTAATGATGGAACCACAAAACAAGGTACAAAATTGAGAACCTTAAACTTGTCTGGTCAAACTATAAAGTTGTCCAGTCTGTGTATTATGCGATCGGACATTCGGCCGGTCAACCATAGAAATAGACTCCGAGTTTAGGAAAGTTTCTTAGTTTGGTGAGACTACTCTCCTAATTGGGAGATGACTCTGACTCCAAGTTTAGGAAAGTTTCTTAGTTTGGTGAGACTACTCTCCTAATTGGGAGAGGACTCTATTAGGAAGTTAACACTCTATATAAGTTACGTTTCTCTACTCCCTTTCACTCTTTGGAACAATCACCAACCTTAGAATTGAAAGAGAGAAGTTGAGAAGGAGGCTTCGAGAAGAAGAAGGTAGTTAAGGAAAAGGAAGAGGGAGAAGAAGAACTCACTGTCGATTTCTAGAATTCATCATCAAGAGACCAATGGTAAGTTCCTAGCCTCTATACATATGATAGGAATGTGCATGAGGTTGGACTTATAGCCATAAGAGACTAGTAGATAATTTCACTACTGTATGAATCATTTTGATGAATGATCCATAAAGATTGAGTAGTAAGGAGATATGTAGAACTAAGGTTACAGTGAAGACCCTAAGTGTTATCAACCATTGAATGGCATAGGATAAACCCTAGAATGAGCCAAAGTTTGACTCCAAAGGAAGTCAGACTGAAAGATAGCCTGAAGGTTGTCTGATCTGGTTGTTCAGTAGCGCCTAGTGAGGGACCGGACATGCCATCGGATACTCTCGGGAAGTGTCTCAGGGTTGTCTGGTATGATGTTCGGTCAAACAATATGCCATGCTGAACAATAGATCAGGCAATGTTTGGAATGACTATTTGCCAGTCCAGACAGTCTAAATCACAAGAATTTGACAGAATTAAACCCTAACTTAATTCCAATGATTGTTTAGGGTTCTTAATCAACCAAAGCTAGTTTCTATAGTCTTGAGAAGAATCAACATCACTCAACAGGTGAGGGACAAGACCCAAACTAATTAGTTAATAACAAACTATTTTTCTTGTTGTTGATATGCTGTGTTTGTGCATATAACATGTCATCTAATATCTACTATTATTGCTCATGCATATTTATTTATTTACTCTTGAATGATGTAATTGAGGATAAGCATGTGTTTGTGTGTGATTGGTTTGTTGAGTGAGGAGGGGTTCGAGCCTCAAGCCATTCACCATGCTAACATCGTCGTATCGCTATTAGCTTAGTGCGTTTAGTACGTTGCAGGGTATCAAGGGGGGTTTACTGGTGTTGGTTGTAGCCTTACCACTAGACTCTAGCTTTATCTCTGTTTTTTTATTGAAGGGTACTGGGGTAAAGCCTTGGATATAATTTGATGACATTTAGGATTGGTTAGTGATGAACCCCATTTGCAAGCCCTCGCCAATAGGGGCATAGGTACTAGTATGGGATAGGGTATCAGGGGGGGTGCTGATGGTTTGGTTGTAGCCTGCCATTGGGCTCTGTTCTATCTCTATCTTATAGTGAGTGTTGTAGGGCGACGACAGTTTTGGTTAGAGCTCTACTATTGGGTATGCTCTCTTGTATTGAGGTGTAGTTGTAGCCTATCCTTACCAAAGCACATTATAAACTATAAACCAGAACAAATGATTGAATGCCACATCATGTATATTGCCTGCTGCCTATTTTATTTCTCACTAAGCTAAGTTGTGAGCTTACCCCATGTATACATTTTCTTTTAATTGATGTAAGTACTATTGTAAGACCCGTGTCAATCTAACCCGGTCTTTTCACCTTGAACCAGGTTTACCCATCATGGTCGAGTCAAATGGACCAAGGGCGTGAAGGAGATCGAGATCCCAGGTATCAAATCGACCCTAAAACACTCAATTTAAGGGGAGGGTCGCATACCCAGCTAAGGAGAGTCAGACCCCCAAAACAGAAAGTCAGACCCTCTGTTTTACAGGGAGGGTCGGACAACTTAAGAACCTAGGGTCGACGGGATCAATCGACCCTCCCATCGACCCTCAGTTTCCTCCAAAACAGAAATTAGGAAATTTCCTAATTTTTGATTTGGATTCTTTCCAAATCTCAATGGGATTTATTTTAGGAGTTTCTACTCTAAAAATAGGACGTCCCTAAGCCTCTTTCACTCCTTTTACAACCCTAATTGAATTGAGAGAAAGGGAAGAGAAGGAAAAGAAGAAGAAGAGAAGCAAGGGAGAAAAGAAAGCAAAAAGGAGAAGAGTTGCAGAGAAGGAGTAATCTTCTCAGGTATGGATACTAATTCCATGAGTGTGAGGACAAAGATGGAAATCTTTTGAAGTTGCCACCTAGATTTAGGTCTAGGACCTTAGAAATGCGAAATCTCACCCCAAGGTAAGACTTCGATTGACTCATGACCCTTAGATTGGAATTCTGGTCCATCAGAGATTGGGTAAGTGTCAGGTTACGGTTATGGGAAGGGGTTAGGCACCCAAACCGCCCGATCGAAATCGGTCTCCTATACCTTTCCTATGCTAGACTCTATTTGCTAACTCAAACCAAAAACCAAACCAAGGGGTTTGATATCATTGAACCGAATCTGTATCCATCAGATTGCCTACGTATTACGGATTTATTCCGAAAATCAGGTTCACCATCGTAGTTCCGGTGTGATTAAAGTTTATGGCTGTGATTTATGCTTGTGCATAATTAAGTTCTTTGTTCAAGTTGAAATTTATGCTTGAAAGGCTGAGAAATCCTATGGGTTAGGATCTGGATAGTCCATGTGGACTGATAGATAGTCCTAGTGGATCTAAGAATAACCCTATTTGGGTTGGAATGTGGATAATATCCTAGTGGATCTATGGATAGTCCAAGTGGACTAAGGTTTGGATAACCCTTTTCGGGTCAAAATATGGGGGTATCCTAGTGGATCTATGGATAGTCTGAGTGGACTAAAGTATGGATAAATATCCTAGTGGATCTATGGATAGTCCGAGTGGACTAAGATGTGGATCCGAATTTGGGTTTCTCCCAAATAGCCTACGTATCCTAGGGTTTGCCCTAGGAATCAGAATCCGCGTAGTTCGGGATGGATAACCTGTTCTAGGTTAATGATTGAGAACCTATTCTAGGTTTAGGGTTTAGAACCTATTATAGGTTTAGGGTTTGCCGAGGGGAAAATCGTCCTAAATTACCCTTTTCATTCTGAATTCTAATTTTGGAAAGTTTGGCAAGGCATTCTCTTTCTTTATTAAGATTTTATCATTCCCATTATGCCCTTCCCAAGAATGTGGGTGCCTAAATGCACGTCCCCACACCTACATTGTCTTCTAGATGTGTGCATATATGGCAGTTTGACTAGGGTGTTGCATAAAATAAATTATTGCCAAAAAATAGAATATTCTATCTAAATATGGCACATAAAACATTTATGACAAGAAATTCACATACAGTAAGATTGTTTAAAAATCTTTCAAATATGGCATGTATTGCAAATAAGGCAAGAGCCTATATGGCATGATCTAGTAGGCCATCTTCTAAGCATGGCAAGACCCTAATTGCCATTATCTTTCCATATTTAGGATTTTCTACCCTAATTGCTATTTTCTTTTCATTTTAGGATTTTCTACCCTAATTGCTACTTTCTTTCCATTTTGGGGTTTTCTACCCTAATTGTAATTTTATTTCCATTTTTTAGGGGTTTTCTACCCTAACCCTAATTGCTATTTTCTTTCCATTTTTAGGGTTTTCTACCCTAATTATTTTCTTTCCATTTTTAGGGTTTTCTACCCTAATTATTTTCTTTCCATTTTTAGGGTTTTCTACCCTAATTGCTATTTTCTTTCCATCTTAGGGTTTTCTACCCTAAATGTTACTTTCTTTCCATTTTAGGGTTTTATACCCTAATTATTATTTTATTTCTATTTTTAGGGTTTTCTACCCTAATTGTTACATTCTTTCCATTTTAGGGTTTTCTACCCTAATTGTTATTTTATTTTCATTTTTTTAGGGTTTTCTACCCTAATTGTTACATTCTTTCCATTTTAGGGTTTTCTACCCTAATTATTATTTTCTTTCCATCTTAGGGTTTTCTACCCTAATTGTTACTTTCTTTCCATTTTAGGGTTTTATACCCTAATTATTATTTTATTTCTATTTTTAGGGTTTTCTACCCTAATTGTTACATTCTTTCCATCTTAGGGTTTTGTAACCTAAATGTTATTTTGTTTCCATTTTTTAGGGTTTTCTACCCTAATTGTGACAATAAGCATTTAATATAGCATGTGAGCAAGTGTAGCAGACAAATATGGCAATAAACATGTGTATCATTCCAATCATGGCAATGTGATTATTTCAATTATGGCAATGTGATCATTCCAATTATGGCAGTGTATGCATACGAGCATCCGAACATAGCATAGCATCAAATATGGCATGTGAGAAACAACCAAAGCATATGAGAATCAATCAAAACATGATGGAACACGCAGCAAGATGACAGCTTTGTCAGGCTGGACCAAAATGGGCACATAGGGCACTGTACTTACTCAAAAAATTCTTAAAATATATCCCTGGAAAGAAGACTCAGAGGCCAACATTTTGTCTTAAGGAAGCTATTCCTAAAAGAGACCATAGGCAGGTCGAAAACATTCCCCAAGTACAGGCAAATACACTGGTCAGGTCTGTTCCAGATTTTTGACCAGTTGCACCATAAATTCCAAATAAAATTCTATTCTTAATGAAAATTAAATACAGACATATGTCTATGTAGATAACTATCTGATCTAAAATTTCATTAAGAAAAACAAGTTAAAACAGTATATTTTCTTTGTGAAAAATGACTCTTTTCAATCATGCAAATCAGCACATCATGACAGATCTGAAATCAAAGCTTTATGCACTTAAAAATTGATATCAATTCAACGAAAAATGGAAAAAATATGAAACCAGTGCCATTTTTTAGAAGACTTTCATGTCTAAAAAGTTCATGTTAAGTGGATTTTCTGATTATGGCCATAAAGTCTTTGTCTAGAGACTTTCCGATGGAGGATTGCATTACATCCGAGAAAAATAGCAATGTCAAAGACAAATTGTTTGATATATTTCCCCAATTCCAAATGGAACGAAATTTTTAGGGTAGTCTTCTATCATATCAGAGAGACTCCCATAAAATTTTGGGCTTCAAAATCTTAGAAAAAATACATATGATGTACGTCCTAAGTTTGAACCCTAAATCTGGAATTTTCAGATCAGAAAATCACTTTATGAAATTTACAAAAAACATCAAACATCATTGTATATCAATCAAAAATTCATCATTGAATAGCTTAGACAAATTATCATTCATGAAAAATGTTAGACATAGGCATCCTAACATTAACAAGCATGTAATAGAGCATTCATGATTGAGATTTCATGAAAATTAGCCTTTTTCAAGCAAAATTGGCATTCGGGCATTATAACGACCTCTAAATTTGTTTAGAGTACTAACCTTGGGCTCAAATCGAGCGAAACCGTTGATGAAGGGTGATTGGGGGTTGTATCAATCCCCTTTAAATGTGAATCCTCCTTTTCCTCTCTTCTGCTTCTTTCTCTCTTCTCTTTCTCTCTTTTCTTCTTCTCTTTTCTTTCTTTTCTTTTTTCTCTCTCTTTCTTTCTTCCTCTCTCACGTTTTCTCTCTCTCACTCACCTTTCTCTCTCTCACCCACGTTTCCCTCTCTCTCTGCTCTGGAAAAAAGGATCCTCCTCTTGCCTATTTATAATTTTTCACTCATTTTCTAAAAGATCCTTTTTTCTAAAAAATATTTTTTCCCCCTTTTCTTTCCTTCCTTTTTTTTTCTTTCTTTCTCCTCTCTCTTTCTTTCACGTTTTCTTTCTAGAAAACGTGAAGGGGAATCTTTTCCCCCTTTTTTTTTTTTTTTTCTTTTATTCCTCTCTCCTAAAACCGTTTGGCTCACTAAAAAAACCTAAATTTTCTCTTTCTTCTTTCCTTTTTTTTTCTCCAAAGAAATCCTTTTGGATTCTCTTAGAACAAAGGCCCCCCTCTTCCACGTTTTTCTCTCTCCCTCCTTTCCTTTTTTTTCTCAAAATCTTTTGGATTATCTCCAAAACCCGAAATCCCCATTCTCTTCCACGTTTTTTCTCTCCCCTCTTTCCCTTTTTTTCTCAAAATCTTTTGGATTATCTCCAAAACCGAAATCCCCATTCTCTTCCACGTTTTTTCTCTCCCCTTTCCTTTTTTTTTCTCAAAATCTTTTGGATTATCTCCAAAATTGAAATCTCCATTCTTTTCCACGTTTTTCTCTCCCCTCTTTCCTTTTTCTTCTCAAAAATCTTTTGGATTATGATTTACATATATATATACACATATATATTTAATAACATACATACCATACATACATACATACATACATATATATATATATATATATATATATATATATATATATATATATATATATATGTATATATATATATATATATATATATATATATATATATATATATATATATATATATATATATATATATATATATATATATATATATATATATATATATATATATATATATATATATATATATATATATATATATATTACAATCTATATGGGGTGGCCTTAGGTTGACAACCAATTTGAATTGAGTTGAGTTGACTGGATTGGAATTCACTGGGTTTCCTCTCCTTGTCATTTCACGGGTCATTTCCACTGTCATCCCGCATGGAATTTTTCCGATGGCCTCTATTCCAAATTTTTTACGTTCATTTTGTAGAACATAAAAAAATGAGAAATATAGGAACTTGAACCACCTCATTTGGAAGTAAAATGGTCAACTTATGAATTTTTGAAGTTTAAACGGACCAATTACCGATAATTTGGTTGACCATTCTGCATGAGATCCTTCGGAGGCTTCTACCGGAAATATTTTACGTCCACTTTGTAGAGCCCTAAAAATGGAACATAATGAGACTGGAATCACCTGAATCCGATGTAGAACGGAAAAGATATGCCCCAAGTTCCGATGATAATTTTGCATGCAAGCTTGCATGGGACCCACCGGAGACTTCTACCCGGATTTTTTGCGTCCACTTTGTAGAACATCATGAATGAAGAATAATGGTCTTGAAATCATCTGAATCCGATGTAAAACGGGAAAGATATGAAGCCTTGAAGTTCTAACGATCATTTTGCATGCAAGTTTGCATGGGACCCACTGGCGACTTCTACCCGGGATTTTTTACGTCCACTTTGTAGAACATCATGAATGAAGAATAATGGTCTTGGAATCATCTAAATCCGATGTCAGATGATCAAGATATGATGATTTGAAATTCAAGCAATCCGACTTAGGATAATTTGCATGAAGGCCCCTAGGATTATTATTTTATAATAATTTCAGAAACCTCCCTTATATGTATCATCCGACTAAAATGATCATATCTTCCTCATTTGATATCAGAATTGAGCAATTCTGGTCTCGTTTCGAAGATAATTCTATGACCTATGCATCCATGCAGATAATAGCCCATGACCCTGTTGTGAGGATCAGTGGAGAATCACAAATCTTTGGGTTAAAGGTCCGAAACCTGCCATATTGGTTCACTTATGCCGAGGGTGGCAAAAATGGGGTGCTTACAGATGCCCCTCTTTAGCCGAGATTGTTATCAGTTGAAGGCTAAAGATAAAAGAACCACATTTTTGGGGTATGAGTGACATTGTTTATTGGGCTGCACTTAGGGTATTTCATCCTAAACTGCCTACGTATTCTAAGGGTGTCCTAGAAATCAAGCCCAGAACGTAGTTCGACTGGCAAGAAGGTTTGCTCTTCTCGGAAGATTGGTGAATGCTCTTCTTGTATGAAGCTAGGCTGTGAATACAAGGCTCATTTGTAGGCTGGGAACCTCTTCTTGCTGAGGTGGAACTCATGATGCAAGGTACGTGCGGGCTTGGACCCGGCTTGATCCATTTGTAGGCTGATAAACCTCTTCTTGTATGGAGCTAGGCTGTGAATACAAGGCTCATTTGTAGGCTGGGAACCTCTTCTTGCTGAGATGGAACTCAATGCAAGGTATGTGCGGGCTTGGGCCCGGCTTGATCCATTTGTAGGCTGATAAACCTCTTCTTGTATGGAGCTAGGCTGTGAATACAAGGCTCATTTGTAGGCTGGGAACCTCTTCTTGCTGAGGTGGAACTCAATGCAAGGTATGTGCGGGCTTGGACCCGGCTTGATCCATTTGTAGGCTGATAAACCTCTTCTTGTATGAAGCTAGGCTGTGAATACAAGGCTGATTGCTTGAGCTTGGGCTCGGATTTGATTTGTTTGGATGGAAGACTTGATGTCTTCTCTTTGATTGAACTGAGGCTCTTTTGATTGAGGTTTTGAGATTGATTTTCTGAATAAGCTAGGGCTCTGCATTTGATTCACTTATAGGCTGAGATTGACTTGATCTTTGAATGAGCTGGGGCTCTACATTTGCTTCACTAATAGGTTGAGATTGACTTGATCTTTGGATGAGCTAGGGCTCCGCATTTGATTCTGAAATGAGTAAGAACTCAGAAGGTCGCTTATAAGGTGATACTGAATGACTCATCTTGGCAGTTCCTACCAGCTTTGGACCTTCGGGATTGAAAATAGGAATATCCTTCTTAGAAGCTCTATGGCTATGAACCTTTAGGATGCTTAAAAGTGACCCATACAGGAAGGCTTTGTTGACTTTGAACCTTTAGGGTTGAAATCTACCCCATCTTGGGAGTCTCTTGACTTTGAACCTATAGATTGTTGGACATATTTGAAATGATGGTGAATTCCTTGGCAGTTTTCTGAGTTTTTTGCTCCTACTTTATTGGTGAAGGCACAAAACATGACATCGATGGAAATGGTGTCATGGACTTTGCTGGCATGATACCTAGATTTGAAATTTTCCATTTATGATCTGGTACTGAAAGTTTGACTCAATTTCAGCACGGTAGAGATGACTTGGTTACTTCCTTTGAAGGGTTCCATGTAATTTGAAGGTGATGATTTTCTTCAGCCAACATTGGTGTTGTTGGATTTTGGATTGAAAGAAACTCTAGTGAGGATTTTGGACAAGAATGAGGGGACCTTGACAATCTTTAACCAAAGTGACTTTATTGATTGACCATGGTGTTAAACTGTCAAGGGACATCTGGTCAACTAAGTTCTTTGACTGTGCATTATGGTAGACCAAATTGGTAGAACAGCCAAGTGGCGATGAAATGTGACATGAGTTTGGCCCTTGATCTAGGCTCATGAAAAGCTCAGGGCATTGCAACATTGTTGTGCCAATTTTGAAAGATGAATGAACCATGGCCCCAAAGTAGGCACGAGGAGCAAAGGATTCGAAGTGTTCCTTCAGAGAATTTGGTGACCAAATCTTAACAGGTGAGTGACCACATTGGATTTTCTTCATCAATAGGATTAGGAGAACTGAAAAAATTGGTAAAAACCAACTTGGACAGACCTACTTCTATTGACTAGGAAAGTCAGTGACTTCAGACAAGACAATGGATCCTAGATTTAATGCTCATGATCAAGTTTAATTCCTCTACATAGGGTATATCTATGCCCCAGTGTCTGCATGTTGTGATAGACCACTACTGTAGTGTGCTAGGGCAAGATAGCAGGAAACGGACAATCTAATAGAGTTAGAACTAGGTTGAATCTGGATTGCATCCAAAATTGACCATGCTTCCAAGGTCAAGGGAAGATTGACAGATTGATTGCAGAAAGTGACTTCTTAGATAAGCCCTTCTTGAATCTTGATTTGATGAATTTGGCTACATCCGTAACCAGGCCATGAGAATTTGCTCTCTCCCTAACATGACTAAAGGATTTGAAGATAGAATTCTGTTGAAAGGCAATGCTATGGAGCCCAACAGATGATGGTTTGTTCAACTCCTCCAAGTATGATTCACTGGAGAGAAAGAGGGGTTCCTTTCCTTATGGAGGGTAGACTGGTATGACACTTGTCTACATGAACCACTGAATTTTTTCTTTGAAGGGCCAATGAGGGCAGTGCTTTAGGGCTGCATCAGGTCGCCTATCCCCACTGAGGTATTATGGGTTGCCCATTGAGGTTTTAATCGGGTTGCCTTTCCCTGCTGAGGTTTCTTTTCTTCCCTTTATTTTTTTTTATTTTTTCTTTTTGCAAAACCCATCTTGGGTTGAATAAAGAGTCCTGATATGGTGAGGATATTGTCAAAATTATGGTCCTATCCAATGGTCTGAAACCCTTAGGGGAAATCTGAATGGCATGACTTTCATGACAAATGGGTAGCCTTGCCCCACTGTTTAAGTTGACACCTACACGTATTGATAGGCGGGCAGCTATTTGAATCATCACTAAAAGCGATCTTAGGGAAATGCAGTCCCACACCAAATTTGAAAATGGTGCCAAATTATGTTTTCCTTTCTTGGAGATGTTCAGATGGAACACGTGTCCCAACAAGCTATATCGAGATTCTGAATCAGTCATGATCATATTTGGGCCTGAAACCTTTAGGTTTGTTGACAAGTATTGATGTTGAAGGTCCAAGAGGACGGATGTGAAACTGTCCACATGGGTCTACCATTGGGAGAGTGTTTGGTTGTTTATGTAGAATGGGTTTATCTTACCGAGAAGATCCCATTTTATTGGCTTGAGAAATGAAGGGCTTATAGGAACCTTGGGAAGCCGTCGGATGTAATGAACGACAGATGAGAGTTCCAGCCAGATTTATGAATTTGTACATAAGATGATGACATGATCATGAGATACAATGCCCTAAAAATTGATAATCAAAAGAAAGGCTTATGATAGAGACTCCTTGGAAGGTCGTCAGATTGATAGACGGGAGAGAGAGTCTAATGCCGATGAGAAATCTTTCTCTAATGATGAAGAAGTGATGAGATCGTCTCCTGTAAAGGCGGGATGTAATTGGCCAAAATCAAAAGTCGGGTCCAACATGCTGTGAATCTCGACGAATGATCGATCTTGCTATCAAGCTTTAGTTGGAACTACCATCTTCTTGAAGTGAGAGGGACAATTGGCTTACTGTCGAGCTCCAATGCCATTCAACATCTTGCTATTTTCTTTTCTTCTCTTTTTTTTTTTTTTTTTTTTTTTTTGGATGTGGAGGCCACATAATGCAATGCTTCACTTGATCGCAAAGTTGAATCATGACTTTCAATATTGGATTTGAATCTTCTTCTTCCAAACGTTTCCAATCAGATAGAACATCTTTGCCCCAGTCGGTACTCCGATCTTCTATAAACTTTATGAACATTTGTGGCTGCTCATCTAGTAGCTGATTTTATCCGAATGGTGAATCCGTATGCTGCCCTCTGGAAGTTAATCATCACCTTCTGTCTGATTTGACTACCTCCCATTATTGATAACATATGCTTGAATTTTTTTTTTCTTTTTTTTTTTTTTTTTTTTTTTTTTTTTTTTTTTTTTTGGATATCCCAATGACCTCATTCTTTGATTTTGAGATTGATCATTCATCATGTATCTCTTTCTTGCAGGTGATGTACTTTGTAAGAACTTTGGTATTTCCATCTTTTTGGTGGCACATCTATCCTCCACATTTGTACTGATTGGCTGATCTGTTGATCTAATGCTTTCCTTGGAATCTTTTCACAAGTAGAACAAATGGCAGCTTCTCCAATACATGTTTCTTGAGACTACTCTTGTGTCTCCCGATTGATCATTTAAAGCTTTTCCAGACGGGTTGGACCTTTCTTTCTCAAGAGGCCGGTGGCGTAGAAGTTCAGGGGACGACTCATCGTTTCAATCATCTTCAGAGTCAGAATTGACTGCGCACGTAGAATAGGAGGATGTATGAAACTGGGAGGAAATGTATGGAAGGGACAAAGCACAGAGTTTGAAATCCCAAACGGGGTGATTTTCTTTTATTTACAGGGCAGATTGGACTAGACTTGTCAACAAGCATATTGATCTTGGACCCAGACATGGATGACCTATCAAATACCGATAATAGAAAGTTGAAACAACTAGTTCGTCCAAGCGGCTCCAGTTGGGCATAACGCCTTCGATGTCCACCTTCAGTCGTTGCGGGAATAAGTCTTCCTTCAGATCTCTAATAGCAAGACTCATCATGCCCCTCTATCAATAGGTGCAAGATACCTACCTTTTCCATATAATTCTCCCTCTTTTTTTTCAGTTTGGGATCCATTCATAACTGGACTATTGCTTTTTAAGCACAAGGTTACTCTGGTTCATGCCCCAGTTTGGGGTTCAGTGGATTCATCGATGGACCACTTCTAGCTGAATTCAGATCATTTTGGCTTATGCCCCAGCTTGGGGAGCAAGGGGTATCGCCATTGCACTACACCATTTTGAGTCCAAGATTAGACTAGTTTATGCCTTGGCTTGGGGGGTTCAATGGATTTCTTTGTTAGACCACTCTCAATTTGGGTCTAAGGTCAATTTGGTACATGCCCCATTTTAGGGCAAAATGGCTTTCCTCATTAGACCGTATTCAGTTTGGGTCCAAGGTCAATCTAGTTCATGCCCCACTTAGGGCTCAGGGCTTCATCATTGGACCATTCCCTAGCTGTGATTCTGGTTCTTATCCTAGCCTGGAGCACATTAGATCTCATCTTTGGTCTACCCTATTGCTCGGGAAATTCCATTCCCTCTCTTTGAATAATGAGAAATGTGAGGGCAACTCTTCGGATTCTAACATTTTCCCGGCCAATGGGATAGAAATGCCCGTGATGGGATAACACTTGTCATAGTTGAAGTTTCATGGTCTCCCGATGACTCTAGAATCTGGAATTGATCTTTATTGACAAGCAATGAGTAATGCTTATCATTCGTCATTCCCGACGAGCGATCCTAACTTGTAGCACTGGGCTATGATGGACATGGATCGGGCTCTAATTGATAGAGCCAGAGATTGATTTTGAATCGGTCTCCGATTGATAGAGACAAGATTGACTTTGAATTGATCTCTGATTGATAGAGACAGAGTTGACTTTGAATTGGTCTCTGATTAATAGAGACAGAGTTGATTTTGAATTGGTCTCTGATTGATAGAGATCAAGATTGACTTTGAGTTGGTCTCTAATTGATAGAGATCAAGATTGACTTTGAATTGGTCTCTAATTGATAGAAATCAAGATTGACTTTGAGTTGGTCTCTGATTGATAGAGATCAAGATTGATTTTGAATTGATTTCTGATTGATAGAGATCAAGATTGACTTTGAATTGATCTCTGATTGATAGAGATCAAGATTGACTTTGAATTGATCTCTGATTGATAGAGATCAAGATTGACAGTCATGGACTGGGCTCTAGTTGCTAGAGGCAAGGATTGCTTGAGTTGGGTTCTGATTGATAGAGGCCAAGGATGACAATCATGGATTGGACTCTAATTGCTAGAGATGATGGAATGACTGAAATTCTCTTCGATTCCTTTATGAAGTGAAACATGGACCAAAGTAATGATTGAACAGGCCTAGAGGCTAACTCATGCTCACATTGAGTTCATATGAATGGAACCTTTCTTAGTTCCGACATGAATCAGAACCTGAACTGGAGTTGATGGTTGGATAAGCCTAGTGGCTAAATGAATTCAGATGAATGGAACTCTTCTTAGTTCCAACATGAATCAGAACTTGAACCACAGTTGATGGTTGGATAAGCCTAGTGGCTAAATGAATTCAGATGAATGAGACTCTTCTTAATTCCAACATGAATCCGAACCTGAACCAAAGTTGATGGTTGGACAAGCCTAGGGGCTGATTGAATTCAGATGAATGAGACTCTTCTTAATTCCAACATGAATCTGAACCTGAACCAAAGTTGATGGTTGGACAAGCCTAGGGGCTAAATAAATTCAGATGAATGGAACTTTTCCTAGTTTCGACATGAACTGGAACCCTAACCAAAGTTGATGGTTGGATAAGCCTAGTGGCTAATTGAATTCAGATGAATGAGACTCTTCTTAATTCCAACATGAATCCGAACCTGAACCAAAGTTGATGGTTGGACAAGCCTAGGGGCTGATTGAATTCAGATGAATGAGACTCTTCTTAATTCCAACATGAATCGAACCTGAACCAAAGTTGATGGTTGGACAAGCCTAGGGGCTAAATAAATTCAGATGAATGGAACTTTTCCTAGTTTCGACATGAACTGGAACCCTAACCAAAGTTGATGGTTGGATAAGCCTAGTGGCTAATTGAATTCAAATGAATGGAATTTTTCCTAGTTCCGACATGAATCAGAACCTAAACAGGAGGTGAAGGGTGAAAAAGCCTAGGGGCCTTCTTCATTTTAGCATGATCTGGGAGTGATGATTGAACCTGTCTAAAGGTTAAACCCTTCTTTAATTCTGAGATGAACAAGAAATGGTGGTTGAATCTAGGGCTGAATATTTCTTTGATTCTGAGATGAACTGGATGTGATTGAATCTCCCTAGGGGCTGAATCTTTCTTTAATTCTGGATGAACCAAAATGATGATTGGACCTGCCTAAGGGTTGAACCTTTCTTCAGTTCTGAGATGAACCAGAAATGGTGGTTGGACCTGCCTAGGGGCTGAATATTTTTTTGATTCTGAGATGAACTGGATGTAATTGAATCTGCCTGGGGGCTGAATATTTCCTTAATTCTGGATGAACCAAAATGGTGATTGAACCTGCCTAGGGGCTGAACCTTTCTTCAGTTCTGAGATGAACCAGAAATGGTGATTGAATCTGGGACTGAATATTTCTTTGATACTGAGATGAACTGAATGTGATTGAATCTGCCTAGGGGCTGAATCTTTTCTTAATTCTGGATGAACCAAAATGATGATTGGACCTGACTAGGGGTTGAATCTTTCCTTCGGTTCTGAGATGAACCAGAAATGGTGGTTGGACCTGCCTAGGGGCTGAATATTTTCTTAATTCTGAGGTGAATCGAGAACTATTATTGGATTTGCCTAGGGGCTGAATCTTTCCTTAATTCAAAGGTATTGAGAACTATGATTGGATTTGCCTAGGGGCTAAATCTTTCCTTAATTCAGGGGTGCATTGAGAACCATGATTGGATTTGCCTAGGGGCTGAATCTTTCCTTAATTCAGAGATGAATCGGGAACTATGATTGGATTTGCCTAGGGGCTGAATCTTTCCTTCTTTCTTATAAAATTTGATGTTCAATCAAGATCTAGATTCATGACTTCCATTGATTAATTTGGAAAGATAATATGGATGGATCTCGAGATGGGAGATCAAGACAATTCCCTAATTGTAGGGGCCTCTCACCCTAAAAGGGTGGATATAGTTGCAGTTTGATTCTCTTTTCCAAAGGCATTGAAATCCAATGGAGAAATATTGAGATTCTAGACATCTAGGGGAGTGGAAGAAGTCACATGCACAATCAAGGATGACTCAACCAAACAAGATTTAGATCCCTCATAAGGGCAATTGGGTAAACATTATCCAAGTCAATTTAATTGAATTTGATTAAGCCATGTGTTCAGTCTTGGGACCTCATGATTCCAAAATGGATAATCAGTGGTACCAAGGTCTGGCCAATTGGATTACCGAATTCGATGAAATTGAAATGGATATATTAATCCGTCGTCCTTATTAGGGATGATTAGCAAAAGCGGTTCATAGATGAACAAACTAGTAAATTTCTTCTTGACCATGGTATCTAAGTCTTGACAGGGATTTTCTACTCGTTTTTTTGAAATCGACGTGTTAACAATGAGAGATTCGACACATCGAGCTTACTTAATGGAAGGTGTATAGTGACCGTCTACTATGATGTAGAACAGGTGTATACATACCTCATACTCCCAATGGGTGAGAGTTCAAGATGCTCATCGTGTAGATTCTAACATGTTGACCAATCGAGGACAAAACGGGCAGAACTTCGACGTCTCGAACATGGATGTCATGGTTAAGCCGATTTTACCGGGTCGGTTCAGGGATGAACCAAAAAAATAACAAACATTGGGCTACAATCTGGGTTAGGACAGAAAAGGCCACCTTGACGAGGATGGGGTAACCTATCACCGAATGCTCGATGAATAATGGGCCCCCAATCCCTTTATATACTATGTTGCAAGGATCCAAGCGACGTGGAGTAGCATAACGCATTCCCAGGCGGACCCAAGAAACGCTCGTTAGAGGCTGCTCACCGGTCGTGGTCTCACAAAGTACAGGCCAAGGCTGTGTGTTTCTCCTAGCGGGCTGCCCCATATGCATGGGACCCGGTTCGGCTACTCGCACGAATGTGTGACTGAACCCATTCCCCCCAAAGCAATAATATACAAGCATAAATATAGTATCCAAAAATCTAGCATCCAATTCATACAAGGAAAGTTTTCATTTAGGAGTTTGACATTTATATCCCCAGTGAAGTCGCCACTGTGAGGACAAAGATGGAAATCTTTTGAAGTCGCCACCTAGATTTAGGTCTAGGACCTTAGAAATGTGAAATCTCACCCCAAGGTAAGACTTCGATTGACTCATGACCCTTAGATTGGAATTCTGGTCCATCAGAGATTGGGTAAGTGTCAGGTTACGGTTATGGGAAGGGGTTAGGCACCCAAACCGCCCGATCGAAATCGGTCTCCTATACCTTTCCTATGCTAGACTCTATTTGCTAACCCAAACCAAACCAAGGGGTTTGATATCATTGAACCGAATCTGTATCCATCAGATTGCCTACGTATCACGGAATTATTCCGAAAATCAGGTTCACCATCGTAGTTCAGGTGTGATTAAAGTTTATGGATGTGATTTATGCTTGTGCATGATTAAGTTCTTTGTTCAAGTTGAAATTTATGCTTGAAAGGCTGAGAAATCCTATGGGTTAGGATCTGGATAGTCCATGTGGACTGATAGATAGTCCTAGTGGATCTAAGAATAACCCTATTTGGGTTGGAATGTGGATAACCCTCCGGTGTGGAATGTGGATAACCCTAGTGGATCTATGGATAGTCCAAGTGGACTAAGGTGTGGATAACCCTATTTGGGTTAAAATATGGGGGATATCCTAGTGGATCTATGGATAGTCCGAGTGGACTAAAGTATGGGTAAATATCCTAGTGGATCTATGGATAGTCCGAGTGGACTAAGGTGTGGATCCGAATTTGGGTTTCTCCCAAATAGCCTACGTATCCTAGGGTTTGCCCTAGGAATCAGAATCCGCGTAGTTCGGGATGGATAACCTGTTCTAGGTTAATGATTGAGAACCTATTCTAGGTTTAGGGTTTAGAACCTATTATAGGTTTAGGGTTTGCCGAGGGGCAAATCGTCCTAAATTACCCTTTTCATTCTGAATTCTAATTTTGGAAGGTTTGGCAAAGGCATTCTCTTTCTTTATTAAGATTTTATCATTCCCATTATGCCCTTCCCAAGAATGTGGGTGCCTAAATGCACGTCCCCACACCTACATTGTCTTCTAGATGTGTGCATATATGGCAGTTTGACTAGGGTGTTGCATAAAATAAATTATTGCCAAAAAAATAGAATATTCTATCTAAATATGGCACATAAAACATTTATGACAAGAAATTCAAATACAGGAAGATTGTTTAAAAATCTTTCAAATATGGCATGTATTGCAAATAAGGCAAGAGCCTATATGGCATGGTCTAGTAGGCTATCTTCTAAGCATGGCAAGACCCTAATTGCTATTTCTTTTCATATTTAGGGTTTTCTACCCTAATTGCTATTTTCTTTTCATTTTTTAGGATTTTCTACCCTAATTACTACTTTCTTTCCATTTTGGGGTTTTCTACCCTAATTGTAATTTTATTTCCATTTTTTAGGGTTTTTTCACCCTAATTGCTATTTTCTTTCCATTTTTTTAGGGTTTTCTACCCTAATTGTTATTTTCTTTCCATTTTAGGGTTTTCTACCCTAATTATTTTCTTTCCATTTTTAGGGTTTTCTACCCTAATTATTTTCTTTCCATTTTAGGGTTTTCTACCCTAAATGTTACTTTCTTTCCATTTTAGGGTTTTATACCCTAATTATTATTTTATTTCCATTTTTAGGGTTTTCTACCCTAATTGTTACATTCTTTCCATTTTAGGGTTTTCTACCCTAATTGTTATTTTATTTCCATTTTTTAGGGTTTTCTACCCTAATTGTTACATTCTTTCCATTTTAGGGTTTTCTACCCTAATTATTATTTTCTTTTCATTTTTAGGGTTTTCTACCCTAATTGTTACTTCTTTCCATTTTAGGGTTTTATACCCTAATTATTATTTTATTTCCATTTTTAGGGTTTTCTTTTTTTAGGGTTTTCTACCCTAATTGTTACATTCTTTCCATCTTAGGGTTTTGTAACCTAAATGTTATTTTGTTTCTATTTTTTTAGGGTTTTCTACCCTAATTGTGACAATAAGCATTTAATATAGCATGTGAGCAAGAGTAGCGACAAATATGGCAATAAACATGTGTATCATTCCAATCATGGCAATGTGATTATTTCAATTATGGCAATGTGATCATTCCAATTATGGCAGTGTATGCATACGAGCATCCGAACATAGCATAGCATCAAATATGGCATGTGAGAAACAACCAAAGCATATGAGAATCAATCAAAACATGATGGAACACGCAGCAAGATGACAGCTTTGTCAGGCTGGACCAAAATGGGCACATAGGGCACTGTACTTACTCAAAAAATTCTTAAAATATATCCCTGGAAAGAAGACTCAGAGGCCAACATTTTGTCTCAAGGAAGCTATTCCTAAAAGAGACCATAGGCAGGTCGAAAACATTCCCCAAGTACAGGCAAATACACTGGTCAGGTCTGTTCCAGATTTTTGACCAGTTGCACCATAAATTCCAAATAAAATTCTATTCTTAATGAAAATTAAATACAGACATATGTCTATGTAGATAACTATCTGATCTAAAATTTCATTAAGAAAAACAAGTTAAAACAGTATATTTTCTTTGTGAAAAATGACTCTTTTCAATCATGCAAATCAGCACATCATGACAGATCTGAAATCAAAGCTTTATGCACTTAAAAATTGATATCAATTCAACGAAAAATGGAAAAAATATGAAACCAGTGCCATTTTTTAGAAGACTTTCATGTCTAAAAAGTTCATGTTAAGTGGATTTTCTGATTATGGCCATAAAGTCTTTGTCTAGAGACTTTCCGATGGAGGATTGCATTACATCCGAGAAAAATAGCAATGTCAAAGACAAATTGTTTGATATATTTCCCCAATTCCAAATGGAACGAAATTTTTAGGGTAGTCTTCTATCATATCAGAGAGACTCCCATAAAATTTTGGGCTTCAAAATCTTAGAAAAAATACATATGATGTACGTCCTAAGTTTGAACCCTAAATCTGGAATTTTCAGATCAGAAAATCACTTTATGAAATTTACAAAAAACATCAAACATCATTGTATATCAATCAAAAATTCATCATTGAATAGCTTAGACAAATTATCATTCATGAAAAATGTTAGACATAGGCATCCTAACATTAACAAGCATGTAATAGAGCATTCATGATTGAGATTTCATGAAAATTAGCCTTTTTCAAGCAAAATTGGCATTCGGGCATTATAACGACCTCTAAATTTGTTTAGAGTACTAACCTTGGGCTCAAATCGAGCGAAACCGTTGATGAAGGGTGATTGGGGGTTGTATCAATCCCCTTTGAATGTGAATCCTCCTTTTCCTCTCTTCTGCTTCTTTCTCTCTTCTCTTTCTCTCTTTTCTTCTTCTCTTTTCTTTCTTTTCTCTTTTCTCTCTCTTTCTTTCTTCCTCTCTCACGTTTTCTCTCTCTCCCTCACCTTTCTCTCTCTCACCCACGTTTCCCTCTCTCTCTGCTCTGGAAAAAAAGGATCCTCCTCTTGCCTATTTATAATTTTTTACTCATTTTCTAAAAGATCCTTTTTTCTAAAAAATATTTTTTTCCTTTTTTTTCCTTCCTTCCTTTTTTTTTTTTTTTTCTTTCTCCCTCTCTCTCTCTTTTCACGTTTTCTTTCTAGAAAACGTGAAGGGGAATCTTTTTCCCCCCTTTTTTCTTTTTTTTTTCTTTTATTCCTCTCTTAAAACCGTGGCTCCTAAAAAAACCTAATTTTTCTCTTTCTTCTTTCCTTTTTTTTCTCCAAAGAAATCCTTTGGATTCTCTTAGAAAAAGGTCACGTTTTTTTCTCTCCCTCTTTCCTTTTTTTCTCAAAATCTTTTGGATTATCTCCAAAATCGAAATCCCCATTCTCTTCCACGTTTTTTTTCTCCCCTCTTTCCCTTTTTTTTTTCAAAATCTTTTGGATTATCTCCAAAATTGAAATCTCATTCTTTTCCACGTTTTTTCTCTCCCCTCTTTCCTTTTTCTTCTCAAAAATCTTTTGGATTATCTCCACAATTGAAATCTCCATTCTTTTCCACGTTTTTTCTCTCCCCTCTTTCCTTTTTCTTCTCAAAAATCTTTTGGATTATGATTTACACATATATATTACACATATATATTTAATAACATACATACACATACATACATACATACATATATATATATATATATATATATATATATATATATATATATATATATATATATATATATATATATATATATATATATATATATATATATATATATATATATATATATATATATATATATATATATATATATATATATATATATATATATATATATATATATATATATATTATAATATATATAGCCGCTTGACGACAAACCGATTTGAATTGAGTTGACTGGACTGATTGGAATTCACCGGGTTTCCTTCTCCTTGTCATTTCACGGGTCATTTCCGCCGTCATCCCGCATGGAATTTTCCGATGGCCTCTATTCCAAATTTTTTACGCGTCATTTTGTAGAACATAAAAAATGAGAAATATAGGAACTTGAACCACCTCATTTGGAAGTAAAATGGTCAACTTATGAATTTTTGAAGTTTAAACGGACCAATTACCGATAATTTGGTTGACCATTCTGCATGAGATCCTTCCGGAGGCTTCTACCGGAAATATTTTTACGTCCACTTTGTAGAGCACTAAAAATGGAACATAATGAGACTGGGAATCACCCGAATCCGATGTAGAACGGAAAAGATATGCGCCTTGAAGTTCGATGATAATTTTGCATGCAAGCTTGCATGGGACCCACCGGAGACTTCTACCCGGGATTTTTTGGTCCACTTTGTAGAACATCATGAATGAAGAATAATGGTCTTGAAATCATCCGAATCCGATGTAAAACGGGAAAGATATGAAGCCTTGAAGTTCTAACGATCATTTTGCATGCAAGTTTGCATGGGACCCACCGGCGACTTCTACCCGGGGATTTTTTTACGTCCACTTTGTAGAACATCATGAATGAAGAATAATGGTCTTGGAATCATCCGAATCCGATGTCGGATGATCAAGATATGATGATTTGAAATTCAAGCAATCCGACTTAGGATAATTTGCATGAAGGCCCCCGGGATTATTATTTTATAATAATTTCGGAAACCTCCCCTTATATGTATCATCCGACTAAAATGATCATATCTTCCTCATTTGATATCGAATTGAGCAATTCCGGGTATCGTTTCGAAGATAATTCTATGACCTATGCATCCATGCGGATAATAGCCCATGACCCGTGAGGATCAGTGGAGAATCACAAATCTTTGGGTTAAAGGTCCAAAACCTGCCATATTGGTTCACTTATGCCGAGGGTGGCAAAAATGGGGTGCTTACACGGACACTTTAGCTCTGTCTCTGACTCAAGTCTTGTGCATTAGCATTATCGTATCGCCATTACCTTAATAGAACTATTGCGATGTAGGGCATCAAGGAGGGTCACGGTCCTTGAGTCCTATACTCTACTGGGGGGCCTTAGCTTTATCTCTACGGGTGCTCTGAGGGATGCTGGGGTGAGGCCTTGGATACATTGTTTGACATTAGGATTGGTTAGTAGCGAGCCCCGTTTGCAGCCCTAGCCATCAGGGGTTCATTTATTGGTATGGAGTTGTGCATCGATAAATGTAACCTTCGTTGTACAATGTTCATTTGGGTGCTGTGGGCGACGGTGTGAGTCATTGGGCGTATCCACACTCTCATGCATAGAGGTGCGGCGGCCACCTATCCTTTCTATAGCACAATGCAAACGTAAAACCAGACCAAAGAAATGAATTGATTGCATGCATGTGTATTGTTGCATTGTTTTGTTTGCTCACTGAGCCATGATGTGTGCTCACCCCTCGACGTCGAATATTTTTAGTTGATGATGCAGGTACAACCATTGAAGATTATATAAATGGTCCAGAGTACGGAAACGTTGCAGCAATGGTAGTTGAAGCTGAAGTGGATACACATGACTCCTCTTGCGAGTGCAACTCATGTGTATTCGATTAGATATTTTTCTAGTTTTCTTTATTTGGATTTATTAAAGACATGTATTTGATATTTATTTATGTCTTAGTTGATACAGAATAATTTGTTATTTAAATATTAATATCACAATAGATTCTCAGTTCGTTTTACTATAAGACTTCCACTATTATATATTTTCTTTGATTATGAATGTGAATGTATGTGGTTCAGATAACACGGATATAGCCTACTCAAGATCCTGGTTGAACCGTTGGTTTGTTAGCGGTTCATCACACCATTCTGAATTGTGCGGAATTGGGGTGTGAAAACTTAGTATTAGAGCATCTCAGGCCTTGTCCACTGAACTAGCATACATTCAAGACAATTGTGAATTGAGATAGGATAAAAGTAAAAACTTTAATACAAACACACTATAAGCACAAGTGATGGTTGAGACCAAATTTGAAAAGAAAATAATGCATCTATTTAAGGAAGAACAAATTTAAATACAATGTGAAAGAAACAAACGTATAAACATAGCTAAAACAGAGTACAGTCCACAACCCAGACAATTACTCTGTAGTACAAAGAAAGAGAAAAGATACAATCATGAAGCTGGAGGCGAAGGAGGAGGTAGCGCCTCACGATCTCTGTCATAGTCCTCAGCGTAGACTCTAGTCAACCAGGCTATCTGAGTCTGGGTCTTCTGCAGACTAGCTGTAAGATCGGCTACCCGCTGATCAGTACGGTGCTGAGCCTCCATGAGCTCTTCCATCCTCATGGCTGATGTCTGTTGGAAGTCTACTAGCTCATCCACTCTCACCCGCTGAGCATCTAGTAACTCTCCCATCCTCATGTCTGATGTACGCTGGGTGTCTATGGACTCATCCACTCTCACACGCTGAGCGTCCAGCAACTCCTCCATCCTCAGGTTAGATCTGCGCTGAGCCTCTCTGATCTCATGCAACATCTCCATCATATCATAAGGTGGGCGTGAAGGACTAGCCGCATGAGAAGGACCAGTCTCAGGTGCAGGATCCACCGTAGAAGAAGTACCAACTCCAGCCGCATGCGTAGGTGAAGGCGGTGGTATCAAGTCGACATCCATATACATGCGGTCATCATCATCAGCAGGATCCGCATGAGCTCTAGCAGCGGCGTGCCCCTCGATCAGCCATCTCCATGCGAGTGTGAGGGTGCACCATCTCGTTCCTCTCCTCATCACTAACTTAGGCATCCCGCATGCCCATCTTGCAGATAGCCTCTCAATCGATAGGTGACGAGAAGGTTTTCTCCTGAATCTTCTCATCCACCAAATCAACCCCCAGGCGAGTAAGCAGGACTGTGATCATACGTCCATAGGGTAGATTACCCCTATGACTGGGCAATGTGGCATTAATCATAGTTCGCAGGGTGATGTACGGCAGGTAGACGAGCTGTCTAGTGCAGATACTGTATAGTAGATATTGGGTCAGCTGAGAAATCCTCTCGTAATGGCCACTCTGCGGAATCAGATTATGCTGAATAATCTTACAGAAGACCCGTGGAGCTGGATGCATGTAACAAGCTCTCATCTGCCAGCGATCAGGTCGAGCAACCGATTGTCGATCTCCGCCCTCATCTCCATGGAACAAACCGGGGCTCTCCGGGCGCACAAAGAAACCATAGGGCCATCATAGGAAATGTCCAAGTAGATCGCCGTCGCCGATAATCAAAAGAAATGTTCACCCCCTTTACATAGCTAGTGATGCGTAGCTCGTGACCCCTATCCACATCATTGTAATCCCCCACCACCTGGAGAATACAATAGAACTGTCGCACTAAATCCGGGCATGTGCACACGTCGTAAGTGATGACAGGGAGCCACCCCATATCACCAAATGCTCTCTCCACATTGAACAGGGCTAGCTCAGCCAAGTTCACCATACGACCACCCTCTACCTTCTTACGAGTGTAGTGGACATACCGGCCTCGGCTTCATTAGAGCGAAGCCGGCGGATCGCGAACTCGGGTACCTTAGTACGAGCCATGGTTTTTGCAAAGAAAAACGGATAATGAGTTAATAGGATAAAATCCAAAATTTGACATTATAACGACGTAAGTGGCCAAAAGCCTCACTTGTCACCCATACACGTGGGCAGGAGGACTTACGTAGGCTCTAACATATCCTACAACACACATACAGTAGGAAATTTTAACTAATGGGGTCCAATTTGAAGAAATTTCAAGAAATCAAAAATTTCAACAAATTAGGGCAAAAAGAGCAAAAATCCTAGTTTCTCGATAACCAACCGATGAAACTCAAAATTTTTTGAGGGCTTTCGTTCCTCGAGACACCAATAACAAAAGCCCCCAATAAAAATCGAATTTTTACGGTTGGAAAAAGTTTAATTTAAAAAATACGAGTTAATTGGACCAAAATCTAGAAAAGTAAACCTAAAAACAGGTAGAAAAGAGAAAGCCTACCTGTAGAGATGATGTGGACGTTGAAACACGGATCCAAACTGACCAAAATAGCGGAGTGACACTGTAGCAACTCAGAGGTAAGAGACGAGTCGAAACGAGAGGGAAATAATAGAGAATGAACCCAGAATCGGATCTTAAAGGTCTGATTTTTGGTCCAAGGGTCGGACAATTCGACCAGGACCGTCGACCCTCGAATCGACCCTCCCATCGACCCTCGGCTCTCGGGAATTTGACAGAAAACCCAGGGTCGGATACTGAGGGTCGGATACCCATCGCCTCACATCGACCCTCAGCTCTCGGGAAGAATAGGTCATTCCCAGGGTTGGATACTGAGGGTCGGACATACCATCGACCCCCACCATCGACCATGCATAGAAAAGACAGCATTTCTTTTATAAAATGAGCTGAAATTTGAAATTTTACATCGGTTAGCATGCCTACATGAAGTATCAATGATTTCTCACCTATTTTGATGATTTTCAGGCACCACCAATCTCAGAAGAAATTATATCTGGACGTAGAGTAACCAGACAGAGCCGAAATGCAGTTCCACCACCACCACCTGTGGAGGAAACTAGCCAGGAGAATATATATGTACCAGAAAATTCAGATCAGGCAAATCCTACAAATTTGCCACCTCCACCACTAGAGTTGGCAACGGTGGTAATGAATTTAGCACAGCAGCTGCAACAGATGCAACATGCACAGGCCCAAATGCAAGTTACAATGGCAATTATGTTCCAAGCCGCTCATGCTACACCCATGCAGACGTGACAAGCCAGTGTAGCACCAGTGGGTAATCACCCAGCACCTCAAACACCTCAACCACCAGCTGTATAGATTCCAGTACCAGGACCGGAAGCAGCTCAGGTTAACTATCAGTATCCACAACCCATGTTTGGGGCATACCCCCAATATCAGCTGGATCACTCTCGACTGGTTGAGAGATTTCTGAAGATGAAACCCAAGGAATTTAACGATAAACCGTCGGATCCGTTATGGCCAGCACATTGGATCGACGAGATGGAGAGAAACTTCCTCATGATGACTATCACGGAAGAAGAAAAAGTACTATGTGCCACCTTCATGCTAAAGGGTGATGCACATCATTGGTGGAAATCTACTAGGGCATATCTACTGACCAAGCATGCCCTATTGACGTGGGCCATATATAAGGAAGCATTCTTCGAGAAGTACTTTCCCCGAAGCTTCAGAGATTCGATGGAGAAGGAATTCCTGAGTCTATATCAGGGACAAATGTTAGTGGATGCATATCAACAGCGTTATGAAGAGCTGTATTTCTTTGCATCACTTAGTATGCAAGAAGAAGACACTACGACCCGTAGGTTTGTCACGGGACTTAGAGGAAGCATCAGAGAGCACGTTCTGGGCTTGGAAAAGAAGATATATAATGAAGCTGTTCAAATTGCTCGAGTTATTGAATCAAGACAGAAGGAAAGCTATTTTATACAAAACAGAGGTGTGAAAAGGCCAGCTGAAAATTCTTACAACGGAGGTAATAACAGGACATACAAGCCTTTCTGTACTCAAAATTTCACCGCTGCACCCAAGACCATTCAAGAAGCTCAGCAGCAACCAAAGCCAAATACTGAGAGTCCAAGATGTTATAACTACAATCAAGTGGGACATCTGATGAGAGAGTGTCCTAAACCCTGGAAGCCACAACATCATGGACGAGTGTATGCTGTTACATCCGAGGATGCTGCCGCATCACTAGATGTGGTCACAGGTATGACTGAAACCTTTAAAGTTGTAATTACATTGTATGAGCATGTAGACTAAGTAAAATAAATCACAGGTATCGTACCTATAAATGGTGTATCTGCCAGAGTACTCTTTCATTCAGGAGCTACTCATTCCTTTATATCTGTGTCATTCAGAAAGAAATTGAATTTACCCATCAAAACATTGGACTACAAACTACTTGTACGATCACCAATGGGGTTAGAAGTGGAATTAGAGAAAGGTTATGGACCATGTCCAGTTCTCATTGGCGAGAAAACCTTAGATGCAACCTTGATACAACTTGAGATGGCAGACTTTGACGTCATCTTGGGAATGGACTGGTTAGCTCGGCATTCTGTAAACCTATTATGCACCGAAAAGAAGCTAACATTCAAAGACAAAGAAGGAGCAAAATTCAGTTTTTGGGGAACCAAACTTCCCCGTAGACGCAAGCTTATACTCTCAGCACTGAAGGCTAAGAAGTGCCTTGAGAAGGGGGCAGTCGGGTATCTAGTATCAGTGGTCGACCTAACCAAGGAAGCACCACGAATGGAAGATATTGATGTAGTACGGGACTATTTTGATGTATTTCCGGAGGAACTACCCGGATTACCACCCGACCGACCCACAGAGTTTGTGATAGATCTTATACCCGGAGCCGCACCAGTATCAAAAGCACTTTATAGAATGGCTCCTACTGAACTGAAGGAATTGAAAGTGCAACTACAGGAACTGCTGGACAAGGGTTATATTCGACCAAGTATATCACCCTGGGGAGCACCGGTATTATTCGTAAAGAAGAAGGACGGAAGCGTTCGATTATGTATCGACTATCGGGAGTTGAATAAACTGACAATCAAGAATCGATACCCACTACCTTGGATCGATGACTTGTTCGATCAGTTGCAGGGAGCAAAAGTATTTTCTAAGATCGACCTTTGGTCAGGCTATCATCAGTTGAAGATTAAAGAAGGTGATATTCTTAAGACAGTTTTCAGGACCAGATATGGACATTATGAATTCTTGGTCATGTCTTTTGGATTAACAAACGCACCAGAAACTTTCATGGAACTTATGAATCGAGTTTTTCACGACATGTTGGATACATCGGTTATAGTATTTATTGATGATATATTGGTATATTCCAAGGACAAGGAAACCCACGTTAAGAATCTAAACGCCGCCCTACAGCGTTTAAGGAAAGAGAAGCTGTATGCAAAATTTTCAAAGTGTGAGTTTTGGCTAAGTGAAGTCGCCTTCCTAGGCCATGTGGTATCCGCTGAAGGAATCAAAGTGGACCCCAACAAGATCGAGGATATTGTAAAGTAGGAAGCACCAAAGAGCGTTTCAGAAATTAGAAGTTTTCTAGGTCTCGCTGGTTATTATCGGAGATTCGTGGAAGATTATTCCTGGATTGCTGTACCTCACCAGTCTGACTAAGAAAGGTGAAAAGTTTGTGTGGACGGATAAATGTGAGAAGAGCTTCCAGACATTGAAGACCATATTGATATCCGCTCCGATTTTGACTATTCCTGTTCCAGGACAGACATTTACCTTATACACTGATGCGTCAGGACTGGGATTAGGATGTGTGCTTATGCAAGGAGAGCAAGTGATTGCTTATGCTTCAAGACAGTTAAAGGTACGTGAGAAAAATTATCCCACTCATGATCTGGAGTTAGCGGCAGTAGTACATGCTGTCAAGATATGGAGACATTACCTATACGGAGAGAAATTTTAGATTAAGTCGGACCACAAAAGTCTTACTTATTTATTTAATCAGAAAGAATTGAATATGAGACAAAGAAGATGGTTAGAACTATTGAAGGACTATGATTGTGATATTCAGTATCATCCGGGGAAAGCTAACGTAGTAGCAGATGCGTTGAGCAGAAAAGCAATGATAAAATATCAAGGAGAGGTTAGTACAACCGCAACAATGTGTACCACCGGAATGATATTCAATCACGACAGTGAGCATTATGTGATTGATACAACGGATGGATCGGCCAACCAAGGGTTTATTTATCGATTTTCCAATATTTTTGCTGCATTGAAAATTATACTGGATATAATGGATGAAGTGAAGACAGCTATTAAATCAGATCCTTATCTGAGAACAGTACAAGAAGATATCGAGAAAGGTAGGACTAATCCTGAGTTCACCTTGGACGAAGAGAAAATACTGAAATATAAAGGAAGAATATGTGTACCTGAAATAGAAAGTATGGACATTAGACACCGATTGATGAAAGAAGCCCATACCACCATCTATTCGATACATCCTGGAAGTACAAAAATGTATCATGATTTAAAGAAACTGTATTGGTGGAGAGGAATGAAAGCAGATGTAGCTAAGTTCGTGTCTCAATGCCTAAATTGTCAAAAAGTACAAGCTGAACGACAATGACCCGCAGGACTATTACAACCGTTACCGGAACCAGCATGGAAATGGGACTACATCACATGGACTTCATCACGAGATTACCACTGACTCCTCGAGTAGTTGACGCAGTTTGGGTGATTGTAGACCGTCTGACTAAAACAGCTCGCTTCATACCAATACGACCGCAGTATACACTGGAAAGGTTAGCAAAGCTGTATGTGGATAATATTGTTCGATTACACGGTGTACCAGAAAGCATTGTGTCTGATAGAGATCCACGATTTACTTCCAAGTTTTGGGAGGGATTGCAAAAGGCTAGGGGTACAACATTGAAGTTCAGTACTGCATTCCACCCACAGACAGATGGACAGTCAGAGCGTACAATCCAGATTCTAGAAGATATGCTACGAGCATGTGTAATTGACTTCAAGGGATCATGGGATGAAAGATTACCACTGATCGAGTTCGCTTATAACAATAGCTATCAGGCTACTATACAGATGTCACCTTATGAAGCACTGTATGACAGAAAGTGTCGAACTCCTTTGTGGAATAAAGTGGGAGAACGTAGTATTGTTGGACCAGAATTTGTTGAAGAGACTTGTCGAGTGGTCGAAATTATCAAGGAAAGAGTGAGAACAACTCCAAACCGTCAGAAGCAATATGCAGATACTCGACGCAGAGATATTGAGTTCGCTGTAGGTGATAAAGTATTCTTGAAGGTATCGCCTATGCAAAGATTGAAAAGGTTCAGACAGAAAGGGAAACTAAGTCCAAGATATGTCAGGCCGTATGAGATTTTAGCTAAGCGTGGGAAAGTGACTTATCAATTAGCACTACCACCATATATGTCAAGTTTGCATGACGTATTTCATATTTCCCTATTGGAGAAGTATGTCAAGGATCCAACACACGTATTGACAGTAGATTTACCGGAATTGACTGATGATTTGACATTTGAAGTAACACCAATGGAGATCACCAGCTGAAAAGTTCAACGTCTACGCAACTGAGATATTTATTATGTTAAGGTCACATGGAAAAGTAGAGACATGGAAGAAATCACATGGGAAGAAGAAAATGCCATGCGAAAATAATACCCTCACTTATTTGATTCAGAAGGTACGTATAATTTCGAGGATGAAATTTTTATAAGTAGGCGGGAGTGGTAAGACCCGTGTCAATCTAACCCTGTCTTATCACCTTGAACCAGGTTTACCCATCATGGTCGAGTCAAATGGACCAAGGGCGTGAAGGAGATCGAGATCCTAGGTATCAAATCGACCCTAAAACACTCAATTTAAAGGGAGGGTCGCATACCCAGCTAAGGAGGGTCGGACCCCCCAAAACAGAAAGTCAGACCCTCTGTTTTACAGGAAGGGTCGGACATCTTAAGAACCTAGGGTCGACGGGATCATCGACCCTCCCATCGACCCTCAATTTCCGCCGAAACTGAAATTAGGAAATTTCCTAATTTTCGATTTGGATTCTTTCCAAATCTCAATGGGATTTATTTTAGGAGTTTCTACTCTAAAAATAGGACATCCCTAAGCCTCTTTCACTCCTTTTACAACCCTAATTGAATTGAGAGAAAGGGAAGAAAATGAAAAGAAGAAGAAGAGAAGCAAGGGAGATAAGAAAGCAAAAAGAAGAAGAGTCGCAGAGAAGGAGTAATCTTCTCAGGTATGGATACTAATTCCATGAGTTTCTACCGACCTTAGGTTAGGTAATGAGGAGAGTATGATCTCGGAGAAACCCAAACCATCAACCCATGGTTAGGTTTTCATAGAAAACTATGGGAGATTATATGAAAGCTATCTTGGTGGATGATTCATGGTTCTAGACCATGGAATGAATCTTGAATGGACTGTAGGAGAAAGCCATAGGACCCCAAACACGAAGAATGGACTAAAAGGAGGGAAATTGACCAAAATCCACCGAGGGTCGCACAGAGGGTCGATGACCATCCGACCCTATGTGATCCTGAGGATTGACCCTCAGTGTTCGGGAAGTCCAGAATGGGGAGGGTCGCACCCAGGGTCAATCATGACTCCGACCCTACCTCCGACCCTTTATTAACAGAATGATTTTTAAATTCTGAATAAATTCTAATTAAATTCTATCGACTTTGTTAGGTTTTCTAGCAATATAATAACATTATAAAGGTGATTCTAAAGCTTGGAAGAGGATCCATTAACAAGCTAAGGTGAGGGAACAAGACCTAAACTAATTGGTTAATAATAAACTTGTTTTATTTTCTTGAGTCCAATGCTATGCTTGATTTTATGCGAATATGCTTGTAATGTGCATTCAACATGTCATCCAATATTTCTGCTATTATTGTTCATGCATATTTAACTTTGTTTACTTATAACATGATGATGATGAGTTAATGCTAGGAATAGGCATGTGAATGTTTGTGTGTGGTTAGTGTGCTTGATGCGAGTAGGGCATCAGGGGAGGTGTTATGCGGTGTTTGATCCGGACACTTTAGCTCTATCTTTGACTCAAGTCTTGTGCATTAGCATCGTCGTATCGCCATTACCTTAGCAGAACTATTGCGACGTAGGGCATCAAGGAGGGTCTCGGTCCTTGAGTCCTATACTCTACTGGGGGGGCCTTAGCTCTATCTCTACGGGTGCTCTGAGGGATGCTGGGGTGAGGCCTTGGATACATTGTTTGAAATTAGGATTGGTTAGTAGCGAGCCCCGTTTGCAGCCCTAGCCATCAGGGGTTCATTTGTTGGTATGGAGTTGTGCATCGATAAATGTGACCTTCGTTGTACAATGTTCATTTAGGTGCTGTGGGCGACGGTGAGAGTCATCGGGCGTATCCACACTCTCATGCATAGAGGTGTGGCGGCCACCTATCCTTTCTATAGCACAATGCAAACGTAAAACCAGACCAAAGATATGAATTGATTGCATGTATATGTATTGTTGCATTGTTTTGTTTGTTCACTGAGCATGATGTGTGCTCACCCCTCGACGTCGAATATTTTTAGTTGATGATGCAGGTACAACCGTTGAAGATTATATAAATGCTCCAGAGTACGGGAACGTTGCAGCAATGGTATTTGAAGATGAAGTGGATACACATGACTCCTCTTGCGAGTGCAACTCATGTGTATTCGATTAGATATTTTTTTAGTTTTCTTTATTTGGATTTATTAAAGACATGTATTTGATATTTATTTATGTCTTAGTTGATACAGAATAATTTTTTATTTAAATATTAATATCATAATAGATTCTTAGTTTGTTTTACTATAAGACTTCTGCTATTATATATTTTCTCTGATTATGAATGTGAATGTATGGGGTTCAGATAACACAGATATAGCCTACTCGAGATCCTGGTTGAACCGTTTGTTAGTGGTTCATCACACCATTCTAAATAGTACGGAATTGGGGTGTGACAACTATGGTAGAAGACTATATTAACGTACCTTCTTATAGACAGATAGCCGCTATGGATGTACAATTGATGGAGAATGAGCATGACTCTTCATGCGAGTGTCTCTACTGTGTTTATTTATAGGGTTTATTTTCATATTGGGCTATAAGGTTGTAATGAGATAATTTATTTATGTTTTGGTTTTCAGATAATTGATTAATTATTATTTATCATTTAGATACTCAATTTGTTATTTAATAAAGACTTTTGCTATTATTTATTTATTCTGATTATTGTTGAATGTATGGTTTGGATTGTTGGTGAAGTCTTATATGATCTTGGCTTGAGCCATTGGTTCATTGATGGTTTATTTACACTTTTGGTTTGCCTAGAATTGAGGTGTGACAATCAGACTACTCCATCACTTTCATCGGCCTCTTGTCCCATTTTTGCTTGCAAGCATCACGCATAAAATTTCGTTGCTCGTCCATTCAGTAATGCTGAAACCAAATAATTGTGGTGATACCAATGAATTGAACAATAAAATTATGACTTCACTCTGATCGATCTCATACTGAAACCTCCAAGTCAAGTTGATTTTGCCCCACATTCAGCTACACCTATCACCTACAATTTCAAGGTACAACGAATTGGAAGATGCAAAAGTGCTGGGGTGCCAAGCAGTAATGGGGTTAAATGCAAGTATAATGACATGCTTGGGGGAAAGAGTCATTTTTCTAGTAGATTTAACCAAATTTTTGGGATAACATATGATGGTGTGGAGTTGTGGAATCCAAAGGGTTGAAAGTTCAAACCAATTTTTATGTAATAAAATGGTATCTCAAAGATGTTTGTCTTTTCTTGACAGAGGGAATATTGGGAAATCAACATCAAGTTCTTGGAAGCTGCCATATGGAATCATGGTCACGTCTTCACTGACATAGCTTCCCACAAGTTCACAAGATAGCAGCATTTTATTTATTGGTGAGCTTGAGGTAAGTGTCATTGAATGAGTTGAATAGGAAATCCAAAGCATTAGAGAAGGAGATGGATAAGAGGAGGTGGAGTAGGATTAGGAGGGGAAGATGAAGAAGACGATGAAAGGTAAGGTATTTCACCCTTGAAGGGGTTAGTTTGGTCATTACAAAAATATTGGCCATAAACTATGAGTATCTAATAGAATATATCTAAAGAGGTGTATTTAATTATAATTTAATAATCCTTGAAGGGGAGGTATTTGTACTTCTTTGAAATGTTTGGGGGCATTTTTACTTCAGGCAAACCACAGGGGAGGAAACTGTTTTTACCTCAAAAAAAAAAAAAAAAAAAAAAAAAAAAAAAAATTAACAACGTAATTCTTTTATTTTTTTCATTTTTGGTAAAAATTACACGTGATTGTATAAAGGGAAAATTTCACTCAAGTTTACCATAATGAGACCCATCCCCATTGTCATGATTAATAGCACGAACCTCCCCTTATTTGGAAGGTCTTTTCTCATTTAAAATTTTAATGTCAAGAATACCCCTTAAACACATGTAAAGTTACCTTCGAGGATTGGTGCTACAATTCTCGAATTGGTCATTGCCACTTTCCAGAAGTCTTTTCGGTCATAGTCATTGCAAAAAAAAAAAAAAAAAAAAAAAATTCACTACAACTGTCCCATATCATATTAGGTTTTCTTGTGAAAGAATTTGCAGATTGAAATCCCAAATCAGATTAGGTTTACTTGTGTTATCCCAAATAAATGTTACCATGTGATTGGAGCAGATTGAAATTTAGAGTGAGATTTACATTTTTTGGTCTTAAAAGGGTACAAGGTTAAGTATTTGCAAAGATTATTAGATAAGATTCAGGGGTAATGTTTTCCACTATTTCCATTCTCTTTCAGGTTTGAAATCTAGAGTGAGATTTGCATTTGCTTTTGAATTAGAGGCAGCATAAGTGGCTACCTGGTTCATGGTATCTTCCAATATCTAGTTAACTCTCTCTCTCTCTCTCTTTGATAATCAAAATTTAGAAGAGAAAAAATCACAAGTAAATGATATGGGCTTGGATATGAATGGATTGTTCATCTTTTTGTTCTTTCCATGCTCTGTTACCATTGCTCCACCTTTGATTATGACCAAATTTAGGAAATCGTCGCTAAAATCAACAATTTGGAATTTCGTCCAAGTAAAATTTGTAGGGGTTTTTTTAAGTCAAAACGGAAAGCTCAACAGAGGAAAAGAATAAACCCAAGAGAAATGCAAACCAGACTTACAGGAGTTAGAATTCATGTCTTCAGACCTACAAATAGTCTTGCAGACACATTGACAGAATTAGACTGTCAAAGTGATCTTGTCCCTTTTTCTAACAAGGCAAGTAGATTCTTGCAATTGAAAAGGAAAAGATGAAATTTTGGCTCCACCCATTTCAGTACACATAGAGGTTGCCAAGTGATATCATCATCTCTTCTCATCATCAACATCAATCATAACATCATGGCTTTGGTTCCTTCCTTATCTATGTATATCTTCCTCCATTGCTTCACTCCCACTTTTTTTTTTCCTTTAAAGATTTAATAAATGTTTATGTGGGGAGAGAGAAAAGGGAGGTTTGCAATGGAAATGAGGATTGCCAAGCTTGTGACTTAATAAAATGGAAGAGAGGCGATGGTTGGGAGCGAGACAATAATCTCTCGGTGAAGGTATGGAGTGAAGGTCCCCAGCACAATGGTGAAAGTGAGGCGAGGCGCTGTTATCTTCTCCAATGCAAGTGCAACAATGTTCTTCAAATGGCAAAAGTAAATTTTCAAGTTCTGTAGAGAGTGCCGCCAGAAAAGAGAACAGCCAGGGAAGTGTGTGGCCTAAGAAGCTTGAGAATCGTCAGGGAAGAAAACCCTTTCTTCAATCATTGAAAAGGAAAGAGGGAAATATAAGATAGAGGTTTAAAAAAGACGATGGTAATGTTCTTAAAAGGAGGGTAAATTTGTCATTTCATCTATTGCCTTAGTCATCTTAACAGTGTAGGGGTACGGTTGTCACTAACGACGATAATGGGGGGTGGTTACCATTATGGCAAACATCAAGGGAGGTGCGTGAAATTTTCCCTTGTAGAAACTATCTACATTTCTTATCATATTTATTCATGATACTTATTATATGTAAAATTATTTTTATTTGTCAAATGCAAAAGAATGGATGGAAAGTAAAATATGAGTTAATAACTAAATATGAAATGATTTGGAGTTACTTACATAATCATGTGATAACATATGTTGTAATGTTTACAAAAATTTCTTTTTTAAATTTAAAAATTTCACTTCTCTTCCCTTTAATTTTCGTTGTAGTCAATGAGAACCATAAAGAAATCTCATACACCACCACCACCACCACCACCACTACCACCACCAACAATAACAACAAAGCCTTATTCTAACTAAATGGGGTTGGCTACATGGATTCTTGTCCTCTAATAAGCTCTATTCAACATCATACTTGAAACAAGGCTTAGGCTATGCATGTTTTTCTTCACTACCTTCCCTAGGGTCATCTTAGGTTTGCCTCTAGTTCTTTTAGATCCTTTAATCTGAATTAAATCACTCCTCCATTTAGGAGCATATAACAGCCTCCATTAAACATGGCCATACAATGTCACACCCTAATTCTGGACTAACCAAAGAAGTATGATGAATTATCAATAAACCAATGGTTCAACCAGGATCTCGTAGAGGTCGTACCCACCATATCAAACCTCACACACATTCTACGTTAATAATTAGAGATAATAAACAAAATAAGTGGAAGTATTTATAAATAATAAACTGAGTATCTAATAGTGATAAATAAATATTTAATCCAGTTATCTTAAAATAACTGAAGACATAAAATAAAATAATCAATTACATGTTCGGTAGTCAAAATAACTAAACTAATCAAAGACACATTGATTGCACTCGCATTAAGGATCATGTGCATCTTCTACAGCTTCTATGTCCATAGCCGCCATGTGTCCATACTACGACACATTCACGTAATCTTCTATAGTAGTACCTACATCATCAACTAAAAATATTTGACATCAAAAGGGTGAGCACACATTATGGCTCAGTGAGCAAACAAAACAATGTGCAAACATATGCATCCGTTCAATTCAATATCTTTGGTCTGGTTTTTAAGTTTACAATGTGCTATAGAAAGGTTTGGTGGCCCTTGCACCTCTATACACAAGTGTGTGAATCTGCCCACTGAATCAAACACCATTGTCGTCCCACATGCACCCACCATGGAATAGAGATAGAGCTGAAGTGTCCAGATCACACACCGCCAATACTTCCCCTGATGCCCTACTCATACCAACATGTAAGTCCCTATTGGTGAGGGCTTGCAAACTGGGCTCGCAACTAACCAATCCTAATGCCATCCAGTGTATCCAAGGCCTCACCCCAGCATCCCTCAATACGTCCATAAAGATAGAGCTAAGGCCCCCCAACAGAGTCAAAGACCACATGGTTTGAGACTACCTCCCCTGATGCCCTATGACGTAATAGTTCTGCTAAGGTAAGGGTGATACGATGATGTCAGTGGGAAAGACTTGAGTAGAGATAGAGCTAGAGTTTGGTGACTAGGATGAACCACAATATCACGTCCTCCCCCTGATGCTCTACTGGCATCCAACACACTAACCATACACACACACACAATCACATGCCTATTCCTAGCATCATCATCATCATCATGTTATAAATAGATAGAAATAAATATGCATGAACAGTAATAACAGAAATATTGGATGACATGTGAGATGCACATTATAAGCATATAAGCATAAAATCAATCATGACATTGGACTCAATAAAATAATTTATTATTATCCAATTAGTTTAGGTCTTGTTCCCTCACCTGTTAACAATACTCGATCTCCTTCCAAGCCTTGTAATTTTCTTTGAATCAATTTAGTAACCTATAAGTTATATGAATTTAAGTTAAAATTCATATGTAATATGTTACAGTAGTCAGAATTTGAACAGATCATAGATAGGTGACTGATAGGTCCTATGGTCTCATGCTGTATCGACCATACCACGTACGGTCGATACCATATGGTCGCACTATACGTGACCACACCTGTGACCATATGCTTTCTGGATTCTTCCCAAATGGCTATGGTCGATACTCTGGTCATTCTATGGTCGAACGTGGCTGCGACCATGCGAGTTTAATGTGATTTCTTACTTTCAATATGGATTCCTCCTCTTGGGTCATCAATGGGGTCTTCCCTAATGATCATTCTAAATCCAACATTCTTAGTTTTACCGAGTTAATTACTCTAACTCATTCTCCATGATCCCCTTGAGGTTTGCTCAGAAAATCCCATAGATGAATCCTTACATTGGGTTTGGTATTACAATTTACGTTAGAAACTCCTAAGCTTGGTATTTTAAAGCTACAGAGACAAGGTTCATACCTTACGGGTTGTAGAGAGTCTGTAGAACTCTTTCTCTCAGCCTTCTTCTCTGTCTTCCCAGTCTTCTCTTCTTCTCCTTCTCTTCCTTCTCTTTTTCTAGGGTTTGATAACGTTCCAAAAGAGTGAAAAAGGGTTGAGGAACGTCCTATATATAGAGAGAAACTCTCCATATAAAGTTCTCTAGAAAAAGGAAAGAGATCCCCCTTCTATTTGGAAAGTTTCCAAACTCGAAGTGTGATTTGGGGTCGTATGGTCAGATGCATAGTCACAAAATCCATCGACCATACACTTGAAAACATCAACTGTACTGCTATTGATCAGTGGTCTTTATTTCCTATCGTAAGGCCAACCATACCTACCCAGGTAGTCGACCATACACTTGGTTTTAAGTGTTTTTAAGTCGATTCTCATACCTGGTCTCGTGGTCCTTCTTTACACGGTCGGTCCACTTGATCCTGTAATGAGGGGAAGACCAGACACGACACGGTTAAACTAAGTTAGTGGAGTGCGGGTCTTACACCATTTTAAACAGTTTTCTTATAGTTTATCATGTATCAATGCTACTACCAAATCAACTCTAATACGATATTTCCTTATCTTATCCTTCCTAGTCTTATCACACATCCATCTCAACATCCACATTTCACCTACACTAAGTTTATCTATATGATGCTTTTTAACTATCCAACGTTTCGCACCATACATCATAGCTGGTCGAATAACTATCCTATAAAATTTTTGCTTTAAGTTTTAAAGGAATATGCCGATTACATAACACTTCAGACGCACCTCTCCACTTCATCCATCATATTTTAATCCTCTGTAAAACATCATCTTCTATATCTCTTTCATTATCTATGATTGAGCCCAGATACCTAAAATGATCGCTTTGTTATATCTATCTCTCTCACGAATATTCACCTGGGTGCGTTTGTTCGCAAGAATGGATTCCTTGTCAAGTCAGTTTGGGTGGTGTGGACACACTTGCATGAATTTAAATGACAACTATATATATATATATACACACCAAACAACTCAAGCAATTTCTACACAAACCTCCTTTGTGAAAGTGCTAAAGTCTAACTTTTCCTAGAATTAAGTATAAAAGAGTCAGGATTTGACTTGTCGGTCCATTTACTATGTAAATAGAGGCACATTAGTTGTGCCAAACCCTCAACAAAAGATTGGATTACGGAGATAGAGTGTTATCAGGAGATGCTAGGCTTCAAAATTTCTTAATTGTTTCTTTTTTTTTTGTAATGCTCATCAAGTTCATATTTACCACCTCATTATCCATCCTTATGTGACTAAATTTATACACCATATATTCCGTCTTTGTTCTACTTATCTTAAAACCCTTTGATTCCAATGTTGATCTCCATAGCTCCAACTTAGCGTTAATCCCTGCTTTTGTCTCATCCACCAAAATAATATCATTGGTAAAAAGCATGCACCAAGGAACTTCATCTTGAATATCTCTGGTTAAATCATCCATAATGAGTGCAAATAGATAAGGGCTTAAAGCTGATCCTTAATGTAACCTCAATGTGATTGGGAATTTACTACCTTGACCCCTAATGGTTTTCACACTAGTCATCACATTATAATACATATCCTTAACTATGTCCACATATTTACTTGAAACACTTCTCTTCTCTTGTACATGTTAGATTAACTCTTTAGGAACTCTATCATAAGATTTTTCTAGATCAATAAAGACCATATAGTGGTCCTCCTTGCATTCTTTACATCTTTCCATGAGTCTCCTAAGCAAGTATATAGCTTCTATCATGGATCTACATGGCATAAAACAAAACTAGTTCTCCGTAATAGTAGTTTCTTTTCTCATACGAGTTTCAATAACTTTCTTCCATAATTTCATAGCATGACACATTAGTTTTATGCCCCTATAATTATTGCAACTCTAAATATCACCTTTGTTCTTATAAATTGTAATCACAATGCTTCTCCTTTATTAATCTGGCATTTTCTTAGGGCTCATAATTTTATCGAATATCTTAGTTAGCGAAGATACTCCACACATTCCTAGGCTCTCCCAAACTTCTATTGGGACCTCATCTGGGCCTAGTGCTTTGCCTACAGTCATCACCCTTAAAGCATCTTTCACTTCTATCATCGTAATATTGTGTATATATCTATGACCTGTGTGACATGGTGGATAGTGTAGCAATCTGGGACACTATTACTCGAAGTGTCTCCATTAAGTAGGTTGTAAAAATAACCATTCTATCTCTCTTTAATGTCTTCATCCCTTACTAGAATTCTACCATCTATACTCTCTTCCTTTCCCTCATCTTAGCTATTTTATAGATATCTTTTTCTCCTTCTTTTGTGCTAAGATTAATGTAAAGATTTTCATATTTCTTTACCCTTACTTTTCCTACAATCTTTTTGGCTTTATTTCTGGAAAATCTGTACCTTTTTAGATTTTTTATATCTTTAGTCTTTTGCCATGTCTTAAAATTATCTTTCTTAGCTTTAATGGCTGCTATGAGGACTAGTGTGGGAATTCACATCTTCCTTGGGATTTTAAATTTATTTGGAGTCGCCACCTAGATTAAGGTCTAGGATCTCAAATATTGTCTCATTATAAGATAAGACTTCTATGGACTCATGACCCTTAGATCAACTTTTTAATTTTATGAGAGATTGAGGTAAGCATCAGGTTACGGTTATGGGAAGGTATTCGGCACCCAAATTGTCTGATCGAGATCGGTCTCTTATGCCTTTCCTATGCTACACTTTTTTTATTGAACCGAACCAAACCCTATGGTTTGATATCATTGAACCAAATCTAGAATCTTCTAGATTGCCTACGTATCTTAGACTTCTTTCAAAAATTAGGTTCACCATCGTAGTTTAGGTGTGAATAAAGTTTACGAATATGATTTATGATTGGTTTGATTAGATTTCTTAATCAAGTTGAAGCTCAGGCTTGATTGGTTTGAAGAATTCTATGGGTATGGATATGGGTATGGATATGTGGATATGGATATGAGAATGGATATGGATATGGATATGGGATATGGGATAGATCAAGGGTATAGATCCATATTTGGACTTCCTTCTCCAAAATTACCTATGTATTTTAGGGTTCTCCTAAGAATCAGGATCCGCGTAGTTCGGATGGAATTTAAGGGTAGATAACCTGTTATAGATTAAGGGGGCTTAAAACTTATTCTAGATTTAAGAGTTTATAACCTGTTCTAGGTTAAGGGTTTTTTTTATAACTTGTTCTAGTTCTAAAGGGTTTATAACATTGTTCTAGGTTATGGGTTTATAACCTTGTTCTAGGTATGGGTTTATAACCTTGTTTTAGGTTATGGATTGATGAGAGGAAAGGATCGTCTTAAAATTACCCTTTTTAAACCTAAGTTCTAATTTTGGAATGTTTGGCTAGGCACAATATTTTTTTATTAAAATTTAACGTTATTTCCATTTTACCTTTACCATGTATGTGAGTGCCTAATGTACACCCTCACACCTAGTTTGTCTTCTAATGTGTATAAATATGGCATGTTCAACTAGGTGTTGCATGAATCAAGTTGTTGCCTAAATTTCTATCTAAATATGGAAATTATCACATACATATAATATGATTCAAATATGATAATTAACACTTATAGTAAGATCTACACATGATATTTTCTAACCATGTTAGGATTTAAATATGCTATCTTTTAAGTATGGTAAGATATAAATATGGTATGTATATATATGGTAAGATATCTATCTGACTTACCAAATATAACAAAATGAATAAATATGCAAATATGGTAAGAAATATTTTCTATTATACCAAATAATCATAAAAAAAATATATATGGTAAGAAATCTTTCCTATTCTACCAAATATATCAAAATCCATGTATGGCAAGAAATCTTTTCTATTCTACCAAATATACTAAACATGTAAGGAAATTATCATATTCTACCAAATATGTCAAAGTCTACGTATGGTAAGTAATATATCCATCTTATCAAACACATCATACAAGGTAAACAAAAAATTATCCTATTCTAGCAAATATGTCAAAATCCAGGTATGGTAAGAAAATTTTCTTATTTTACCAAACATATCATATATGGTAAGAAAATTATCTTATTTTTCCAAATATGTAAAAATCCATTCAAATATGGTAAGAATTATCCTACTTACTAAATAAACCATAAATGGTGAGAAAAACTTTCCTATTCTACCAAATATGTCAAAATTTATTAAAATATGGTAAGAATTATCCATATTTGAAAGTAACAAAATATAATAAGAAATATATTTAATTTACCATATATGTCAAAGGTATTCAAATATGGCAAGAAATATGTCTAACTTACCTTACATGTCAAAAAAACCATTCAAAACATATAAGGTTTTTTAATTTGAGAAAAACAGCATTGACACTTTCTATGCCCTCACTTTGAAAAATCTGTAAAAATTTGAATTTTTAATAAAAATTTGAATTTTTATTGAAAATTAAATCCAATTATATTCTCAGAAACTATATTCAAAAAACTAATTTCTTCTTTCTTAGAATTTGCAAAAATAATTTCTATCATACTCAGAAATATCTTTCAAAGAAATACAAAATCCTACTTTAGATTCTACCTGATTTCAGTGTAAAATCTACAAAAAAATTAATTTTTACTCCAAATCACTCTAAACTAAGTCTGAGAGTTAGATAACTCAATGGATTACATTCCTTATGTTTACCTCTTTCCTTGATTCTAGGTGAAAACCATACTTCTAGGCCCCTGAACTAAGCACCTCTATTCTATCTTTATTTTTTACCAATATACATTGCATGATTGTTTTGGAGGCCATCCAGATCCAAATTGATCTGGGATTACTAGAGGATGTTCTTAATTTAGTAAGTCATATTTCTTAATTTTTTGGAGGTCAAATAATTAGTTTAGATATATCAAACATATCAAATACTGTTATGCTTCAGTTTTGGTTTTTTTGGGATCTGAACCAAATTCATGGATTTTTTTTGCCTAAGTAAATCACCATGGATGGAGCTCAAATTTGAGGGAGAGACTCCTTATAACATATATTTTCATGAAAACATATCTGATTTAATGGTAAAATTTACATAGGAATGTAAACAAAGATGTTATTCTACACTTACTCCTATGCAAGCCTATTCTTGCATGTATCTTCAAGCATGCTTTAATGGAAATGGGGAAGAAGACTTACCCTATCCCTATTGTAGGGATGAAGACCCTTGTTTCCAGAGCTTGAAGGTGGATGAAGATGGTAGAGGTAAGAGCTTCTTCTCTTCTTCTCCTTCTTCTCCTTCTTCTCTTTCTTCCTTTATCTTTTTTCTCTCTTTTTCTCTCCCTTCTTTCTTGTTCACATTTTTGGATAGGGAGGGGGCTCCAATTTAGTGGTTGGTTGCTTATGGGGACCCCTTGGGTCTTATTTATAGACCAAGGCCTCTCCTTTGCCACCTCATAGGAGTTGTCAATTGCCTCTTTTGAATTTTCATCAATTTCTTTCTTTAGAACAAAATCATTGTCTACAATGTGTTTATGACACATGTCATCTCATTATTGACCAATATGGGATTTTTGAATTAGTCTCTATTTAGAGACCAATTAGTCTCCAATAGTTTTTAATTTTTTTTTTCTTTCCTTTTCTTTTCTTTTTGAATTTTAGCCACTTTCCTATGTCAACACATAAGGTTTGTGTCCATATTTATTCAATGACACATGTCATCTACTATTGAATCCCTCATTAACTTTTTAATTAGCCAATAAAATCTCCTTGTAATTTTATTTCTTTCTAGAATCCTTATTTTCCCTTCTTTGTGTGTAAACTCAAAATTTTAAAAACAAACACATAAGATCTTTGAGAGAACCCTTGTGTGACATGTGGTATGCTACTATTGGACCCTCTTTGATTTTTCTAATTAGCTAATAGAATCTCATATTTTTAAATTGTTTCTTTCCATTTTCTTATTTTCCCTTCCTTATGTGTATAGTAAATGTTTCCAAAGCTAACACACAAGATCTTGTAGTAAATATTTGCATGATATATATGACACATCACTAATGGACCAACAAATCTCAAGTGTGCAACAAATCTCTAGTATGTTATATTTCAAGTGTACAATAAATCTCAAGTCTGTTGCATTTCAAGTGTACAACAAATCTCAAGTATATGCATTTCAAGTGTGCAATAAATCTCATGTATGTTGCATTTTAAGTATGTAATAAATTTTAAATATATACATTTCAAGTGTGCAATAAATTTCAAGTATATGCATTTTAAATGTGCAACAAATTTCAAATATATTGTATTTCAAGTATGCAATAAATTTCAAATATATGGTATTTTAAATGTGCAACAAATTTCAAGTGTTGTAACCTAAATTTACTACCAATCTTAAGTGTTGTAACCCAAATGTGCAATAAATTTCAAGTGTTGTAACCCAAATGTGCAACAAATCTCAAGTATTAGGTGGAATATGAAATTTCTTTATATCACTCATGTCTCTCCCTCAATTCTTCTCTCTACCTCTCTCTCACATCTCCTATAGACTATGGGACGGGGGGTGGGGAATGTGAATGGGTTGACTTCTAAATGACACTTGACTATTCTAGGTGACACCTAGACTATGGGACGGTTAATAAGTGACTAGGACAAGCTTTGATTACACTTAACCTTAAGTAAATCTAAGTTGACTCTAGAGTTTAGGTATAACCTATTTTGATGATTTTGACCAACTTTAACCATCTTTAATCAACTTTGACCAACTTTGATTAACTTTGACTTTAATGACCAAATTATCCTTGGAATAGTTTTAAGTGGTTCTAGACTTGGAAATGATCCTAAATGAACTAAATATAGTAGTTTTTTGGTCATTCAAGGGGGGTTAGCACTATAAGATTTATTTATGGTAAGTTTCTAACTTAAGTTCTAAAATAACATTGGAAGGATTATTTATGTAACCTAAGGGTTAAACTAGACTCTAGGAGGCTATTTATGGAAAGTTTAGGCCTAAGGTTTGGACCCTAAGAGGGTTATTTATGGAAAATTTGGGCTCTACTTAGGGTTTAAACTCTAGAAAGGTTCCTAAAATGGCAGGTGCGGATTCCTATTATTAGGGGATGACATAGGTTAACCCTAAAGTGGTTGTAAAGGTTGTAAGAGATTGGTGAGGCAAAAATGGGGTGCTTATAGTTGCTTGAACCTCATCATTCCACCACCAAGTCTCTCTAAGGGAATGACATTTTTCTTTCGATACACCTAGGACATCTCTAGCACCTTTCTCAAAACAACCAGTCATTTCATTTCACATTGTATTAGAGTCTCCTCAAAGTTCCACATTCCTTGTTTGACCACATTATCAGTAAAAGATTTCAAGGTAATTCCTTTTAAGCCCCACCACCTTATCCTAGGGCAAAAAAACATGACCTTTCTTATGATTCAGCGTAATGAGATACATATCTATGACCAATAATCTATGTTGAGTGGTTAGACTCTCCCCAGGTATAACTTTACAATCCTTATATAACAACCTATCAGACCTTCTAATTAAAAAGAAATCCGTTTGGCATTTATGATGCCCACTTTTGTAGGTGACTAGATTTTCCGCTCTCTTTTCAAAGTATGTGTTTATGGTAAATAGATCATAAGCCTTAGTAAAATCTAAAATTGAAGTCTCTTCCTCATTTGTCACTCCTAAACCATATCCTCCATGTACACCTTCATAACCTTTATGATCTACCCTTACTTGTCCATTCAAATCACCTCCTATTATAATTTTTTCTCCTTGTCTAAAACCTTGTACTAGTCTATCCATGATTTCCAAAATTGTAGCTCACTACTTGCATCCAATCTTACTTGGGGAGCACAAGTGCTAATTATATTGATTATATCTTTCTCATCACTAACTTGATGGCTATAATCCTATCACTGTATCTTTTAACATCCACCACATCATTCTTTAAATCTTTATCCACTATTATACCACTCCATTGCTATTATTTTTATACCAAAGTTCAAAGTCATCCAACTCCTTAGCTTTTTTTACCCTTTCATCTAGTCTCTTGAATGCAAGCTATGTTAATCCTTCTTAACATAGATTTTTTTATGTCACCACTTAGCACGTAGACATAAATAGATGTTGGTATGTCATGTGATGGAGAATCTTATATTCATTAGGATATTTTTATCAGTCTGGTCATACAATTAGCTCATTTACCCTTCACCTTTTGTTGCATTTTAGTAGCCCCTCTAGCAGCCCTTTCGCACAATCTCCCATAACCCCTTTTTTACTATATCTCCTATGAAGTCTTATTGGTTGCCAAGTGGGTTCTCACCATAGTAATTGTCACACCTTAAAAATTTTCTTTTCTTTTGACACACGCCGGGGCTGTGAATAGAATGCTTATCGTCGTCCTATTAACAGATGGATCACGATGCAAGGCACACATGTAAGACCCGTGTCAATCTAACCCGGTCTTACCACCTTGAACCAGGTTTACCCATCATGGTCGAGACAAATGGACCAAGGGCGCGAAGGAGATCGAGATCCCGAGTATCAAATCGACCCAAAAACACTTAAATTAGGGGAAGGGTCGCATACCCAGCTAAGGTGGTCGGACCTCCCAAAACAGAAAAGTCGGACCCTCGGTTTTGGAGGGAGGGCCGGACAGCTTAAGACCCTAGGGTCGACGGGATCATCGACCCTCCCAGCGACCCTCGGTTTCTGCCGAATATAGAAATTAGGAAATTTCTATATTTTTCGATTGGGATTCTTTCCAAATCCCAATGGGACTTATTTATGATGTTCCTAGCCTATTTAAGGGACGTCCCTAAGCCACTTTCACTCCTTTCACAACCCTAATTGAATTGAGAGAAAGAGAGGAGAAGAAAAGAGGAAGAAGAGAGGCAAGCAAGAGAGCTTAGCAAAAAGGAGAAGAATTGCAAAGAAAGATTAATCTTCTCAGGTATGGATACTAATTCCATAAGTTTCTACAGACCTTCGGATAGTTATTGGAGAGAGAGAGTGATCTCGAGAAACTCAAACCATCCATCCATGGTTAGGTTTTCATGGAAAATCCTAAGAGAATGCATGAAAGCCATCTGGGAGGATGATTCATGGTTTCAGACCATGGAATGAATGTTTAATGGAATGTAGAAGCAAACCATAGGACCCCAAACATGAAGAATGGATTAAAAAATGGAAATTGGACCGGAGTGCACCGAGGGGTCGCACCCAGGGTCGATAGGCCATCCGACCCTAGGTATTCCTGACCATCGACCCTCAGCATTCGGGAAGTCCAGAAAGAGGGGAGGGTCGATAGACCCATCGACCCTAGCATCGACCCTACCATCGACCATAGTATCGACCCTCAGTTGACAGAATGGTTTTTAAATTCAGAATTTATTCTAATTAAATTCTATCGATTTTGTTAGGTCTTCTAGCAATATAATAACATTGTAAAGGTGATTTTAAAGCTTGGAAAAGTATCTTATAGCAAGCTAAGGTGAGGAACCTTAACCCCAAACTAAATTGGTTAATAATAAACTGTTTTCTATTTCTTGAGTCCTATGCTATGTTTGATTCTATGCGAATATGTTTGTAATGTGCATACAATGTCTCCGACTCTACCGGGGGCCTTACCTCTATCTCTATGGGCATTCCGAGGGATGCTGGGTGAGGCCTTGGATACACTGCTTGGCATTAGGATTGGTTAGTTGCGAGCCCAGCTTGCAGCCCTCGCTAACAGGGGCTTACGTGTTGGTATGGCACTATATAGCAATAAACGTAACCTTTGTTATATAATGTTCATGGTTGGGTGCATGTGAGTTGACGATAAACGTGATCTTCGGGTAACGTCACACACTCGTGTATAGAGGCGGAGTCAATAAACGCGACCTTTGGCTACCTAAACCTTTCTATTGCATACTGCAAACTTTAAACCGGACCAAAGATATAAATTGACTTTTTGCATGCATATGTATTGTTGCATTGTTTTGGCTACTCACTGAGCCGTGATGTGTGCTCACCCCTCGACGTCGAATATTTTTAGTTGATGATGCAGGCTATAAGGTTGAAGACTACATGGGTGCGTATGGAAGCCGGAGCCGAAGATGATACACACGACGCCTCTTGCGAGTGCAACTCGTGTGTATTTGATTAGATATTTTTATAAGTTTCTTTTATTGAATTTAATAAAGACTTGTATTTGATATTTAAATATTTATGTCTCGGTTGGAAACAAAATAATTTGCTATTAAGTTATTGATATCATCTTAGTTCTCAGTTCATTTATTTATAAGATTTCCGCTATTGTGTATTTACTCTGATTATGATTACGGATGTGTGTAAGTTTGGATAACGCGGGGATAGCCTATTTGAGATCCTGGTTGAACCGTTGGTTATTTAGCGGTTCATCACATCATTCTGAATAGACCAGAATTGGGGTGTGACAACTTGGTATCAGAGCATCTCAGGCCTTGTCCGCCGACTAACATACATTCGAGAAGATTGTGAACTGAGATAGGATAAACTAAAAGCTTTAATACAAACACATTGTAAGCACAAGTGATGATTGAGACCAAATTTAAAAAGAGAATAATGCATCTATAAAAGGGAAACAAGTTACATACAACGAGCGAGAGAAACAAAACGTATATACATAACTAAAGCAGAGTACACTCCACAACCCAGACAGTTACTCTGTAGTACAAGAAAATAAAAAAAGTACACTCGGGAAGCCGGAGGCGAAGGAGGAGGCGGTGCCTCACGATCTCTCGGTCGTAGTCCCCAAAGATAGACTCTAGTCAACCGGAGCTATCCGAGTCCGGGTCGCCTCGTAGACTAGCCGTGAGACCGGCTATCCTCCGACCGCGCACGCGCGCACCCCTAGGAGCTCTCCCATCCGCGCGCCCGATGCGCGCCGAGCAGCCAATAGCTCATCCATCCTCGGATCAGATCCGCGCCGAGCATCCCCGACCTCCCCGTAGCATCTCCATCATGGCTGAAGGTGGAAGTGAAGGATCAGCCGAATGGGAAGGACCAGCCTCAGGAGCAGGAGCCGCCGCATAAGAAGTACCAACTCCAGCCGCATGTGTAGGTGAAGGCGGTGGTATCGAGTCGACGTCCATATACATACGATCGTCATCGTCGACCGGATCCGCACGAGCTCTAGCGCAGCAGCAGCGCGCGCCTCAGATCGGCCATCTCGACCCGAGTGTGAGGGCGCACCATCGCGGGCTCCTCTCCTCATCACTAACCTCAGCATCTCGCAGCCCCATCTTGCGCATAGCCTCCCAACCTAGAGGCGACGAGAAGGTCTTCTCCCGGATCTTCTCATCTACCGCATCCACCCCCCGCACGGGTCAAGAGGGATCTGTAATCATGCGCCCATAGGGTAGATTACCCCTATGCCCGGCCAATGTAGCACTAATCATAGTCCGCATGATGATGTATGGAAGGCGCACGGGCCGGCGAGTGCAGATGCTATAGATCAAGAACTCGCGGTCACCGAGAGACCCCCTCATAGTGCCCACTTTGCGGGATCGGATTATGCCGGATAATCTTACGTAAGACCCGCGGAGCCGGACGCAGATAACAAGCTCTCATCCGCCAACGATCAGTACGGAGCAACCGGGTTGTCGATCTCGCGCTCTCATCTCCATCTCAATAACCCGCGGCTCTCCCGCGCACAAGACACCATGGGGCCATCATAGGGAATGCCCAACGGATCGGCCAGCCGATAATCAAAGGAAATGTGCACCCCTTGACGTAATCGGGTTATGCGCAACTCCCGACCATGCTCAACGCCATTGTAATTCCCCACCACCCGAGATTACAATAGAACCGGCGCACCAAATCTGGACATGTGCACGCGCCGTATGATGATGACAGGGAGCCACCCCATATCACCAAATGCTCCTCTACATTGAACAAGGCTAGTTCCGCCAAGCTCACCATGCGACCCCCTTCAACCTTCTTACGGGCATAGTCACGATACCGCGCCCCAGCCTTCATTCGAACGGAAGCGGAGTGGATCACGCACTCGGGTACCTTGGTACGAGCCATAGTATCTCGCAAAATAAGAAAGAGAAAGGAAACAAGGAAATAGGATAAAAATCCAAAATTTGATGTAATAACGACGTAAGCTGACCATAAAGCCCCATCTCTCACCATTCAAGTGGGCATGAGAACTTACGTAGGTTAAAAACATATCCTACAACCCACATACAAGAGGGAAATTTTAACCGACGAAGCTCAATTTGAAGAAATTCAAGAAAAATAGAAAAATGTCGACAAATTAGGGCAAAAAAGAGAAAACTTTAAGTTTCCGATAACCAACCGATGAAACTCGAAAATTTTTGAGGGCTTTCGCTCGAGACACCAATAATAAAAAGCCCCCAATAAAAATCGAATTTTTACGGTTGGAAAAAGTTTAATTTGAAAAATACAAGTTAAATGGACAAAAACCTAGAAAAGAAAAACTAAAAAAAACAGGTAAAAATGAGAGAACATACCTGTACGGATGACGACGGACGCCGAAACCCGGAGTCAAATCGACCGGAAAACGGTAGAGTAGCCACCGTAGCAACTCGCGAGTGGAGAGGCGAGCCGAAACGGGAGGGAAATAATAAGAAATGACCCGGAATCGGATCTTAAAAATCTGATTTTTGGTCCGAGGGTCGGACACTCGACCGGATCCATCGACCGACCGACCGCCCCCATCGACCCGCCTCTGGAACCCGACGGAAAACCTAAGGGTCGGAACCGAGGGCCGGACACCCATCGACCGCATCGACGACCCTCGCCTCTCGGTAACCTGTCAGAAACTAAGGGTCGGACACCGAGGGTCGGATACCCATCGACCGTGATCGACCCTCGGCTCCTCGGAAGAACAGGTCATTCCTGTGGTCGGATACCAAGGGCCGGACACACCATCGACCCTCACCATCGACCCCGCATAGAAAAGCCAGTATTTTTTTAATAAAATGAGCCGGAATTGGAATCGATTATTGGTTAGCGTGCCTACATGAATTATAAAATGACTTCTCACCTATTTTGATGATTTTCGTGCACCACCAACCACGTAAAAGAATTATGTCCGGGACGTAGAGTGACCCGGACAGACCGAAACACAGCCCCACCACCACCACCCGTGGAGGAGACTAGTCAAGAGAATAACCATGCGCCGGAAATCCAGAACCGGTAAACCCTACAAATTTGCCACCTCCACCACCCGAGCTAGCAACAAAGGTGATGAATCTGGCACAGCAGCTGCAAGCAGATGCAACACGCGCAGCTCGGATGCGGGCTGCCATGGGAATAATGTTTCAAGCCACTCGGCTGCACCCATGCACACGAGACAAGCCGGCAGCACCGGTGGGTAACCACCCAGCCCTCGCACACCTCAAAGAACCGGCTGCACGTATTCCAAAGCAGGTTCCGTAAGCAGCTCAAGGGAATTACCAAGATCCACCCCATATGTTTGAGGCGAACCCCCAAATCAGCTGGACCACTCCCGACTAGTGGAGAGATTTTTGAAGATGAAACCCGGAGAATTCAACGGCAAGCCGCCCGATCCATTGTGGCCAGCACACCGGATAGACGAAATGGAGAGAAACTTCCCCATGATGACTATTACAGAGGAAGAGAAAGTACTATGCGCCACCTTCATGCTCAAGGGCGACGCACACCATTGGTGGAAATCCACGAAGACCTATCTACCGACCAAGCACGCCCTACCGACATGGGCTATATATAAAAGAAGCCTCCTTTGAGAAATATTTTCCACGGAGCTTCGTAGATTCGATGGAGAAGGAGTTCCCGAGTCTTTATCGGGGACATATGTCGCGGGATGCGCACTCAACAACGTTATGAAGAGCTGTTTTTCTTCGCACCACCGAGTATGCAAGAAGAAGAAACTAAAACCCGTAGGTTTGTCACGGGACTAAGAGGAAGCATCGGAGAACACGCTCGGGGCTTAGAAAAAGAGAATTTATAATGAAGCTGCCCAGATTGCTCGAAAGTTATAGAATCGAGCCGTAAGGAGAGTTATTTTACTCGTAACAAAGGCATCAAAAGGCCAGCCGGAAACTCCTACAACGGAGGCAATAACAGGACGTATAAGCCTTTCCGCCCTCGTAATATTACTCGCTGCAACCAAGACTACTCCAAAGAGCTCAACCTCACCCCAAAGCCAAATTCCAAGTCCCGCGCGTTTTAACCGCAATCAACCGGGACATATGGCAAGGGAGTGCCCAAAGCCCAAGAAACAATTCCATCGTGGACGTGTATATGCTGTTACGCCCGAGGATGCGGCCGCATCACCCGATGTGGTCACAGTATGACCGAAACTTTTAAAGTTAAAATTACATTGAATGAGCATGTAGACTAAGTAAAGATAAATCACATGTATTGTACCTATAAATGGCGTACCGCCGGAGTACTCTTCGATTCCGGAGCTACTCATTCATTTATATCTCGTGTCATTTGGAAAGAAGATAAACTTACCCATCAAGACATTAGACTACAAATTACTTGTACGGTCACCGATGGGGTTAGAAGTGGAACTAGAGAAAGGTTATGGACCATGTCCGGCCTCATTGGGGAACAGATTTTAGATGCAACATTGATACGACTTGAGATGGCGGACTTCGATGTCATCTTAGGAATGGATTGGTTAGCTCGGCATTCTCGCAAATCTGTTATGCGCCGAGAAGAAGCTAACATTCAAAGACAAGGAAGGGGCAGAGTTCGCCTCGGGAACCAAACTTCCCCGAGACGCAAGCTCATACTTTCAGCAAGAAAGGCTAAGAAGTGCCTTGAGAAGGGAGCGACCGGGTATCTAGTATCGCTGGTCGACCTAACCAAGGAAGCACCACGAATGGAAGACATTGACGCCGTGGGGATTACCCCGACGTATTTCCGAGGAACTACCCGGATTACCACCCGACCGCGCTACGTAGTTTGTAATAGACCCGATACCGAGCCGCACCAGATCAAAAGCACCTTATAGAATGGCTCCTACCGAACCGAAGGAATTAAAAGTGCAATTACAAGAACCGCTGGACAAGGGTTATATTCGACCCAAAGATATCTCCATGGGGGCACCGGTACTGTTCGTGAAAAAAGAAGGATGGTAGCGCTCGATTATGTATCGACTATCGGAGTCGAACAAACCGACAATCAAGAATCGATATCCACTACCCAGATCGATGACTTGTTCGACCGGCCACAAGGAGCAAAAGTATTTTCTAAGATCGACCTTCGATCGGGTTACCATCGCTTGAAGATTAAAGAAGGTGATATTCAAGACAACGATTCGTAACTGTGATATGGACATTATGAATTTCTGGTCATGTCATTCGGATTAACCAATGCCCCGGCAACGCTCATGGAACTTATGAACCGAAGCTTTCCATGATATGTTGGATACGCCGGTTATAGTATTTATTGATGACATATTGGTATATTCCAAGGACAAGGAAACCCATATCAAGAACCTAAACGCAGCCCTACAAAGCTTAAAGGAAAAGAAGCTATATGCCAAATTTTCAAAGTACGAAGTTTTGGCTAAGTGAAGTCGCATTTCTAGGCCATGTGGTATCCGCCGAAGGAATCAAAGTGGACCCCAAAGAAGATCGAGGCTATTGTAAAGTGGGAAGCACCAAAGAGCGCTTTCGAAATCGGAAGTTTTCTGGGGTCTAGCTGGTTATTATCGGAGATTCGTAGAAGACTATTCTCGGATTGCCGTACCTCTCACCGCTTGACCAAGAAGGGTGAAAAGTTTGTGTGGACGGATAAATGTGAGAAGAGCTTCCAGACACCGAAGACCGGATTGATATCCGCCCGATTTTGACTATTCCCGCTCCAGACGGACATTTACTTTATACACCGATGCGCCGGGACCGGGACTAGGATGTGTGCTTATGCAAGGAGAGCAAGCAATTGCTTATGCTTCAAGACGCTTAAAGGTACATGAGAAAAATTACCCCACTCATGATCCGGAGCTAGCGGCAGAGTACATGCTGCCAAGATATGGAGACATTACCTATACGGAGAGAAATTTCAGATTAAGTCGGACCATAAAAGTCTTACTTATTTATTTAATCGAAGGAGTTGAATATGAGACAAACGAAGATGGCCGGAATTATTGAAAGACTATGATTGTGATATCCAAGATCATCCGGGAAAGGCGAACGTGGTAGCGCATGCATTGGAGCGTAAAAGCAATGATCCAATCTCAAGGAGAAGTCAGCACGACGACCACAGAATGTGTACTACCGGAATGGTATTCAATCACGACAACGAGCAAGATGTGATAGATACAACGGATGAATCAGCTAACCAAGGGTTTATTCATCGGTTTTCAAATATGTTCGCGGCATTGAAGATTATACCGGATATAGTGGACGGCGAAGACAGCTATCGGCAGATCCTTATCTCGAGAACAAGACAAGAAGATATTGAGAAAGGTAGGACTAACCCCGAGTTCACCTTGGATGACGAGAAAGTACCGAAATACAAAGGAAGAATATGTGTACCGAAAAAAAAAGTATGGACATTAGACACCGACCGATGAAAGAAGCCCATACCACCATCTATTCGATACATCCCGGAAGTACAAAAATGTATCATGATCTAAAGAAACTATATTGGTGGAGGGGAATGAAAGCGGATGTAGCCAAGTTCGTGGTCTCAATGCCTAAATTGTCGAAAAGTAAAGGCCGAACGACAAAGACCCGCAGGATCGTTATAGCCATTACCGGAACCAAAGATGGAAATGGGACCGCATCACTATGGACTTCGCCACGGGACTACCATTGACTCCCGAGTAGTTGACGCAGCTTTGGGTGATTGTGGACCGCCCGACTAAAAACAGCTCGCTTCATACCTATACGACCTCGCATATACACTGGAAAGGTTAGCGGCCGTATGTGGATAATATTGTTCGATTACATGGTGTTCCGTAAAGTATTGTGTCCGATAGAGATCCACGATTTACTTCCAAATTTTGGGAAGGATTGCAAAAGGCTATGGGTACAACGTTGAAGTTCAAGATCGCATTCCACCCACGCACGCATGGACAACTGAGCGCATAATTCAGATTCTAGAAGATATGCTACGAGCATGTGTAATTGACTTCAAGGGATCATGGGATGAAAGATTACCATTGATCGAAGTTCGCTTACAAATAACAAATTATCGCTACCATACGTATGTCACCTTATGAAGCACCGTATGGCGGGAAGTGTCGAACTCCCTTGTTTTGGAATGAAGTTGGAGAACGTAGTATTGTTGGACCGGAATTTGTTGAAGAGACTTGTCGAAAGTGGTCGACACTCATCAAGGAAAGAGTGAGAACAGCTCAGAACCGCCGAAGCAATATGCGCACACTCGACGAAGAGATCTAGAGTTTGCCGTAGGTGATAAAGTATTTTTGAAGGTAACGCCTATGCGAGGATTGAAGAGGTCCGAACAGAAAGGGAAGCTAAGTCCAAGATATGTTGGGCCATATGAAATTCTGGCTAACCGTGGAAAAGTAGCTTATCGCTTAGCACTACCACCATCTATGTCAAGTGTACATGACGTATTTCACATTTCCCTATTGAAGAAGTATGTCAAGGACCCAACACATGTCTTGACAAAGGGATTTGCCAGAATTGACCGATGATTTGACATTTGAAGTAACACCAACATAAATCACTAGCCGATAGGTTCAACGACTACGTAACTGAGATATCTATTATGTTAAGGTCACATGGAAAAGTAGAGACATGGAAGAAATTACATGGGAAGAAAAAAATGCGATGATAAAGCAATACCCTTACTTATTTGATTCGTAAAGGTACGCACAATTTCGAGGATGAAATTTTTATAAGTTGGGGGGAGTTGTAAGACCCGTGTCAATCTAACCCGGCCTTACCACCTTGAACCAGGTTTACCCATCATGGTCGAGCCAAATGGACCAAGGGCGCGAAGGAGATCGAGATCCCGTGCATCAAATCGACCCAAAAACACTTAAATTAGGGGAAGGGTCGCATACCCAGCTAAGCGGGTCGGACCTCCCAAAACAAAAAGTCGACCCCTCGGTTTTGGAGGGAGGGTCGGACAGCTTAAGACCCCTAGGGTCGACGGGATCATCGACCCTCCCATCGACCGTTTTCGAAATATAGAAATTAGGAAATTTCTATATTTTTCGATTGGGATTCTTTCCAAATCCCAATTGGGACTTATTTAGGATGTTCCTTGTCTATTTAAGGGACGCCCCTAAGCCACTTTCACTCCTTTCACAACCCTAATTGAATTGAGAGAAAGAGAGGAGAAGAAAAGAGGAAGAAGAGAGGCAAGCAAGAGAGCTTAGCAAAAAGGAGAAGAATTGCAGAGAAAGATTAATCTTCTCATGTATGGATACTAATTCCATAAGTTTCTACAGACCTTAGGATAGTTATTGGTGAGAGAGTGATCTCAGAGAAACCCAAACCATCCATCCATGGTTAGGTTTTCATGGAAAACCCTAAGAGAATGCATGAAAGCCATCTAGGAGGATGATTCATGGTTTCAGACCATGGAATGAATGTTTAATGGAATGTAGAAGCAAACCATAGGACCCCAAACACGAAGAATGGATTAAAAAAGTGGAAATTGGACCGGAGTGCACCGAGGGGTCGCACCTGTGGTCGATAGGCCATCCGACCCTAGGTATTCCCGACCATCGACCCTCAAGATTCGGGAAGTCCAGGAAAGAGGGGGGGGTCGATAGACCCATCGACCCTAGCATCGACCCTAGTATCGACCCCTCGCTGACGTAATGGTTTTTAAATTCAGAATTTATTCTAATTAAATTCTATCGATTTTGTTAGGTCTTCTAGCAATATAATAACATTGTAAAGGTGATTTTAAAGCTTGGAAAAGTATCTTATAGCAAGCTAAGGTGAGGAACCTTAACCCCAAACTAAATTGGTTAATAATAAACTGTTTTCTATTTCTTGAGTCCTATGCTATGTTTGATTCTATGCGAATATGTTTGTAATGTGCATACAATTATAACATGATGATGATGATGATGATAGGAATAGGCATGTGCTTGTATGTGTGTGGTTGATGTGCTTGATGCGAGCGAGTATCGTGGGAGGTGTGATGAGAACGCCAATAAACGCTAACCTTTGGCGGGTCTCAAAGACTTTAGCTCTATCTCTAACTCAAGTCTTGTGCATTGACATCGCCGGATCGCCATTACTTTAGCGGAACTATTATGTCGTAGAGTATCGGGGGAGGTGGTCTCGGTCCTTGTAGTCTCCGACTCTACCGGGGGCCTTAGCTCTATCTCTATGGGCATTCCGAGGGATGCCGGGGTGAGGCCTTGGATACACCGCTTGGCATTAGGATTGGTTAGTTGCGAGCCCGGCTTTGCAGCCCTCGCTAACAGGGGGCTTACGTGTTGGTATGGCACTATATAGCAATAAACGTAACCTTTGTTATATAATGTTCATGGTTGGGTGCAAGTGAGTTGACGATAAACGCGATCTTCGGGTAACGTCACACACTCGTGTATAGAGACGGAGTCAATAAACGCGACCTTTGGCTACCTAAACCTTTCTGTTGCATACTGCAAACTTTAAACCAGACCAAAGATATAAATTGACTTTTTGCATGCATATGTATTGTTGCATTGTTTTGGCTACTCACTGAGCCGCGATGTGTGCTCACCCCTCGACGCCGAATATTTTTAGTTGATGATGCAGGCTATACGGTTGAAGACTACATGGGTGCGCTCGCGCGACGGAACCGGGCAGCTATGGAAGCCGGAGCCGAAGATGATACACACGACTCCCCTCCTCTTGCGAGTGCAACTCGTGTGTATTTGATTAGATATTTTTATAAGTTTCTTTTATTGAATTTAATAAAGACTTGTATTTGATATTTAAATATTTATGTCTCGCTTGGAAATGAAATAATTTGCTATTAAGTTATTGATATCATCTTAGTTCTCGCTCATTTATTTATAAGATTTCCGCTATTGTGTATTTACTCCGATTATGATTACGGATGTGTGTAAGTTTGGATAACGCGGGGATAGCCTATTTGAGATCCCGGTTGAACCTGTTGGTTATTTAGCGGTTCATCACATCATTCCGTAGGATCAATTAGACACCTATCAGTGCTTTGTTTTGATTTTCGACTACTGTAACATGTTACATATGAACCCTAACTTAAATTCATATAACTTTTAGGTTGTTAAATAAATTCAAAGAGAATTTCAAGGCTTGAAAGGAGATCAAGTATTGCTAATAGGTGAGGGAACAAGACCTAAACTAATTGGATAATAATAAACTATTTATTTTATTGAGTCCAATGCCATGATTGATTCTATGCTTGTATGTTTGTAATGTGCATTTCACATGTCATCCAATATTCCTGCTATTACTGTTCATGTATATTTAATTTCATTTATTTATAACATGATGATGATGATGATGCTAGGAATAGGCATGTGAATGTATGTGTGTGGTTGGTGTGTTGGATGCGAGTGGAGCATTAAGGGGAGGACATGGCGTGGTGGCCTTTGACCTCGTCACCAGACTCTAGCTCAATCTCTACTCAAATCTTGCCCACTAACATCGTCGTATCGCCATTATCTTAGCAGAACTATTACGTCGTAGGGCATCAGAGGAGGTGGTCTCGGACCGTGTGGTCTCTGACTCTGCCGGGGGGCCTTAGTTCTATCTATATGGACGTATTAAGGGATGTTGGGGTGAGGCCTTGGATACATTGTTTGGCATTAGGATTGGTTAGTTGTGTGACAAGTTTGCCAGCCCTCGCCAATAGGGGCTTATGTGTTGGTACCGGTAGGGCATCAGGGGAAGTGTTGGCGGTGTTTGATCCGAACACTTTAGCTCTATTTCTATTCCATGGTGGGTGCATGTGGGACGACAATGGTATTTAATCCATTTGATGGACTCACACACTCGTGTATAGAGGTGCGGGGGTCTACCAAACCTTTCTATAGCACATTGCAAACTTCAAAACCAGACCAATGATATGAATTAAATGCATGCATATGTTTTTGCATTGTTTTGTTTGCTCACTGAGCCGTGATGTGTGCTCACCCTTTCGATGTCGAATATTTTTTGTTGATGATGCAGGTCGTACTATTGAAGATTATATGAATGCGTCGACTTATGGATACGTTGCCGCCATGGACGTAGAAGTTGTTGAAGATGTGCATGATTCATCATGCAAGTGCAACCAGTGCATATTTGATTAGTTTAGCGATATTTGATTAATGGAACATGTAATGGATTATTTACTTTTATGTCTTGAGTTTTGGAGATAATGAGATTAATTATTTATTATCATTGTTAAATACTCAGTTCATTATCTATAAGACTTCCATTTATTTGTTTATTATCTCTGATTATTAATGTGGAATGTGTGTGTGGTTTGATATGGTGGGTATGACCTATATGAGATCCTGGTTGAACCGTTGGTTTATTGGTGGTTCATCACACCATTCCGATTAGACCAGAATTGGGGTGTGACACTGTTAATAATACAACAAAACAATGAAGCAACAAACACAAATAACATGGTACTATAGCAAAGAATGCATTAGGAGCATGTTAGGATGTATACATTGTCAATAAAGAGTAAGGAAACATCGAAACAACTACAAAAGTTAGGTATGGTCCAATTATGGAGAAAAATCTATAGAAAATATGAATATTAACTTTGAAAAGAAAAATCTTGGAAATAAGGTGTGTAGATAATGGTAAAAATGAAGAAATGGACAAAGAACAATAATAATGCAATAAGAATAACATACCAATTAATTTAATATCACTTGGAACAACGACGAAATAATAACAAGCATAAACAAGAAGAAAACTAAAGAAAAAGAAAAGCTAAGGTTATGAGAGTCTCCCAAACCCTAGGAACATGATTCTAGGTAGAGGAAGTGAGAATCGTACCTTTTAGTTGAGTAATCGAAGAACGATCGACATTTAAAGAAGGCTTGGAGACTTGGAAGAGCACTAGAGTCAAAGAGGAACTTTCTCGGAGGCAATTCTAAGGCTCCAAGTAAATTAAAATATCGGTGGGAGAAATGACCCACATTTTCCAATTTATAAAGTTGGATTTTGCCTCCGCTAGTTGCGAAATCCGATGAAGCATCGTCCGCCCTTCCATCTGGCCAACAGGCACCTTTTGGAAGTGTTTGGACGGACCATCGATCGCGGGAGTAACGTCCAACATAATGATCGAACAATCACAGAACACTGTATTTTGGTACTCGATCGTGATGGTTGGTCACGAATAATTAAATCAAACGTTACTACCAGAGTATAAAGAATGGTCGAATCATAGGATTGTTGTGGGCGTAGCATAGCATCGGTTCATGAAGAATATTTTTCCGTTATAGAATCGTAACAATTAATTTGAAACGCATCACTAGCCGTGTTAATATACCATTTCAAGAAACGCTAACTATTTTCAAATGGCGTCGCATAGTTGTTCTGATTCCCACCGTATCATGAACTGGAATGTCCAAGCTGAAAGGGGATCAAGTCATGGGTTGAATCCCAATGGTAATCAATCACCTACCACTCTATTAGAGGATAGCTGCCAACGAGAAGCGCTTGTGCAATGAACTTGGCATCGATTTTTGAGGTTAACTGAATTTACTGGATTATCTGAGGATCTGAATCAATCGATATACTGGATCCAGAGCATGGAGAAAACTCTAGGGCTACGTTCAGAAGCCCAAAAGATTCAATGTGTAGCTTATCAGTTAAAGGTGCACCTTACCAGTGGTGGTTAGCTGTCGAGCCTGAATTAATGATGAACCAGGAAGAAGTCTCTTGGAAAACATTTCGGGAACCATTTCTGTCCCATTATGCATGACCAGCACCCCGTAACACTAGTGACCAAAATACCAATGTTCCTTCTTCAAGGGACGGCATTGCTAGGACAAAATGAGACAGGCTAATAGAAGGATTCTTGAGACTTAGACCCCCAAAATTGTCTGGAATGTTCGAGGATATATCTTAGTCTCAAGAGTGGCTATGGCTTATGGATAAGACATTTGAAAGCTTGGGTTGCACTGATGCCTAGAAAGTTTTGTGTACCACTTACCAGCTAGAAGGATCACCATATCATTGGTTACAGGAAACAAAATCCTGGTTATTTTAGCAACATGAGATAATTACATGGGATATGTTTCAAGGAGCTTTCCTAGCTTACTTCGCACCTCAGGAAAATACCCTGAAGGGAGAACTTTTCTCCACCTTGAGAGATTCAATTCCAAAAGAATTTTAGAATGCGTATCCAACACTTGGACCACACCTTGAACAAGAAGTCCGACCAGAAGAATTCAACAGGCATTATGAAGGGTTTGGAGTCTATGGAAACCGTAGTACCTGGAAGAGACCAAATAACCTAAAATCGCTATCAACCATGGAAGCAAATCTTCGAGAAATGTTTGGAGGTTTGATTACGTAGCTATATTCTTGAGATAGAGTGTGGGATAGATCTGATATGGAGATTGAAGACAAGCGCAACTCTTATGTAGGAGATGCCCAAAGACCTTATCGGACTCACCGTCCAATGGAGGGATTTTGTCACACCCCGTTCTTGACGTATTGATACTATGGAATACAATGCGATCTCTCCATCCTATTAGGACATAAGAAATCCCCTTTTAGGATCACATATCACTGTATTCCACCAATCAACCAAGACAAAGAAATATCAAAGTAATTTATAAATTCATTTTAAATAAATTATCCAAACAAAAGAAGATAAATTAGTGAAAGACTTAAACTTAAATCCAGTTATTCAAGAGCTGACATATTAGTGATTTAATTTAATATTAAGTTCCAAATTCATTATTAAATTATTATCCAATTATCCATAATAAATAATCCAACATAAAGTAAAGCAATTATTCAAAGTTTATTCAAACGTAAACCTAGAATAATAGTATCTTAAATCCAAAATAGAAACGAAATAGGCTCATCCTAGGCCTAGAAGAAATTCTACACATCGCACGATGGATCAGAGACATCTTCCTCAGGTTCATAGTCCTCATCCTCTACAACAGATGGACTACAATTTGAAGCATTAACCGAAGAACCTGCAACATCTAAAAATAGTTTATGCGTACAAGGTAAGCTCAACCACCGAGCTTAGCAAGAAAGTCAAATGTGCAACAAACAAATGCATGCAACTATCAACTACAGTCTAGTAAATAACTGTAGGTGCCAACTCAGGAAAACCCAAGCATGCCAAGATACACAAGTCTTTTCCCATCAGATGATGCCACCTCACTTGGCATACAACATTACCCCCGAGTATGGGTAAGTCGTTACGAAATAAGCTCGTATTATGCCGGCCACTTGCCTACAACTCATCCCAAGCCTGTATTACACTAGCTACTTGAGGAGATGAAAATCTCACTAGTAGACTCGCTTGCCCATCTACACTATGTTGGGTATGTGGAGCATCGCTGCTATTTTCATACCACCTTTTTATTACACCTATGCCATTACATAACCCTTTAATGGCTAGGGGCATAGTTATACGAGTAATTATGTTCAACTAGTCATGTCCACCTAATTAGTTATATTATTTGACCGTAACATCGCCAAGCTTTGACCCCGTCCAAACCCCTACATAGGACATCGTAACATGGCTATGTTATATATGGTCAATGCAAAGCAACATTAGTAAGAAGTGGTGCAAGTGTCCCATACCACCCACCTTTCTCTTTACCAACTTAACCAGACATCATGGATTAATCATGGGTCAGTCGCGTTCGTGGATAGGTAGCGTGTAAGACCCGCACTCCACTAACTTGGTTTAACCATTTTGTACCAGGTCTTCTCATCATTCCTGGACCAAGTGAACTGAGTGTGTGAAGATTGATTACAAACCAAGTATAAAAATTGACTCAACACCCAAAACTATATACATATGGTCGCATACCTGGGTAGGTATGGTCGACCATATGGTAAGAATGAAGATCACAAATCCAGGACCCCAAGGTCGATGATTTCGACCCTATGGTCGATGGGTTCTACGATCGTAGCCATCGACCGTGAGAACCCAGATTAGACTTTGAGTTTTGGAACTTTTCTAAACTAAGGGATTTTTTTCCTAATTGAAAGAGGACTCTATATGGAGAGTTTTTCTCTATATAAAGGATGTCCCTCAGCCCTTTTTCACTCTTTTAGAACATTAGTAAACCCTAGAGAAAGAGAAGGGAAGAGAAAGAAGAGAAGGAGAAGAAGAAAAGGCTAAGGAGAGGATTTTACTGAGAAGAGATTGGCTCTCTATCACAGGCAAAGGTATGAATCTATTCTCTAGAGATGTAAACTCTAAGGAATAAGACTTATATGGAAGATAGGTTATATCAACCTATTATGATCTATGTGATTTCCTTGAGAAAATCCCAAGAAGAACCATGAGGAGAGAGTTTGACGATTAGGATTGATAAGAAACTACTAATAATGGCCATAGGATGATCTTAAAATAAATCCAATTGAAGATCAGAGGATTTGACCCAGGAAGAACATGAATTGCATATAGTCTGTGACCAGAAATCTCAAGGTCACAGCTATGATCGACCATAGCATAACCAGCATGACCAGAGGATCGAGCATAGGCATTCGGGAAGATCCAGAAACCATATGGTCGCAGCTACGATCGCACCATATGCGACCATAGGGTATTGACCATAGGCAATAAGGTCGATACAGTATGAGACCATAGGACGAATCAGACACCTATCAGTGCTCTGTTTTGATTTCTGACTACTGTAACATGTTACATATGAACCCTAACTTAAATTCATATAACTTTTAGGTTGTTAAATCAATTCAAAGAGAATTACAAGGCTTGGAAGGAGATCAAGTTTTGCTAACAGGTGAGGGAACAAGGCCTAAACTAATTGGATAATAACAAACTATTTATTTTTATTGAGTCCAATGTCATGATTGATTCTATGCTTGTGTGCTTGTAATGCGCATCTCAAATGTCATCCAATATTTCTGCTATTACTGTCTATGCATATTTAATTTCTTTTATTTATAACATAATGATGATGATGATGCTAGGAATAGGTATGTGAATGTATGTGTGTGGTTGGTGTGTTGGATGCGAGTGGAGCATAAGGGGGAAGACATAGCATGGTGGTCTTTGTTCTCGTCACTAGACTCTAGCTCTATCTCTACTCAAGTCTTGCCCACTAACATCATCGTATCGCCATTACCTTAGCAGAACTATTACATAGTAGGGCATCATGGGAGGTGGTCTCGGACCGTGTCGTCTCTGACTCTGTCGGGGGGCCTTAGCTCTATCTCTATAGACATATTGAGGGATACTGGGGTGAGGCCTTGGATACACTATTTGGCATTAGGATTGGTTAGTTGTAAGCCCAGTTTGTAAGCCCTCATCAATAGGGGCTTACGTGTTAGTAGGGTAGGGCATCAGGGGAAGTGTTGATGGTGTTTGATCCGTACACTTTAGCTCTATCTATATTCCATGGTGGGTGCATGTGGGATGGCAATGGTATTTGATCCATTGGACGGATTCACACACTCGTGTATAGAGGTGCGGGGGCCACCAAACCTTTCTATAGCACATTGCAAACTTAAAACCAGACCAAAGATATGAATTGAATGCATACATATGTTTGTTGTATTATTTTGTTTGCTCACTGAGCCATGATGTGTGCTTACCCTTTTGACATTGAATATTTTTAGTTGATGATGCTGGTCCTACTGTTATAGAATAAATGAATGTATCAACATATGGACACGTTGCTGTGATAGACGTAGAAGCTGAAGAAGATGTGCATGATTCATCATGCGAGTGCAACCAATGTGTTTTTGTTTAAGTTTAATTATAATTTAAACATTAGATATGTAATTGATTATTTATTTTTATGTATTATGGTTGGAGATAATTGGATTAAATACTTATTTATCACTGTTAGACTCTTAGTTCATTATCTGTAAGACTTTCGCTTATTTGTTTATTACCTCTGATTATTACCGTAGAATGTGTGTGTGGTTTGATATGGTGGGTACGACCTATACGAGATCTTGGTTGAACCATAGGTCTATTGGCGATTCATCACACTAATCTGGTTAGACCAGAATTGGGGTGTGACAACTTGGTATCAGAGCATCTCAGGTTCTACCAATTGACTTAACTACTTCCACGTGAGTCATGAACTGTGTTACGATAAAAATTAAAAGCTATAATAAGAACACACCATAAGCACATATGTTGTATGAGACATACTAAGAAAGGGAATAATGCACATATGTAAATGTGATACCAATTATATATATATATATATATATATATATATATATATATATATATATATATATATATATATATATATATATATATATCTAAATGGGAGTAAGACAAGATGCATCCGAGTCAGAGTACGGTCTACAAATCCGGACAGTTACTTTGTAAAATAAATGAGAAAAAAAATGATATCATGGAGCTGGAGGTGCTGGAGGAGGAGGTGCCTTACGATCTCTATCATAGTCCTCAACATATACTTTTGTGAGCCAAGCCACCTGAGTCTGAGTCGCTCAGAGACTAGCTGTCAGATCCACTACTCGCTGGTCTGTAGAGCACTGGGCATCTAGAAGCTCTCCTACTCTTCTATCAGTCATGTTCTGAGCCTCCCAAATCTCATGTAACAGCCCCATCATGTCATTTAGTGGTAGGCGTGAAGGGCCAGCTGAATGAGAAGCCCGAGAAGGGTCAGCTCCAGTAGAGTGCTGTGGTGATGGAAGAGGGATGATATCTACATCCATGTACATCCTATCATCATCCTCCTCATCATCACTCTCGTGTGCCTCTGTTGCTACCTCTGTTCCTACTGTTGTTGCCGCTACCCGAGTGAGAGGACGTCTCATAACATTCCTCTCATCATCATTGACCTGTATCTCTCTCATGCCCATCCTGCTGATGGCCTCCCAATCAAGGTCAGCTGAGAAGGTGTCCTCAAAGATCCTCTCATCCACTAGGTCCACCTGTAGACGAGCGAGTAGGCTGGAGATCAGCCGCCCATAGGGCAAGTTACCTCTCAAGTCAGGAAACGTAGCTCTATGAATAGTCTGAAGAATAATATATGGGAGGCAGACGGGCTACCTAGTACAGATACAGTACAATAGGTATTGGGTCAGCTGTGAGACCATCGCGTAGTGTCCACCTTGAGGAATAAGATTATGTTGGATAATCTTGCAGTAGACCCGTGGGTCTGGACATAGGTTGACGGCTTTCATCACCCAGCGATCATCCCAAAGAATTTGGTTATCTATTTCTGCACGCACCTGTGTAGACAGAAACTGTGGCTCCCTAGGTGCACAGTAAACCAACTGATCATCATTTGAGATGCCTAGGAGATCAGCCAACTCCTGACAGTTGAAAGAGATCAGAACCCCTTTCACCCAGCTGGTGATCCGAAGCTCTCTACCCCTGTCAACATCCTCTAGGTCACCCTCTACCTGTAGGTGACAGTAGAACTGCTTGACTAGGTATGGGCGAGTGCAAGCCTCATACAGAATCACTGGAAGCCAGCCCATATCACTAAACGCCTTTTCCAAATCAAACAGGGCTAAATGGGGGAAGTTAACACATCTACTCCCTTCCACTTTCTTTCGATCAAACCAAGGATATCGCACCTCTGCTTCAATGGACCTGAAGCACCATGGGTCATGGACCCGAGGAACTTTAGTGTGAACCATGATAGCTGCAAGAGAAGAAAATAAGAAAAATAAGTTAGATAAATTGAAAATTTTGAAAGCGTAACGACGTAAAGTGGGCAAAAGCCTCACTTTTCACCCAAACTTTGGGCAGGAGAACTTACATAGGTCCCAAACCATCTTGCAAGGCTCATACAATCGAAAATTAAACTAGGTAGGTTGAATTTGAAGAAATTTTGACAATTGGGGAAAACCCCAAAATTTAGGTCAAAAATGAGAATTTTCAAGTTTCTACTAAACTAACCAATGAAACTCGAATTTTCTTGAGGGCTTTCATCCATTGGGTAGTCAATAGAAAAAGCTCCCAATAAAAATTAAATTTTTACGATCAGAAAAATATTAATTTGAAGAAAACCCTACAAATGGCAAAAACCCTAGGTATGAAAGTTTAAAAATGGAGAAAAGTAGAAAACATACCTCAAGGAGTGGAATGGAGATCGTGGATCGATGGAAAATCACCAAGTTTGTATGGTAGATACTGTAGCAACTAAGTGGTGGCGAGTTGAGTTGTGACTGTAGGAAAGGAAAGGAGAATGAAAGGGAAAAATCTCGAAAACAGGTTTAAAAACCTGATTTTGAACCATACAGTCGCATAATTCGACCATAACCATCGATCGTATGATCGACCATAGGGTCTCGGTATGTTGCTAGGATTTTGAAGGTTGCACCTATGGTCGCACAACATGCCACCGTAGGCCATCGACCGTATGACTAACTGTTGTCTGCATTTTGATTATGTCCGAACTTTTGCCTATTAATTTTGTTCTTCTTTCGATTTCCATTGTGAGACTAACCCAATACTACCATTCTATTTTGTTTCACATGTATTGCTTTGCCAATAACATACCACCCAAGAGTTTAAATGGCTGGCACAGAGTAAGCAGAAGGAAACATAATGCAAACCCATCTCCACCACCTATGGAGACTAATTATAATGAAGGTCAGCAAGGACAAGAAGGAAATATTGGAACTTAGAATGCTGCACCTTAGAATGTTCACACCCAAGCAAACCCAACCAACTTACCTGCACCACCTATGGATTTGGCTACTGTGGTGATGAATTTGTCATATGCAGCATATATAGCAAATGCAAGCCAACATGCAAGCTGCTATGGGAATTGCTTTCCCAGTTGCAAACACAACATCTCTACCTGCAGGACAAGCTAGTACTGCACTTGGTGGTAGCAACACTGTACCCCAAGCACCGCAAACACCAGTAATACAAGGCCAAGTGCAAAACCCTGAAGCACCGCAAGGTGGGTATAACCAAGGTAATTATCAGTACCAACCACCTATGTCTGGGGCATATGCATAGTATCAGCTTGATCACTCCAGACTGATCGAGCGTTTCCTCAAGTTAAAGCCGAAGGAATTCACAGGAAAGCCATCAGATCCATTGTGGCCAGCTAACTGGATCGGTGAGATGGAAAGAAACTTTATGATGATGACTATAAATGAAGAAGAGAAGGTATTATGTGCCATGTCTATGTTGAATGGTGACGCACACCGCTGGTGGAAATCAACTAAAAGTTATCTGTTAACAAAGCACGCCTAACTGACATGGGTTATCTATAAAGAAGCTTTCTTCGAAAAGTATTTTCCTAGGAGTTTCAGAGATCAAATGGAAAAGGAGTTCCTGAGTTTGTATCAGGGACAAATGACTGTAGATGCATATCAACAGCGTTATGAAGAACTGTTTTTCTTTGCTCCCTCTAGCGTGCAGGAGGAAAATATCAAAACCCAAAGGTTCGTCATGGGACTTAGGCGAAGCATTCGTGAACATGTATTGGGACTGGAAAAGAAGATTTATTATGAAGCTGTACAGATTTCTCGAGTACTGGAATCGAGCCAGAGGGAAAGTTATTTTACTCAGAACAAAGGTATAAAGAGGCCCAATGGAAACTCATACAACGGAGAGAACCCAAAGAATTTAAACCCTTCCGTACTAAAGGCTTCAATGCTGCAGCCAAGACTACTTCGACAACCCAACCTCAATAGAAACAAAGTAATGGTGGAGTCAAATGGTTCAATTGCGATCAAGTAGGACATTATTCAAGAGAGTGTCCTAAGCCAAGGAGGCAGATACAGCAAGGAAAGGTTTATGCAGTTACTTCTGAGGATGCTGCCACATCGCCAGATGTGGTCATAGGTATGACCTGAACTTTTCGTTTTGTACTACCTTGTGTGAGCATGTAGACTAAATTAAATCAAATCACAGGTATCGTACCTATTAATGGCTTACTCGCCAGAGTAGTCTTTGACTCTGAAGCTACTCATTCTTTTATATCTGTGTCATTTGGAAAGATGTTAAATCTACCCCTCAGACCTTTAAACTGCAAAATGCTTGTACGATCACCTATGGGATTAGAAGTGGAATTAGACAAAGGTTATGGACCATGTCTAGTTCTTATTGACGAGAAGATTTTGGATGCAACCTTAATTTAACTCGAGATGGCAAACTTTGACGTTATCTTGGGAATGGATTGGTTAGCTCGGCACCCTGCAAACCTATTATGTGAGGAAAAGAAACTGACATTTAAAGACAAGGAAGGAGCAGAGTTTAGTTTTACGGGAACTAAACTTCCCCATAAATGAAAACTCATTCTCTCTGCATTAAAGGCTAGAAAATGCCTCGAGAAAGGAGGAATTGGGTATCTAGTATCCGTGGTCGACCTCACTAACGAAGCACCATGAATGGAGGATATTGAAGCTGTGCGTGAATTTTTGGATGTATTTCCTAAGAAACTACTAGGACTACCACCTGACCGAGCGACAGAGTTCGTTATAGCTCTTATACTCGGAGCCTCACCAGTATGAAAGCACCCTATTGAATGGCTCCTATTGAATTGAAGGAATTGAAGGTATAATTACAGGAGTTACTGGACAAGGGTTATATTAGACCCAACATATCACCATAGGGAGCGCCAATATTGTTCGTCAAAAAGAAAGATGGTAGCGTTCGACTATGTATAGATTATCGAGAATTGAATAAATACTCGTTGCCTCGGATTGATGACTTGTTCGATCAGTTGCAAGGAGCCAAAGTGTTCTCCAAAATTGATCTTCGGTCAGGATACCATCAGTTAAAGATTAAGGAAGGTGATATTCCAAAAATAGCTTTCAGAACCAGATATGGACATTATGAATTTTTAGTCATGTCTTTTGGATTGACTAATGCACCCACAACTTTTATGGAACTCATGAATCGGGTATTCCATGATATGTTGGATACATCAGTCATCGTATTCATTGACGACATACTAGTCTACTCTAAGGACAAAGAAACTCATATCACAATTCTAAGAGCCGCTCTGCAGCGACTAAGAAAGGAGAAGCTTTACGCTAAATTTGCCAAGTGTGAGTTCTAGCTAAATGAAGTCACTTTCTTAGGCCATGTTGTAATGGCTGAAGGGATTAAAGTGGATCCTAGCAAGATTGAAGCCATTGTGAAATGGAAAGCACTTAAGAATGTTGCCGAAATCAAAAGTTTCTTAGGTTTGGCTGGTTACTATCGACGATTCGTGGAATATTGCTCTAGAATCATCGTACCTCTCACCAGTCTGACTATGAAAGGATAAAATTTTGTTTCGACAGATAAAAGTGAAGAGTATTTCCAAACATTAAAGGCTAGATTGATATCAGCTCCCATCTTGACTATTTCGATCCCAGGACAACCATTTATCTTGTACATTGATGCGTCTGGGTTAGGTTTGGGATGTGTGGTTATGCAAGGAGAACAAGTAATTGCATATTCCTCACTGAAGACACATGAGAAGAACTATCCCACTCATGACTTGGAATTAGCAGCAGTGGTACATGCTGTTAAGATATAGAGATATTATTTATATAGAAAGAAATTTTAGATTAAATCAGATCATAAGAGTCTCACTCGTCTTTTTAATCAGAAGGAGTTGAACATGAGATAGAAAAGATGGCTGGAATTACTGAAGGATTATGATTGCGATATCCAGTATCATCCAGGAAAAGCTAATGTAGTTGCTGACGCATTAAGCAGGAAAGCTACGACAAAGTCTCAGGAAGAAGCTAGTGCAAATGCTGTAGTGTGTGTAACAGGAAGAGTATCTAATTACGATAAAGAGTAGTTCATGATTGATATTCCTAATGAATCAATTAACCAAGGATTTATTCATCTATTCTCAAACATGTTTGCTACATTGGAGATTGTACCTGATTTGATAAACGAAGTGAAATCAACTATTAAATCAGACCATTATCTGAGAACGGTACAAGAAGACCTTGAAAAAGGTATGACTACTCCTGAGTTCACTTTAGATTCTGAGAAAGTAATAAGATAAAAAGGGAGAGTATGTGTTCCTGAAAATGAAGACTTAGATATTAGACATAAACTATTGAAGGAAGCCCACACCACCGCTTATTTGGTACATCTTTGAGGTACAAAGATGTATCGTGATCTGAAGAAACTATATTGGTGGAGAGGAATGAAAGTGGATGTAACTAAATTTGTGTCTCAATGCTTGAATTGTCAGCAAGTAAAGGTTGAAAGGCAAATACCTACAGGATTATTACAGCCACTGTCAAAACCAGCATGAAAATAAGACTGCATCACTATGGACTTCATTACCGGGTTAACATTGACTCCTCGAGTAGTTGACGCGGTCTGGGTGATTGTAGATCGTTTGACTAAGACAACTCGTTTTATAGCTATACGACCTCAGTATACCCTAGAGAGGTTAGCTAAGTTGTATGTGGATAATATTGTCAGATTGCATGGTGTACCTGAAAGCATCGTGTCCTATAGAGACCTACGCTTTACTTCAAAGTTTTGGGAAGGATTACAGAAGGCTATGGGTACAACATTGAAGTTTAGTACTGCATGCCATCCTCAAACCGATGGACAGTCATAACGTACCATCCAAATTTTAGAAGATATGCTCCGAGCTTATGTAATTGATTTCAAAGGATCATGGGATGAGAAGTTACCATTGATCAAGTTTGCTTATAACAACAACTATCAAGCTACAATACATATGTCGCCCTATGAAGCACTGTATGGTAGGAAATGTCGAACTCCTTTATTTTGGAACAAAGTTGGAGAACGGAGTATTATTGGATCAAAGTTTGTTAAAGAGACTTGTCGAGTGGTCGACATTATCAAGGAAAGAGTCCAAACAGCTCAGAACCGTCAGAAGCAATATGCGGACAATCGGCACAGAGATCTTGAATTCATCATAGGTGATAAGGTATTTCTGAAAATATCTCCTATGCATGATTTGAAAAGGTTCAAACAGAAGAACAAGTTGTGTCCCAGATATATTAGACCTTACAAAGTTCTAGATAGACGTGGAAGGGTAGCATATCAGTTAGCACTACCACCATTAATGTCTAGTTTGCATGATGTATTCCATGTCTCACAATTGAAGAAGTACGTAAGAGATCCAACATACGTGTTAACAACGGATCTACCAGATTTGACTGAATATTTGACGTTCGAAGTAGTACCTTTTGAGATCACTGGTCGGAAGATGCAACATCTTCACAACCGTGACATTTACTACGTTAAGGTTACTTAGAGAAGTCAAAATGTGGAAGAAATTACATGGGAAGAAAAGACCGCTATGCGAAATAAATATCCTCACTTATTCGACTCGAAAGGTATGTGCAAATTTTGAGGATAAAATTAATATAAGAGGGGGGAGTTGTAAGACCGGCACTCTACTAACTTGATTTAACTGTGTCGTGCCAGGTCTTTCCATCATTCCAGGACCAAGTGGACCGAGTGTGTGAAGATAGATCACAAACTAGGTATAAAAATCGACTCAACACCCAAAACCGTATACATATGGTTACATATCTGGGTAGGTACGGTCGACCATATGGTAAGAATGAAGATCACAAATCCAGGACCCCACGATCGATGATTTCGACCCTATGGTTGATGGGTTCTGCGACCATAGCCATCGACTGTAAGACCCTAGATTAGACTCCAAGTTTTGGAAACTTTCCTAAACTAAGTGATTTCTTTCCTAATTGAAAGAGGACTCTATATGGAGAGTTTTCCTCTATATAAAGGATGTCCCTCAGCCCTTTTTTTCTCTTTTAGAACATTAGTGAACCCTAAAGAAAGAGAAGGGAAGAGAAGGAAGAGAAGGAGAAGAAGAAAAGGCTAAGGAGAGGATTTTGCTGAGAAGAGATTGGATCTCTATCATAGGCGAAGGTATGAATCTAATCTCTAGAGATGTAAACTCTAAGGAATAAGACTTCTATGGAAGATAGGCAATATCAACCTATTATGATCTATGTGATTTCCTTGAGAAAATCCTAAGGAGAACCATGAGGAGAGTGTTTGATGATTAGGATTGATAAGAAACTACTAATAATGGCCATAAGATGACCTTAGAATAAATCCAATTGAAGAGTAGAGGATTTGACCCAGGAAGAACTCGAATTACATGTAGTCTATGCCCAGAAATCTCAAGGTTGTAGCTACGGTCGACCATAGCAAGACCAGAGGATCGACCATAGGCATTCGGGAAGATCCAGAAATCATATGGTCGCAGTTATGATCGCACCATATGCGACCGTAGGGTATTAAAAATAGGCCATAAGGTCGATACAGTATGAGACCATAGGACCAATCAAACACCTATCAGTGCTCTGTTTCGATTTCTGACTATTGTAACATGTTGCATATGAACCCTAACTTAAATTCATATAACTTTTAGGTTGCTAAATCAATTGAAAGAGAATTACAAGGCTTGGAAGGAGATTAAGTTTTGCTAACAGGTGAAAGACCTAAACTAATTGGATAATAACAAACTATTTATTTTTATTAAGTCTAATGCCATGATTGATTCTATGCTTGTGTGCTTGTAATGTGCATCTCACATGTCATCCAATATTCCTACTATTACTGTTCATGCATATTTAATTCTGTTTATTTATATCATAATGATGATGATGATGCTAGGAATAGACATATGAATGTATGTGTGTGGTTCGTGTATTGTATGTGAGTGGAGCATCAGGGGGAAGACGTGGCATGGTGGTCCTTGACCTCGTCATCTAGCTCTATCTCTACTCAAGTCATTCCCACTAACACCATCGTATCGCCATTACCTTAGCAAAACTATTACGTCGTAGGGCATCAGGGGAAGTGGTCTCGGACCGTGTGGTCTCTGACTCTGTCGGGGGGCCTTAGCTCTATCTCTATGGATGTATTGAGGGATGCCGGGGTGAGGCCTTGGATACACTATTTGGCATTAGGATTGGTTAGTTGCAAGCCCAGTTTGTAAGCCCTCGCCAATAGGGGCTTACGGGTTGGTATGGGTAGGGCATCAAGGGAAGTGTTGGCGGTGTTTGATCCGGACACTTTAGCTCTATTTCTATTCCATGGTGGGTGCATGTGGGACAGAAATGGTATTTAATCCATTGGGCAGATTCACACACTCGTTTATAGAGGTGCGGGGGCCATTAAATGTTTCTATAGCACATTTCAAACTTAAAAACCAGACCAAAGATATGAATTGAATGCATGAATATGTTAGTTACATTGTTTTGTTTGCTCACTGAGTCGTGATGTGTGCTCACCCTTTTCGACATCGAATATTTTTAGTTGATGATACAAGTCCTACTATTGAAGAATATATGAATGCGCCGATGTATGGACACATTGCTGCGATTGATGTAGAAGCTGAAGAAGATGCGCATGATTCATCATGCGAGTGCAACCAATGTGTTTTTGCTTAAGTTTAGTTATAATTTGAACATCAGATATGTAATTGATTATTTATTTTTATGTCTTGTGGTTTGAAGATAATTGGATTAAATACATATTTATCACTGTTAGACTCTCAGTTCATTATCTATAAGACTTTCGCTTATTTGTTTATTACCTCTGATTATTACCATGGAATGTGTGTGTGGTATGATATGGTGGGTACGACCTATACGAGATCCTGGAGAACCGTTGGTTTATTGGAAGTTCATCACACTAATCTGGTTAGACCAGATTTAGGGTGTGATATAGCGAGTGTCCCATACCACTCACCCTCCAATCCTTATACAGCATTACTAGCAATGCATATGCATGATCATACAAAATAGTTTATCGTACAAAAGCATGTTATCGTACAAAAGCATGTTATCAATCTCACACCATCACACAGCATAGCGGATAAAGAAACATATGCATTCAAGGTTTAGTTTCCTTACCAATAGATAGAGAGTAAACTATTGTAATTTTGATCAGGGAGCCTCCTATCAGAGTCCTCGTATCTCTATCAAAATCATAAGCAATATATTTTGATTAACGTATTATCCAATAGTTTATTTTAGTTTCTTTTTAAGCTTATTATCTGGTGTTCATGGCGTTAGTAACTTATCTAATAATCCATGTTTAATATTTACTATTTGTTTGTCATGTCATAGCACCTAGGGTTCATTATTAATTCCATTTGTTACTGTTCATAGACTAAGGATAACTTCTAATATATAATAACCATGTTGTCCATATGAGGTAGGTGTAGTGTGGGTAATACACCATAAGATAGCACATTCATTAGTCAGAAATCACTTTCTATTAGCCTTAATACTAAGAAGGACTTCTTCTAACGAAGTCAGGGGTGTTCAAGCACCTCGCGGAGGTCAAGCTATTAGGTTATAAGGTCCAATACTTGCTGTCCAGAGGTTTCTAGCATTCTAATTGGTGAATAACAAGCAACTAGGCTGGTCATTAAGCTTTTAATCGAAACAATGAAGAGTACATGTCTAAAAACATACTTTCAGGGATCCAACCCATTAAATAGGTTCTAAAAATCCCAAGAAGCTGTTTACCAAAAATGGTCAACAACAGGGGTCAAAATCCCATACGGCACATGGCATCAACCTTACGGTTTGACCACCAAGCGTACGGTACGTGTCGTCTATCATAAGTCAAAATGTGGTCGCTTGATAGTACCAGCACCCCAAAATTTTTGCCTAACTCTTGTAGGTTGGGTTTAAGGTCTCATATCACAGAGGCAATGCATGGTTGGTCGATTTAGAGTGTAAACCAAATCGTACCTCTAGCATACAAGATGCATATGGGGTTTCACATCATGTGATAGTCAAAACTGATATCCAGCCCTTAATAAATTCAAAATAAATTCTAGGAAGTCACTAGCCAATTTTGGCTGAGATCTGCCATCAGAATGGCGTGCGGCTGATGCCATCGACCCCACGTCTAACTATTGGGTCGTGCGGATTGTCCCATTGATTGTACTTTAAAACATGGTCCAATGGTTGCCATCTTCTTCTGAGATTTTTCTCATATTTTTTTTAGTCTAAATATGTAGTTTGAGCTGCTGGATCCGTGTTTTCACTAAGGTTTTGGGAAATGTTTTGATCCAACAGGTAGCCGAGATAATAGATCTGATTTTAGACTTCAGATCCAATCTCTAGACCTTTGGATCCCTTCATTGGTCTATGATCCAATTCTCCTAGAGTTAATCCAAGATTTCTTATGGTCCATAATGGTTATTTTTATTTTTCTAAGGTTTGATCCAATCATTCTGTTACACAATGTATGCTACTGTCCACAATCCATCTGCATGAACAGTGACCTACATGATCATGGCTCTGCCATGAATGGTGGGTCATCCTACCGTCTCTATAGTCCATAGATCATTTATTTGTATTTTCAATGACTCATTCTCACCTTATAGTTGTTCCATGTATACCATCGTCCAACATTTAGATCAGTGAATGATGGTCTACACGCTCATGGCTCCACCATGGGTAATGGATCAATAAGTTCTTCTATTGAGTTGGCCATAGAGATCCCATTACGATGGCGCAAACCATAATACGAGAGACGTCATCTCTATGAGTCATAAAGCCATTAATAACCAGTTTATTCCAATATCTGATCTATACTAACTGTGGAAGAATACTTACAAGGATTCGTCTCCCTCGATCTCCCAAAGAACTCATGCTTGTAGAGATGAGTTTTAGTCTTCTCTCTTCTCCTCTTCCTTCTGCATTTTCTCTTCCTCCTTGCTGGGCAGTATTGAGAGAGATGGATTTTTCCTCTTTTTCCTTTCTCTCTTCTCTTCTTCTTCTTCCTTTATCTCTTCTCTTCTTCTTCTTCCCTCTCGTTTCTCTTCTTTTCTACTTTGTGCATCAGATATTTTTTCTCTAATTTGGTTTTGGCTAACTGAATGGGAGAGTAGAGAGGATGGAGATCCTTCTCTTTTCCAAAATCGACAAGCATGGGATCCCTTGATGGAAAGGAGAGGATTTCCTCCATTCTCTTTCCTTGTTTGGCTCTCCAAGGGTCAGGCTACCATGAAAGGAGTCAATCACACTCGGTTTACAATGTAGGGATAACGTTTGAATTCAATTAGTGGGACCCGTAGTCAGCTAATCACCAATCGGTTTCCCGCCTAGAGGTGTGATGCACAGGGTGTTGTTGGTGTTCGACCGTACCACCTCTGCCTCAAGTCGGACCTCCATTTTGGCCGTTCAACTGAGGTGCATGTATGCTAGGCTCTCAATGGTCGTCTTGGTTGGTTCCGAGTTTCTTCTAGTGCATTTTCGCACACTCTAGTGACATGATAGGTTTAGCTAATGGTTTTGTGTCACTTAAAAACGGGTGTATCATCACCTTAGGCCATGTCAATACGATATGTTCGTACGTGGGAAGATCCGACACATGCCCCAAATGGTCAGATCATAATGAGGTTTGGACACAGGTCTTACAGAGTTAAACCTAAAACCTCTATGGAAGTGATCAGATCCCTTCCCAAGGGTATGCCAAAATGTTCTAACTGTCGTCCTATTGGGCACAACGTAATTGAGTGTCCACAAATGCCACCAGCACTAGAAACTATTTTCGAAGATCTTACCCAAGGGAAACCAAGAAGTGAAAGCATCATTGTTGGAAGTTCAAGAAGAACCCATGGAGGAGCATTTTGCAAATTCTAGCTCACCTTGTAGTCCTCGAGCCTACGTACCTAAGAATAAACTCTCAGAAATCTTAGCTAGGAAGATTTTAAGGAAAGCTCGTCAGACGCTCAAGGCAAAAGCTAAGTCCCTAGCTGGAGGGAACTGTCATCAGACGATCGTTTAACCTCAACCTCAGAGTGAGGGTAACACAAGAGACGAGGATAAGAACAACACGAATGAAACTCTAACAAGTAATCACTAGACCTTTGAAGCCTGTTTATAATAGTATCATGTTCGCATACAAAAGGAATGGTCTAGGCCATAATGACATACTGTTAGTATATAGTAAACACTATATTGTTAATTATTAAATCATGAATTACTGTAAGATAATGGGACTCCATTGTAAGATTGTAAAATTTGTAGTTAAATAGTGTTCGGCTTGGAAAATTTAGTAACACTATTAGGTTGAATAGTACCCAGGTAGGGAAAATCACAAAATGGTGAGATGAAAAAATGTTAACCCCACATAAGTCACCCCTAGAATAAGACTTTATCTATAGAATAGAGTCGTTGGAGGGTCCAATAAACTTAAAACTACCAGAATAAGAATATTCCAATAACAAAAGTGAGTAGGAGTAAAAGTTTAAGATTTCAACCCTTTTAGCCTAAACTGATAAGAAGAGGAGGGTTCAACTTGGAGAAATGGACTGGTACTAGTTAAGAATGGAGACTACAAGACCCATAGCAAATAACTGAGGAGTAGTAATGAGTAGGAAACACTTAGTGGACAACACCGTTAAGGGGAGAGCCCTTTATTTGAGGCCCTTAGTATATAGGAATTTTAGGGACAAAATTCTTTTAGGGGGGGGAGAGTTGTAAAACTCGCACCCAGAAAACCTGGCCTAACTGGATTTCTATAGTGCTAGGAAGGTTTTTCACCGTCAACCAAATAGGTTCCCGAGTCACTAACAAGGAACTTGGTTGTACCAATGGTGGACGGAACCAAAAATATAATAAAAGTTACAAATTAAGTCATTAATACTAGCGTTGGATGTTACGGTTAGTCGGGAAACTTGAGCAAGTAAGATCCGCCAGTTCCGACCAGACAAGGTATATAACCTGTCCATGGGAATGGACTAAGTTAAATTGATTTCAGAAGGCAGTTAGGATTATTCCTTTAGCCTTGGATGAACTATTAGAGTCCCATCTTCAGTAAAACAGCCTTAGAGTCCTCTGGTAAGAAGAAACTCCTGATTTCTCTCAACTTTCCTTGTGACATGGCCTCTTCATATCATCTCCCACTCCTGGAAAGATTAGACTTGAAAAGGAGACCTGGAAGTTTAACCCTACTAGATCTCTTCCTCTTGAGGAGGTGATATCCATTATGAAAAAACCTCTGACACATTCTCAAAGAAGGGGTGCTGTTGGAGGAGAAGAAAGTGAGAAGAAAGAAGGAAGAAAAGAAGGGAGAAAGCCTACAAGTTCTGTATGAGTGGTTAGGCTCTTCTTTTCACTGTTCGACCTTTATCACAAGTAATATCTTGTACCTAACAGTATAGAACAACATTAAAATAGAATCAATGAAGTCATATAATATGATGGTGGATGAACATGGAAGTCCATCAGCGATAATCATGAACGAATAATGGAAGTAAGAATGGATTCATGTAATGTAGGTATAATCAATGTTTAATGTTACTATCAAAATAAATAGACCTAATAGAAAGAGAGGGAAACCTCTTGCTAAGGAAATCAGGTAGCACAAGGTCATGAGGCCAATACTGAAATTCCCATCCAAGGTAATGTCTAGAATCTTAGAAGGAGAAGCCTGAAAACAGGGTCGGATGGTGTGCCAAATGTGAAATCTGAGCGTCTGATTAGGACAAGCTACTTATGCCAACCTTTTTGCCAAAGGCCGGACGTTGCCATAGATGATGGATCCTAAGATCTAGCTTAACGACCGAACTATTCCAGAAGGCCACTGGAAGTGGTCCAACAAAAAGGTGGTCTTTGATACTGTATCAACCGCACCATGATCGACCCTTGGTAGAAGGTTATGATTTCTGTCAGATGCTACATCGGAGGCGATACGTGCGACCGAAGCATCGATTGATGAACCCCAAACTGCTATAAATTGAGAGTAAATAATGTAAAACTTGTGACTGATAATTCCACACTTTGTATAAGTGTAGAGCACCTCAAAAACATTGATTTATCTAGCACGGATAACCACAACTATGTGATCTCAGGTGAGGAACAGAAACCTGACCTAATTTTGGTGTGCTTGAAATATATTGATGATTGATGCTGCATGCTTGTGCATATATTTTGTATCACATGTCATCCAATAATTGTCTTTTGCATTCATTGCATCAATACTATGATGGACTATGGTTGTTATGTATGGATGCTTAGTAGGCAGTGGTGAAAGGGTTGGGGACCGCTGGATCCGACCTATTAAGAAAATTAATTACCATGTATTGTCTAGTATCCTAATGGAGGACAACATCTTGGGGGGGAAAAATATATGGTTTGGGAATCCTTATAGGGTATTGAGAGAGTACATATGATGTCATATAGGATTGGTTAGTGACAAAACCCATGCGTGTGACCCTAGCCAGTAGGGGGTCAGGTACTGGTAGGATAGAGTGATGAGGGGAAAGGATATGCAGTGTTTGTTGGAGTGTCACTGGCTGGACTTGCTGTGTAAGACCCACACTCCACTAACTTGATCTAACCGTGTCGTGCCAGGTCTTCCCATCATAGCTGGACCAAGTGGACCGATCGTGTGAAGATGGATCACAAACTAGGTATAAAAATCGACTCAAGACCCAAAACTATATGCATATGGTCAGATACCTGGGTAGGTATGGTCGACCATATGGTAAGAATGAAGATCTCGGATCCAAGACCCTACGATCAATGATTTTGACCCTACAGTCGATGGGTTCTGAGACCGTAGCCTTCGACCGTGAGACCCCAGATCAGACTCCGAGTTGGGAACTTTCCTAATTTAAGGAGGAGTTCTTTTCTAATGTTAGAGGACTCTATATGGGGAGTTTTTCTCTATATAAAGGACGTCCCTCAGCCCTTTTTTACTCTTTTAAAACATTAGTAAAACCTAAAGAAAGAGAAGGGAAGAGAAGGAAGAGAAGGAGAAGAAGAAAAGGCTAAGGAGAGGATTTTGCTGAGAAGAGATTGGCTCTCTACCACAAGCAAATAACCTAATCTCTGAAGATGTAAACTCTAAGGAATAAGACTTCTATGGAGGTTAAGAGATATCAACCTATTATGATTTATGTGATCCCTTGAGAAATTCCAAACAAGGATAACCATGAGGGATGAGTTTGATGATTAATGTTGATGAGAAACTATTAATAATGATCATAAGATGACCTTAGTATAAACCCAATTAAAGAGTAGAGGATTTGACCCAAGAGGAACTCGAATTGCATGTAGTCTGTGACCAAAAATCTCAAGGTCATAGCTACGGTCGAACATAGCATGACCAGCATGACCAGCATGATCAGAGGATCGACCAAAGGCATTTGAAAAGATTTCAGAAATCATATGGTCGCAGCTACGATCGCACCATATGCGATCGTAGGGTATCAACCATAGGTAGTAAGGTCGACACAGTATGAGACCATAGGACCAATCAGACATATATCAATGCTCTATTTCAATTTTTGACTACTATAACATGTTACATATGAACCCTAACTTAAATTCATATAACTTTTAGGTTATTAAATCAATTCAAAGAGATTTACAAGGCTTGAAAGGAGATCAAGTTTTGTTAACAGGTGAGGGAACAAGACCTAAACTAATTGGATAATAACAAACTATTTATTTATTTGAGTCCAATGCTATGATTGATTCTATGCTTATATGTTTGTAATATGCATCTCACATGTCATCCAATATTCCTGCTATTACTGCTCATGCATATTTATTTTTGTCTATTTATAATATGATGATGATGATGATGCTAGGAATAGGCGTGTAATTATGTGTGTATGGTTAGTGTGCTTGATGCGAGTGGAACATCAAGGAGAGGGTGGTGGTCTTGACCTGGTCACCAGACACTAGCTCTATCTCTACTGAAGTCTTGTTCACTGACACTGTTGTATCACCAATACCTTAGCAGAACTATTACGTTGTAGAGCATCAAGGGAGGTTGTCTCGGACCGTGTAGTCTTTGATTCTGTCGGGGGGCCTTAGCTCTATCTATCACACCCTAATTCTGCACCATTAAGAACGGTGTGATGAACCGCTAACAAACCAACGGTTCAACCAGGATCTCTAATAGGTTATGTCCATTAAAAATAAACCATACACATCCACAACCATAATCAGAATAAATACACAATAGCGGAAGTCTTATAGTAAATGAACTGAGAAACCTAGCTGTGATAATCATAGATAAAATATCAATTTATGTTGAATCAACTGAGACATAAGTAAATAAAATATCAATTACATTCCCTTAATAAATTCAAATGAAAATCTAATCGAATACGCATGAGTTGCACTTGCATGAGGGGTCATGCGTATCCTCTAAGTCTTCGGCTTCCATTGCAGCAACACGCCCATACACTGGAGCATTCATATAATCTTCAACAATGGTACCTGCATCATCAACTAAAAATATTCAACGTCCAAAGGGTGAGCACACATCATGGCTCAGTGAGCAAACAAAACAATGCAACAATTATATGCATGCATTCAATTCATATCTTTGGTCTGGTAGATAAGTTTGCAATGCGCTATAGAAAGCTTCGGTGGCCGCCTCACCTCTATGCACACGGTGTGGAAGCCCGCCCAAAGGTAACGTTTATTGTCGTCCCCATGCACCCTACCATGGAATAGAGATAGAGCTAAAGTGCTGAGGCCCGGCCTATAACACTTCCCCTGATACTATACATATACCAACACGTAAGCCCCTGCTGACGAGGGTCGCAAACTGGGCTCGCAACTAACCAATCCTAATGCCAAACAGTGTATCTAAGGCCACACCCCAGCATCCCTCAATACGTCCATAGAGATAGGGCTAAGGCCCCCCGGCAGAGTCAGAGACTACACGGTCCAAGACCACCTCCCCTCATACACTATGACGTAATAGTTCTGCTAAGGTAATGGCGATACGACGATGTCAGTGGACAAGACTTGAGTTAGAGATAGAGCTAGAGTGCTGAGGCCCGGCCTATGACACCTCCCTGATACTCGCTCGCATCAAGCACACCAACCACACACATACATCCACATGCCTATTCCTATCATCATCATCATCATCATGTTATAAACAATAATTTAAATATGCATAAACAGTAATAATAGAAATATTGGATGACATGTTGAATGCACATGCAAGCATACACGCATAGAATCAATCATGGCATTGGACTCAAGAATAAAACAGTTTATTATTAACTAATTAGTTTAGGTCTTGTTCCCTCACCTTTGCTTGATTGTAAATCCTCTTTCAAGCTTTAAGAATCAAGTAAATATCACTATTATCTCACTAGAAGACCTAATCAAGTCAATAGAATTTAATTAGAATTAATTCTGATTTAAAAATCATGTTGTTAACTGGGGGTCGATGCCAGGGTCGGAGGTTCCATCGACCCTGGGTGCTACCACCCAGATTCTGGACTTCCCGAACACTGGGGGTCGATTGTCAGGGTCTGGTAGGGTCGATTCTCCATCGACCCCACGTGCGAACCCCCGTGGGTTTATTCAAAATTCTCATCCTACAGTCCATTCTTCGTGTTTGGGGTCCTATGGCTTGCTTCTATAATCCATTCCACACATGTTCTATGGTCTAGAATCATAGTTCAATCACTATATGGTTTTTATGATCTCCCCCATGGTTTTCCATGAAAACCTAACCATGGGTGGATGATTTGGGTTTCTCCTAGATCATATCCTCTTTACTACCTATCCTAAGGTCTGTAGAATTACATGGAGATAGTATCCAAACCTGAGAATTAGGCTTGTTTTTCTGAAGCCTTCTCTTTGATCTTCTTCTCCACTTTTTCTTCTCTTCTCTTTCTCTTCCCTTTCTCTTCTCTTTCTCTCAATCCAATTAGGGTTCTAAAAGGAGTGAAAGAGGCTTAGGGACGTCCTATTTATAGAGTAAAAACTCACAAAATATGTCCCATTGAGATTAGGAAAGAATCCCATTGAAATTTGGAAAGTTCCCCGACAGACTGGGGGTCGATGAGGGGGTCAGAGATCCCGTCAATCCCTGGTTCTAAATTATCCGACCCCCGGTTAAAAACTCAGGGTCTGACTTTATACTGGGGTGGTCCGACCCTGCCTAGCTAGGTGTGCCACCCTCCCTCTATTTTTAGTGTTTTTGGGTCAGTTTAATACCTGGGATCGTGATCTCCCTCACGCACTTGATCCATTTGGCTCGACCATGATGGGTAGACCTGGTTCAAGGTGGTAAAACTGGGTTAGTTCGATACGGGTCTTACAACTCCCCCTACTTGTAAAAATTTCGTCCTCGAAATTGTACATACCTTTCGAGTCAAATAAATGAGGATATTGCTTTCGCATAGCATTCTCTTCTTCCCATGTGATTCCTTCTATATCTCTACTTTTCCAGGTGACCTTAACATAATAGATATCACGATTGCGTAGTCGTTGAACCTTCCGACTAGTGATTTTAGTTGGTGCTACTTCAAATGTCAAATCTTCAGTTAAATTAGGTAAGTCTATTGTCAAAACGTGCGTCAGATCCTTGACATACTTATTCGAAAAGGAAATGTGAAATATGTCATGCACACTTGACATAGATGGTGGTAGTGCTAACTGGTAAGCCACTTTTCCACGCATAGCTGGAATCTCATATGGCCCGACATATCTTGGACTTAATTTCCCTTTCTGTCCGAATCGTTTCAATCCTCGCATCGGCGATACTTTTAAGAATACTTTATCACCCACGACGAATTCAAGTCTCGGCATTGGGTATTGGCATATTGCTTTTGACGATTCTGATCTGTTCTCACTCTTTCCTTGATAATGTCGACCACTCGACAAGTCTCTTCAACAAATTTTGGTCCAACAATACTACGTTCCCTAACTTCATTCCAAAACAAAGCAGTTCGAAACTTTCTGTCATACAGTGCTTCATAGGGTGACATCTGTATAGTAGCCTGATAACTATTGTTATAAGCGAACTCAATCAATGGTAACTTTTCATCCCATAATCCTTTAAAATCAATTACACATGCTCGAAGCATATCTTCTAGAATCTGAATTGTACGTTCTGACTATCCATCTATCTGTGGATGGAATGCAGTACTAAACTTCAATGTTATACCCATAGCCATTTGTAATCCTTCCCAAAACTTTGAAGTAAATCTTGGATCTCTATCGGACACAATGCTTTCAGGTACACCGTGTAATCGCACAATGTTATCCACATACAGCTTCGCTAACCTCTCCAGTGTATACTGAGGTCGTATAGGTATAAAGCGAGCTATTTTAGTCAGGCGGTCTACAATCACCCAAACTGCATCAACTACTCGAGGAGTCAATGGTAATCCTGTGACGAAGTCCATTGTGATGCAGTCCCATTTCCATGCTGGTTCTGGTAACGGCTGTAACAGTCCTGCCGGTCTTTGTCGTTCAGCCATTACTTTCTGACAATTTAGGCATTGAGACACGAACTTAGCTACATCTACTTTCATTCCTCTCCATCAATATAATTTCTTTAGATCATGATACATTTTTGTACTTACAGGATGTATCGAATAGATGGTGGTATGGGCTTCTTTCATCAATCAGGGTCTAATGTCCAAGATTTTTGTTTCAGGTACACATATTTTTCCTTTGTACTTCAGTACCTTCTCTTCATCCAAGGTGAACTCAGGGGTAGTCCTACCTTTTTCGATGTCCTCTTGTACCGTTCTTAGGTAAGGCTCTGATTTGATAGCTGTCTTTACTTCATCAACTATATCCGGTATAATCTTTAATGCGGCGAACATATTTGAAAACCGATGAATAAACCCTTGGTTGGCCGATCCATCTGGTGCATCTATCACAAACTACTCATTACCGTGCTTAAATACCTTTCTGGTAGTACACATTGTGGCGGTTGTGCTAACCTCTCCCTGAGATTTTATCAATGCCTTTATACTCAGCGCATTGGCTACTACATTATCTTTCCCCGGATGATACTGGATATCACAACCATAGTCTTTCAATAATTCCAGCCATCTTCTTTGTCTCATATTCAGCTCCCTCTGATTAAATAGATAAGTAAGACTTTTATGGTCTGATTTAATCTGAAATTTCTCTCCGTACAGTAAATGTCTCCATATTTTGACAGCATGTACTACTGCCGCTAGTTCCAAATCATGAGTGGGATAGTTCTTTTCATGTGTCTTCAGTTGTCTTAAGACATAAGCAATTACTTGTTCTCCTTGCATAAGTACGCATCCTAATCCTAGTCCTGACGCGTCGGTGTACAAGATAAATGGTTGTCTTGGAATTGGGATGGTTAAGATTGGAGCTGATATCAATCTAGCCTTCAAGGTTTGGAAACTCTTCTCGCATTTATCCGTCCAAACAAACTTCTCGTCCTTCTTAGTCAAGCTTGTGAGAGGTACGACAATTCGAGAATAGTCTTCCACAAATCGTCGATAATATCCAGCTAGACCCAGAAAACTTCTAATTTCTGCAACGCTCTACGGTGCTTCCCACTTTACAATAGCCTCGATCTTGCTGGGGTCTACTTTAATTTCTTTAGCGGATACTACATGGCCAAGGAATGCGACTTCCTTTAGCCAAAACTCACACTTTGTAAATTTGGCGTAGAGCTTTTCTTTCCGTAGTCGCTGCAGAGCGGCGTTTAGATTCTTAACATGAGTTTCCTCGTGTTTGTAGTAGACTAATATATCATCAATGAATACAATAACCGACGTATCCAACATGTCATGGAAAACCCAGTTTATAAGTTCCATAAAAGTTGCTGGTGCATTTGTTAATCCAAAAGACATGACCAAAAATTCATAATGTCCATATCTGGTCCTGAATGCTGTATTGGGAATATCACCATCCTTAATCTTCAACTGATGGTAGCCTGACCGAAGATCTATCTTGGAGAACACTTTGGCACCTTGCAACTGATCGAACAGGTCATCGATCCAAGGCAATGGATACCGATTCTTAATTATCAGTTTATTCAGTTCTCGGTAGTCTATACACAAGCGAACGCTACCGTCCTTCTTCTTTACGAATAATACTGGTGCTCCCCATGGTGATATGCTAGGGTGAATATAACCCTTGTCCAGCAGTTCTTGTAGTTGTACTTTCAATTCCTTCAGTTCTGTAGGAGCCATTCTATAAGGTGCTTTCGATACTGGTGCGGCTCCAGGTATAAGATCTATGACAAACTCTGTAGCTCGATCGGGTGGTAATCCTGGTAATTCTTCAGGAAATACGTCTGGAAAGTCACGCACGACATTAATATCTTCCATTTCGTGGTGCTTCCTTGGTAAGGTCAACTACAGATACTAAATACCCGACTGCTCCTTTCTCAAGGCACTTCTTAGCCTTTAGCGCAGAGAGTATGAGCTTTCGTTTACGGGGAAGTTTGGTTCCTGAAAAACTGAACTCTGCTCCTTCTTTGTCTTTAAATGTCAGCTTCTTTTTGGCATACAATAGGTTTGCAGAATGCCAAACTAACCAGTCTATTCCGAAGATGACGTCAGAGTCTGCCATCTCAAGTTGGATCAAGGTTGCATCCAAGGTCTTTTCATGAATAAGAACTGGAAATGGTCCATAACCTTTTTCTAACTCCACTTCTAATCCCATAGGTGATCGTACAAGTAGTTTGCAGTCTAAGGATTTAAGGGGTAGATTTAATTTCTTTCCAAATGTCACAGTTATAAAGGAATGAGTAGCTCCTGAATCAAAGAGTACTCTGACGGGAATGCCATTAATAGGTACGATACCTGTGATTTGTTTTGGTTCAGTCCACATGCTCATACAATGTAATACAACTAGCTAAAAATTTAAGTCACACCTATGACCACATCAGGCGATGCGGCAGCATCCTCAGAGGTAACCGCATAAACTCGTCCTTGATGTAGCTGCTTCTTGGGCTTAGGACATTCCCTTGCCATATGTCCTAACTGGTTGCAGTTAAAATATTTTATCCCTTCAGTAGTTGGCTTTTATTGCTGTTGAGCTATGGTAGTAGTCTTGGTTGCAGCAGTATAGCCTTGAGCACGGAAGGGTTTGAATGTCTTGTTATTCCCTCCATTATATGAATTTTCAGCTGGCCTTTTTATATCTCTGTTTTGCATGAAATAACTCTCCTTCTGGCTCGATTCTATAACTCGAGCAATTTGTGCCACTTCATTATAGATTTTCTTTTCATGTCCTAGAATGTGCTCGCGGATGCTTCCTCTAAGTCCCATGACGAACCTTCGGGTCTTTGTGGTTTCCTCTTGCATACTGGTGGGTGCAAAGAAGAACAACTCTTCATAACGCTGTTGATATGCATCCACGCTCATCTGCCCCTGATATAAACTCAGGAACTCTCTTTCCATAGAATCTCTAAAACTTCTAGGAAAGTACTTCTCGAAGAATGCCTCCTTATAAATATCCCAGGTCAGTTGGCCAAGCTTCATTAGTAAATATGTCCGAGTAGACCTCCACCAATGGTGTGCATCTCCTTTCAGCATAAAAGTGGCGCACAACACTTTTTCTTCTTCATTTAATGTCATCATCATTAAATTTCTTTCCATTTCATCAACCCAGTGTACCGGCCATAAAGGATCTGTTGGCTTGCCATTAAATTCTTTGGGCTTCAGTTTCAGAAAACGCTCCACCAGTCTGGAGGGGTCTACTTGCTGCGGGGCATACGCTCCATACATAGGTGGTTGGTATTGATATCCACCTTGAGCTATCTCAGGATTTTATACTTGAGCCTGCATGATAGGAGTCAAACCCCAATTCTCCACCATTCAGAACGGTGTGATGAACCACTAATAATCCAACGGTTCAACCAGGATCTCTAATAGGCTATGTTCATTAAAAATAAAACCATACACATCCACAACCATAATCAGAATAAATACACAATAGCGAAAGTCTTATAGTAAATGAACTGAGAAATCTAGCTGTGCTAATCATAGATAAAGTATCAATTTATGTTGTATCAACTGAGACATAAGTAAATAAAATAACAATTACATTCCCTTAATAAATTCAAATGAAAATCTAATCGAATATGCATGAGTTGCACTCGCATGAGGGGTCATGCGCATCCTCTAAGTCTTCGGCTTCCATTGCAGCAACACGCCCGTACACTGGAGCATTCATATAATCTTCAACAGTGGTACCTGCATCATCAACTAAAAATATTCGACGTCGAAAGGGTGAGCACACATCATGGCTCAGTGAGCAAACAAAACAATGCAACAATCATATGCTTGCATTCAATTCATATCTTTGGTCTGGTAGATAAGTTTACAATGCGCTATAGAAAGGTTCGGTGGCCGCCTCGCCTCTATGCACAGGGTATGGAAGCCCGCCCAATGGTAACATTTATTGTCGTCCCCATCCACCCTACCATAGAATAGAGATAGAGCTAAAGTGCTGAGGCTCGGCCTATGACACTTCCCCTGATACTCTACCCATACTAACACGTAAGCCCCTGCTGGCGAGGGCTCACAAACTGGGCTCGCAACTAACCAATCCTAATGCCAAACAGTGTATCCAAGGCCTCACCCCAACATCCCTCAATACGTCCATAGAGATAGGGCTAAGGCCCCTCGACAGAGTCAGAAACTACACGGTCCGAGACCACCTCCCCTCATACACTACGACGTAATAGTTCTGCTAAGGTAATGGACATTCGACGATGTCAGTGGACAAGACTTGAGTTAGAGATAGAGCTAGAGTGCTGAGGCCCGACCTATGACACGCCACTGATACTCGCTCGCATCAACCACACCAACCACACACATACATTCACATGCCTATTCCTATCATCATCATCATCATCATGTTACAAACAATAATTTAAATATGCATGAACAGTAATAATAGAAATATTGGATGACATGCTGAATGCACATGCAAGCATACACGCACAGAATCAATCATGGCATTGGACTCAAGAATAAAATAGTTTATTATTAACCAATTAGTTTAGGTCTTGTTCCCTCACCTTTGCTTGATTGTAAATCTTCTTTCAAGCTTTAAGAATCAAGTAAATATCACTATTATCTCGCTAGAAGACCTAATCAAGTTGATAGAATTTAATTAGAATTAATTCTGATTTAAAAAGCATGTTGTTAACTGGGGGTCGATGCCAAGGTCGGAGGTTCCATCGACCCTGGGTGCTACCACCCAGATTCTGGACTTTCCGAACACTGGGGGTAGATTGTCAGGGTTTGGTAGGGTCGATTCTCCATCGAACTCACATGCGACCCCCGTGGGTTTATTCAAAATTCTCATCCTACAGTCCATTCTTCGTATTTGGGGTCCTATGGCTTGCTTCTACAATCTATTCCACACATGTTCTATGGTCTAGAACCATAGTTCATTTACCTATATGGTTTTTATGATATCTCCCATGGTTTTCCATGAAAACCTAACCATGGTTGGATGATTTGGGTTTCTCCTAGATCATATCCTCTTTACTACCTATTCTAAGGTCTGTAAAATTACATGGAGATAGTATCCATACTTGAGAATTAGGCTTGTTTCTCTGAAGCCTTCTCTTTGATATTCTTCTCCACTTTTCCTTCTCTTTGATATTCTTCTCCACTTTTCCTTCTATTCTCTTTCTCTTCCCTTTCTCTTCTCTTTCTCTCAATCCAATTAGGGTTCTAAAAGGAGTGAGAGAGGTTTAGGGACGTCCTATTTATAGAGTAGAAACTCCCAAAATAAGTCCCATTGAGATTAGGAAAGAATCCCATTAAAATTTGGAAAGTTCCCAATTCACGGTTTCTGTCGACAAACTGGGGGTCGATGATGGGGTCGGAGATCCCGTCGACCCCTGGTTCTAATTTGTCCGACCCCCGGTTAAAAACTCAGGGTCTGACTTTTACACTGGGGGGGTCCGACCCTGCCTAGCTGAGTGTCCGACCCTCCCCCTATTTTTAGTGTTTTTGGGTCAGTTTAATACTTGGGATCGTGATCTCCCTCACGCACTTGATCCATTTGGCTCGACCATGATGGGTAGACCTGGTTGACCGGGTTAGTTCGATACGGGTCTTACACTATCTCTATGGACATATTGAGGGATACTGAGGTGAGGCCTTGAATACACTGGATGACATTTAGGATTGGTTAGTTGTGAGCCTAGTTTGCAAGCCCTCGCTAATAGGGGCTTACGTGTTGGTATGGGTAGGGCATCAGGGGAAGTGTTAATGTTGTTTGATCCGGACACTTTAGCTCTATCTCTATTCCATGGTGGGTGCATGTAGGAGGACAATGGTGTTTGATCCCTTAAGCGGATTCACACACTTGTGTATAGAGGTACGGGGGCCACCAAACCTTTCTATAGCATATTGCAAACTTAAAAATCAGACTAAAGATATGAATTGAATGCATGCATATGTTTGTTGCATTGTTTTGTTTGTTTACTGAGCCATGATGTGTGCTTACCCTTTCGACGTTGAATATTTTTAGTTGATGATGCAGGTCCTATTGTTGAAGATTATGTGAATGTATCGATGTATGAACAAGTTGTTGCCATGGACGTAGAAGCTGTTGAAGATGCACATGATTCATCATGCGAGTGTAACCAGTGCATATTCGATTAGTTTAGCTATATTAGATTATTGGAACATTTAATGGATTATTTACTTTTATGTCTTGAGTCATTTAAAGATAACTGGATTAAGTAATTATTTATCATTGTTAGATACTCAATTCATTATCTATGAGACTTTCGCTTATTTGTTTATTACCTCTGATTATTACTGTGGAATGTGTGTATGGTTTGATATGGTGGGTATGACCAATACAAGATTTTGGTTGAACCATTGGTTTATTGGCCATTCATCATACTAATCTTGTTAGACCAGAATTGGGGTGTGACTTGCTGTCTGATCACCATTCTGATTGGGATATCGCGTGGCTTTACCTAAGCTATTGGAGTAGGCTGGTAAGTGTCTAAACACTCCAGTGCATGGAGGTTATAGTCAGCTTCAGGGAAGTGTGGCTAGGGCTTACCATAGCACATCTTACATACATTTTGACCTGACTCTCGTTGTGTGCATATATTGATTCATGATGATTGCTTGCTTGTCTATTTCTCACGAGCTCAAGTTGGAGAGCTCACCCTTGCAATTGCCACTCTTTTAGTTGTGACTGCAGGTACCATGGAGGCAGATCATAAAGGTGTCCAAACCAGATCCAGGATACCTTGTTGGAGAAGTCATGGAGGCGACAAGTAGAGCAAGGATCGTGAACTTGAGGGAAGCATATTGAAGTAGAAGACTACTCCAGATTATGAACTTGTTATTAGGAAATAGTTTATAGTATTTTCATTAGTAGTAAGTACTTCCCATTGTTATAGGGCTAAGCAGAGATTTTTTCCTTGTTAGATTGGAACCCAGAATAATTGTTAAACATAGACACAAGTTTATTTATTTAATATAAGTTAACATTAAATCTTGATTTACTTAGAATATTTTTGGTATAATTAAATTACTCTGACTCTGTGATATGGTAAGGATGATAGTTTGATTTCGGAATCTACTTAGCATATATCCTGGGTGGACCGCGATTAAAATGATCGAGTGGTCCAATTGACTGCTGAAATTTTATATATCGTAAATTCGGGGTGTGACATTGGCCCTAGTCGGAGACGCTCCAACAAACACCGCTAAGTCACCTCCCCCATCCCAAACCCCATACCAATACCTAACCACCTACTGGCTAGGGTCACAAACATGGGGTCTATGTAACAAACCAGTCCTAAAATTGTTGAACCTCAGCATATGGACCAAGATGGTCGTCCCATTCTAGTCGTCCGGATCCCACTAGGATACAAGAAAGTAAACAATAACATATGATCAGATTATTAGCAAGTAAGGTCAGATATAATGTTTGCTAAAATGCTATAGTAAGGCCTGGCCACACTTCCGTGAAGTTGACCATAACCTCCATCCCTAGGAGTGTTTGGACACTTACTAGCCTACTCCAATAGCCCTGGTAAAGTCACACGATATCCCAATCAGAATGGTGATCGGACAGCAAGTCCAGCCATTGATGCTCCAACAAACACTGCCGACCCTTCCACCCACTACTGGCTAGGGTTGCATATAGGGGTAGTGCCACTAACCAACTTTACATGTCATTCAATATATCTCTCTCACCAATCCCAATAGGAATCCCAAATCATCTATTTTGTCCCCCCAAGATGCTGTCATTCCGCTAGGGGTGAGTGACATACTTGTCCACATTTTCCTAACAGGTAAGATCCAACGGTCCTCGACCGTTTCTCCACTACCCACTAGATCTCAGTTACATACATCTACACAACAATAATATAAATGCAAATGCATGCACAAAGAAGTTATTGGATGACATGTTACCATAACAAGCATGTGGCACAATAATCATATATTATAAACATTCCAAAATCCATTAGGGGTTCTGTTCCTCACCTAAGTTCTCATAATTTCCATTACTTATACCACACGAGTCGATGTTATCAATGCATGTGACACCTAGATTAAGTAAATTAAAGTTAATCTCTTAGTTGTGTTTTCAATAGTCTAAATAATAGTCTTCTGGAGTTGTCCGATCGTAGCTCCAGATGCAAGGGTTGAGTCTGGTATTGCGTCTGGCCAAACTTTATGCTTTTTTCTAGTGGCTGATCATTGCGTCGGTCGTTACAGTCTTCTGATCGGTACTATGTCACCGAGACCATTATGGGATTGGTCGATCTTTACGTCGGCTCTTACAATCCATCAACCAACGTATAGTCTGAACTCTTCTCGAAGAGTTAGTCAGAGATGGTAGCCTATCCAGACTTACAAGGGATCATTTTGGAAGTATCTGGTTGCAGAGTTCGGTTGTAACTGGTTGAGACTGGTGTCGCCTCCGTATAGCTCCCAGATTCCATCAGATTCTAACATTTGCCTCTTCCAAAGGCCATACGTCCATGATTCCAGATTAAAATCACCTCAAGTTTCTTTCCTATGAAACTAGACTTAAAATATAATATCTTCTCCAAATTTCATGTCATTCCAATAAGTGTAACCCAATGAACTAGGTCTTCCAAGTTGGACTTATAGAATCGGATTCAGTTTGTGCACAGACACGTGCAGAGATCATATCTTCCTTATCCTAAGTCCAAATGATCTCATTCTTTTTGCAGTATCAACTAGACTTATAGAAGAACAACATATCCAAATTTCAGTGAAAATTCCATGTTTAGGTTAGTCAAACCTTATTTTAAAGTCAGGTTCCAACACTGGCCAATTTTCCTTACATTCTGGAAGTTTTCAGTCACATAGAGATGCATCCGGTCTTGCGACTAGTGGCTGCAACTGGTTGGAGTCTGAGGCCTATCTGAAGGAATGGATTTCACCATTAATTTACTCTATTATTCCTTGGCCTAGTAGGATCAATTAGGGACGTACCTCCTAAGTCTAGGTATCACAATCTTGAGTTAAATCCCAAGATGGATTCAAGGTTTACCTTGAATCAACCATCGAGAACGTTCTCGGTATTGGAAAGACGATACTCTATTCTACCATTAATGGGGAACGAAGCTTCATCGAGGAATGAAGTTAGATCTAACAATAGTCTAGTATTGCACTCTAGATTGAGAACCTACAGTAAGGTTGAAAGAGATTTATTAATAATCAATGGTTGCCATCAATTCTCCGAGTGCCTTTCCACAAAGCTTCTCCTTCTTCCTCAACTCTCCCTCCCTCTTTAAGAACTTGTCAGAATTTTTATTATGAATATGTACACATTGGGGAGGTTAATTAGAGGAGTTATACTGATTGAACTCTCCCTCTTAGAATAAACTCCTAGTTAGAGTAAGGGACTCTAGGGAGATGCCAAGTGGCAAGTAATTGAGTTGGAAGAGGATTCCTTCGCTTTAACAAACTCTAAGATGGTTAGGATAGGGTTGGGACAGATAGATCCATCCATGGGTCCAGGGAATATTTTCAATCCACTCCTTAATGGATTTGAATTGAACCAATTCTGCAGCCAGGCCAATTGACCTATCAGGTCGATGGTCCTGGTCGCTACCCCATCGGGTTTACCGACTGGTGGTTGCCACCAGCCCCCTTTTAAGTTACATACTAACACGGGCAAAAATAAATTGAGAGTTTAAATGGTACCAGCTGTGCTAGTCATTAATTTGGCATCAAATCAGGTTCATCAATGGCGAAAAAACCTGGCACAAGAGAAAAGCCGAGTTAGGCTGGGTTTTTTGGGTATGGGTTTCATAGTAATGACCTGCAGGGAAAATGGGCTGCCACAGAAGCCGGGGGAGGTAGAATTGTGAAAAAATTGGATTCACAAGCCTCGTAAGAGTAGAATTTAATAGGATCCCTTGAATTATAGTAGGTTTCACTCGCTTTATTAGCAATGACTGTGGTAAGATTAGGGGTGTCAATTGGTTGGTCTCGGTTGGGCCTAATTGGTCACCACTAATTTGATACCTTGCATCATGACTGACATGTTTAACAAATCAGTCCTCATTTGTAAGACATGGACACGTTAATATTCGATCCGATCAAACTCGGATCCTAATTAACTAATGTTAATCGGTCTATTAACAGGCTTCAGTGATGCAAACCAACTAGTCCATAATCGATTATCATTGATCCACAATAGAAAAAAGCACAACCCTTGGCCCATGTTTTGTTTGTAATTGGCTATCATTTATTCTACATTCGCTACATAATAACATATTTTAAGTTATGAATTAAAAGAACAAAGCCTAAATGAAGAGGAAGAATGAAACATTTAGTCATTTATGGTTAGGCCTTTGGGGATAGCTTAATGGTTATTTAATTGGTCGGTCTTGGGTTAGGTCCATAATAGGTGGGTGTGGTCAGGCAGCCGACGGGCTGCACCCTTATATCGTGAATGACCGATTACTAATCAGTCTAGGGTAACCCTGACACGTTTAGTAAACGGTGCGGTTGGGTTTAGATTTTAATCAATCAATCTGATTTGGGGGAACAATGTGTGAATCAGAATTTTTTTTAGGTAAAAGACAAATTTATTGAATAATAACATGGGAACAAGCCAATGTTTCAGCAGAGAAAATTTCTTGAAGCCAAGGAGAGGAAATCAACTAAGTGAATGAACCCATACTTGCCATGGTCTTCCGAGCAAGGGAATGTGCAATTTCATTTGCTTCCCTTGGAATATAATGAAAAGTACAATCTTCATATAAAGTAGCCAGATGTTGAATAACCTCAATGATTGGTTGCATAACACAATCAACCGGGAGATTGGGGATGGTAATTAATTTGTTGTATAAGGACAAGGCAATCAGACTCAACCATCAAACATTTGAAGCCTTAATAGTCATAATGAAGACCAAGCCTCAAACAATCGCTTCTCCCAGTTTCACAGATGAAAAACAAAACTGGCTAGAAGTAGCCTTATCAAGAGCACCATCAGAATCTCGGATAATGAATCCAATTGAACCATACATATAGCCTTCTTGAAATGCCGCATCTGAATTAATTTCAAGAAAACCTATAGGTGGAGCATTCTATCTACCGCCAACTTTGGAATGAGAGTTCGAATAGGAATAATACGTTGCCTTAATAAGATCCAAATGAGCTCTATCTACCTGGGAAATAACATATATTGGTGTCCAATTTTGAAATTAAAAACAAGGTCATTTCTCGCCTTCCAAAGATACTAGAAAATGTACCCGATGAGACCAAAAATTTTGCTGGTTTCCTTCTTTGAGAGGTTAGGTAATGTGCGCCTTCCAAAAATCAAACTTTATGGGATAATGGACTGTTATACTTTTACTAACTTCTGGGTTACATGCACATGAATATTGGAGGGCTCTGCTAGGGTTTGCTAGGTTTTTTGGTGCTGCAGGGTTTTCATCAAGTTGAGACCTGCTGGTGGCAGCTTGCCGTCGGCTATTGGAAGGGGAGAAGTTGCTATTAGTCATGGCTATGGAAGAGGTAACTCAGGTCTGGTGTTGTCTACGAAAGATAAAGAAGTCAGATTTGAAGATGTAGCTGAAAACCACGAATCTGGTTTGGCGGTTTCCATGGATGTTTCATCTCATGTAACGAAGGAAATAGCAGATGCTCTTGCTTGTTTAATTTCAAGAATAGTATCGGATACGTTGAAGGATTCTGGTTATGATTTGGTGTTGGCTCATCGTGAACCTAGGCTTTCCGATGATGATCAAGAACCTAGGGTTTATTCTAGGGTTTCAGCTAGGGTATCCGATCAGCATGGTGATCAACATGGTGACGTTTTCAATGATTTTACAAGGGCTGTTCATCATGGTGATACTCTTAATCTTGGACCGAGAGTTACTGCAGCATTGAAATCGATTTCAAGAGCCATTGTTGATAAGGATTCTACCAATGAGAAAGCAATCTCAGGGAATTTTTGAGTGTGGTTTCAGGTGCTATCTTAGGTGCAGATTCAAGAGGCGATGTTGATCTACAACCCAGATTTTCTGCTGTGGTTGCCGCGGCTGAGAAAGCACTATCAGGTGTGGTTTCAGATGCTGTGATCTCAAGAGAGAATTCTAGTGCTGCGATATCTAGTGCCGAGGTTTCAGATGTTCAGGTTTCTGGTGATAGGGCTTCGGGTGCTAGGGTTTCTGATGCTAGGGTTTCGAAAGGTAGTTCTCCAGCTAGGGTATCGGCTGGTATCTTGGAGCCATTTGTTGGAAACCAAGGTTTGCCTAGATACCGATGGCTAGTTTGGCGGCCAGTACAACGCCAACGAAGAGCTTCAAGGCATGAGAAGGGGAAAGGGATTATGGGAGGATCTTCATCATCTGCTGTTTAGCAGAATAAGATTTCTTCGAATTGGTGATAATGGTGGACATCATCTTATACCTAACAATGGAAGATCGGTAAGATCTTTTGCAGATGTAGCTCGTGGGTTTTATAATACTGATTTGGATGGAATTACAGCACCGACGTGCATGGCTGGAATTCCTAGAGTGATGATCCTACAAGCCGCCTATGATAGGCAATTAAAAAAATATGAGACTGCACTTATTGAAAGAATGGAAACTAGAGGGCTACTATTGTCTGTTTTATAGTAGTCAGTTCAGATGCAATGGGGAAAAATTCAGTTTGAGATGGTCACTTTAGGTAGAGGCTTTTTTATTTTCAGGTTTTATTCTAAGAAGGAGATGCACTCGGTGTGGAAGAGAGGAGTAACAAAAGTGGAAGGTAGACCCATCAGGTTCCAGAAATGGGAACCTGATTTTGATGTGGAGAAGCAATCTATCACTCGGAATCTACAATGGGTAAGATTTCCAAAGCTTCCTTATGAGTACTAGGAGAAATCCATACTATACTCTATTGCTCAAGCTGTGGGAAGGCCAGTGGAGATGGATATCAAAACTCAAAGTGCAATCCTAGGGCGGTATGCTAGGGTTTGTGTTGAGATAGAGCGGAATGCACCTCGCTTAACTGAGATTCTAGTGGGGAAGATATGTAATCAGGCAGGTAAAGAGTTCTACTTTAAGCAACAAGTTGTTTATGAAGATCCCCCTCCTAAATGTAATTTTTGTTCAAAGTTTGGACATTCTAAGGAATATTGCACGTTTAAAATTCGACCTAGTGAGGGTATTGAGAAGTTAGTGCCATCTGATGTTCAGAAGACTAATGCTCAGACATTCCTAATGTTGAGTCTATGGAATCATTAATAGGAAATTCTACTCCTGTACCTATTAATCCAATGGTTACCCCTGCAGCTAATGTGGAAGAAGGAGCTAATGCCATTAATACAAATATTACCTTTAGTTCTCAGGCTGGGACGGGTTTGGCTCCACCCTCTAAAAGAGTATTATGGTTAGAGATTCCATGTAAGACCCGTATCAAACTAACCCGGTCTTACCATCTTGAACCAGTCTACCCATCATGGATGAGCCAAATGGACCAAGTGTGTGAAGGAGATCACGATCCCAGGTATTAAACTGCCCCAAAAACACTTCAATTAAGAGGAGGGTCGCATACCCAGCAAGGGAGGGTCGGACCCCCCCCCCAAGACAGAAGTCAGACCCCCAGTTTTACTTGGGGGGTTGGACACTTTAGGAACCAGGGGTCGACGGGATCTCCGACCCCCCTATCGACCCCAGTACTCGGTAAATCTGAAAATTAGGAAAGTTTCCTAATTTCGATGGGATTCCTTCCAAATCTCAATGGGACTTATTTTAGGAGTTTCTACTTTATAAATAGGACGTCCCTAAGCCTCTTTTACTCCTTTTACAACCCTAATTGAATTGAGAGAAAGAGAAGAGAAGGAAGAGAAGGAAAAAAGAAGGAAAAAGAGAAGAAGGCCATGGGGGAAAATCATGAAAGCCATATAGGTGGTAGAATCATGGTTCTAGACCATAGAACATGTGTAGAAAGGATTATAGGAGCAAGCCATAGGACCCAAAACACGAAGAATGGACTGAAGGAAGAAAATCGACCAAAACACACAGGGGGTCGCATGGGGGGTCGATGGCTAATCGACCCTACCAGACCCTGAGCATTGACCCCCAGTGTTCGAGAAGTCTAGAATAGGGGTGGTCGCACCCAGGGTCGATCTTTACTCCGACCCTACCTCCGACCCCCAGTTAAAAACAAGGTTTTAAAACTCAGAATTAATTCTAATTAAATTCTATCGACTTTGTTAGGTCTTCTAGCAATATAATAACAGTATAAAGGAGATTTTAAAGCTTGAAAGAGGATTATTAGCAAGCTACGGTGAGGAAACAGAACTCTAAACTAATTGGTTAATAACAAATTGTTTTCTCTTTTCTTGAGTCCAATGCCATGCTTGATCCTATGCGAATATGTTTGTAATGTGCATACAACATGTCATCCAATATTTCTATTATTTGTTCATGCATATTTACCTTATTGTTTATAACATGATGATGATGATGATGATAGGAATAGGCATGTGAATGTATGTGTGTGGTTGGTGTACATGACGCGAGCGAGTATCAGGGGAGGTGTGATGGGAACGTCAATAAACGTTAACTTTTGGCGGGTCTCAGCACTTTAGCTCGATGTCTAACTCAAGTCTTGTGCATTAGCATCGTTGTATCGCCATTACTTTAGCAGGACCATTACGTCGTAGAGTATCAGGGGAGGTGGTCTCGGTCCTTGTAGTGTCTGACTCTACTGGGGGGCCTTAGCTCTATCTCTATGGATGTTCTAAGGGATTCTGGGGTGAGGCCTTAGATACACTATTTGAGATTAGGATTGGTTAGTTGCGAGCCCAGTTTCCAAGCCCTCGCCAGCAGGGGCTTACGTGTTGGTATGGCATTGTACAACAATAAACGTTAACCTTTGTTGTACAATGTTATGGTAGGGTGGATGGGGAAAACAATAAACGTTAACCTTTGGACGGACTTCCACACCCTGTGTATAGAGGCGGGGTCAATAAACGTTAACCTTTGACCACCCAACCTTTCTATTGTGCATTGCAAACTTTAAACCAGACCAAAGATATGAATTGACTGCATGCATATGTATTGTTGCATTGTTTTGTTTGCTCACTGAGCCATGATGTGTGCTCACCCCCTCGACGTCGAATATTTTTAGTTGATGATGCAGGTACTACCGTCGAAGATTATGTCAATGCTCCAATGTACGGGTACGTGGCGGCGATAGAAGTTGAAGATGAAGTGGATATACATGACTCCTCTTGCGAGTGCAACTCATGTGTATTCGATTAGATTTTTAGTTTTCTTTATTTGGATTTAATAAAGACATGTATTTGATATTTATTTATGTCTTAATTGATACAGAATAATTTGCTATTTAAATATTAATATCACAGTAGATTTCTCAGTTCATTTTACTATAAGACTTCCGCTATTGTGTATTTACTCTGATTATGAATGTGGATGTATGAGGTTTAGATAAAATGGATTCCGCTTGTCCGAGATCCTGGATGAACCATTGGTTTGCTAGCGGTTCATCACACCATTCTAAAGTGTACGGAATTGGGGTGTGACAACTTGGTATCAGAGCATCTCAGGCATGTCCGCCAAACTGGCATACATTCACGATAAATTGTGAACTGAGATAGGATAAAAGTAAAAACTGTAATATTAACACACTATAAGCACAAGTGATGTTTGAGACCAAATTTGAAAAGAAAATAATGCATCTATTAAAGGGGAAACAATTTTAAATACTATGAGAGGGAAACAAACGTACATACATAGCTAAAGTAGAGTACAGTCCACAACTCGGACAGTTACTCTGTAGTACAAAAAAAAAAAATATATACAATCATCAAGCTGGAGGTGAAGGAGGAGGCGGTGCCTCACAAACTCTGTCATAATCCTCAATGTAGACTCTAGTGAACCAAGCTATCTGAGTCTGGGTCCTCTGAAGACTAGCTGTAAGATCAGCTACCCGCTGACCAGTCCCGCACTGAGCACCCAAAAGCTCCTCCATCCGCATATCTGACCGGTGCTGAGCCTCTATGAGCTCTCCCATCCTCATGTCTGATGTACGCTTGGGTCTAGTAGCTCATCCACTCTCACCCGCTGAGCGTCTAGTAACTCCCCCATCCTCAGTTCAGATCTGCGCTGAGCCTCTCTGATCTCATGTAATATCTCCATTATATCAGGAGGTGGGTGAGAAGGAATAGCCGCATATGAAGTACTAGCTCCAGCCGCATGTGTAGGTGAAGGAGCTGGTATAGAGTCTACATCCATGTACATACGGTCATCATCACCAGCAGGCTCCGTATGAACTCCAGCGGCGGCGGCAGCTGCCTCAGCGTTAGCTATATCTACGCGAGTACGAGGGCGCACCATCGCGTTCCTCTCTTCATCACTGACCTGAGCATCCTGCATGCCCATCTTGCAAATAGCCTCCCAATCTAGAGGCGATGAGAAGGACTTCTCCTGAATCTTCTCATCCACTAAATCAACCCCCAGGCGGGTAAGCAAGATAGTGATCATACGTTCTAAAGGAAGGTTACCAGTGTGACTGGGCAACGTAGCAGTGATCATGGTACACATGATGATGTACGAAAGGCAGACAGGCTGCCTAGTGCAAATACTGTATAGAAGATACTGGGTCAGCTGGGAAAGCCTCTCGTAATGACCACTCTGCGGGATCAAGTTATGCTGAATGATTTTGCAATATACCCATGGAGCTGGACGCATATAACATGCCCTCATCTGCCAGCGACCAGGTCGTAGGAGCTGATTATCGATATCGGCCCTCATCTGTAGAGAGAAGAACTGGGGCTCTCCAGGAGCACAGAAAACCATGGGGCCAGCATAGGAAATGCCCAGTAGGTCGGCCAGCTGCCGATAATCAAAAGAGATGTCAACCCCTTTGACGTAGCTCGTGATGCGCAGCTCATCACCCCTCTCCACATCATTGTAATCCCCCACCAACTGGAGGTTACAATAAAACTGGCGTACCAAATCCAGACGGGTGCACGCATCATAAGTAATGACTGGGAGCCAACCCATATCACCAAATGCTCTCTCCACATTGAACAGGGCCAACTCAGCCAAGTTCACCATACGACCACCCTCTACTTTCTTGCGAGCGAAGTGGGCATACTGTGCCTCGGCTTTATTAGAGCGAAAATGAAGAGGATCACGGACTCTGGGTACTTTGGTACGGGCCATGATATCTGCAAATAAGAAAGAAAAATAGATAGTATGTTAGTAGGGTAGAAAAATCCGAAACTTTGACATTATAACGACGTAAGTTGGCCAAAAGCCTCACTTGTCACCCACACACGGGGGCAGGAGGACTTACGTGGGTTCTAACATATCCTACAACACTCACACAGTAGGAAATTCTAACTAATGGAATCCAATTTGAAGAATTGAGAGAAATCAAAAATTTTGACAAATTAGGGCAAAAAGAACAAAATCCAAGTTTCTCGATAACCAACCGATGAAACTCAAAAAATTTTGAGGGCTTTCGTTCCTCGAGTCACCAATAACAAAAGCCCCGAATAAAATTTGAATTTTTACGGTTGGAAAAAGTTTAATTTGATAAATACAAGATAAATGGGCAAAAACCTAGAAATGAAAACCTAAAAAAAGGTGAATGTGAGAAGACATACCTGTAGGAATGATGTGGACATCGAAACACGGAACCAAAATGACCAATATAGCGGAGTGGCACTGTAGCAACTCAGAGGTGGGAGACGAGTCGAAACGGGGAAGGAATAATGGGAAATGAACCCAGAATCGGACCTTAAAATTGTAATTTTTGGTCCGAGGGTCGGAGAATTCAACCAGGATAATAAACCGCCACATCGACCCCCGTATCGACCCCCAGCTCTCGGGAACCTGACAGAAAACCAGGGGTCGCACCTGGGGGTCAGACACACATCGACCCCCGTATCGACCCCCAGCTCTTGGGAATCTGACAGGAAACCAGGGGTCGCACCTGGGGGTTGGACACCCATCGACCCTCACATCGACCCCCGCATCGACCCCCGGCTCTCGGGAAGAATAGGTACATTCCCAGGGTCGGACATACCATCGACCCTGCATAGAAAAGACAGTATTATTCACAGAATGATCTAGAAATTTTAAAAATAACATTGGTTAGCGTGCCTACATGAAGTATAAATGATTGCCTCATGTTTGTTAATGATTTTTAGGCATCACCAATATCAGAGGAAGATGGCTAGACGTAGAGTGACCAGGCAGAGCCGAAACGTAGTTCCACCACCTCCAACCATGGAGGAAACCAGCCAAGAAAATATATATGCACAGGGTAATCCGCAGGTTGCACCACCAGTAAATCCGGTTCAGGCAAATCCTACAAACTTACCACCTCCACCACCGGAGTTAGCAACCGTGGTTATGAACTTAGCGCAACAGCTGCAACAAATGCAATACGCATAGGCTCAAATGCAAGCAGCAATGGGGATTATGTTCCAGGCAGCACATGCTACACCAATGCCGACTGGACAAACAAGTGCAGCACCGGTGGGTAACCACCCAGCACCTCAAACACCTCAACCACCAGCTGCACAGATTCCAGTACCAGGTCTGGAAGCAGGTCAGGTTAATTATCAGTATCCACAACCTATGTTTGGGGAATACCCCCAAAATCAGATGGATCACTCTCGACTGGTTGAGAGATTCTTGAAGATGAAGCCCAAGGAATTTAACGGTAAATCATCTGATCCTTTATGGCCAGCACATTGGATCGACGAGATGGAGAGAAATTTTCTTATGATGACTATTACAGAAGAAGAAAAAGTATTATGTGCCACCTTCATGCTAAAAGGCGATGCACATCATTGGTGGAAATCGACCAGGACCTATCTATTAACCAAGCACGCCTTATTGACCTAGTCTATTTATAAAGAAGCTTTCTTTGAGAAGTTTTTTCCCCGAAGCTTCAAAGATTCTATGGAGAAGGAGTTCCTGAGTTTATATCAGGGCCAGATGTCCGTGGATGCATATCAACAGCATTATGAGGAGCTATTTTTCTTTGCACCACTCAGTATGCAAGAAGAAGACACTAAGACCCATAGGTTTGTTACGGGACTTAGAGGAAGCATCAGAGAGCATGTTCTGAGTTTGGAGAAGAAAATATACAACGAAGCTGTGCAAATTGCTTGAGTTATAGAATCGAGCCAGAAGGAGAGTTACCTTACACAGAACAAAAGTATAAAAAGGCCAGCCGGAAATTCTTATAACGGAGGGAATAACAGGACATTTAAACCCTTCCGTGCTCAAGGCTTTGCTACTGCACCCAAGACTACCCCAGTAACTCAACAGCAACCAAAGCCAAATTCTGAAGGTCCAAAATGTTATAACTGCAACCAAGCGGGACATATGGCAAGGAAGTGTCCCAAGCCCAAGAAGCAGTTACATCAAGGACGAGTATATGCTGTTACATCCGAGGATGCTGCCGCATCACCCGATGTGGTCACAGGTATGACTAAAACCTTTTAAGTTGTATTACAAATATATGAGGATGTAGACTAAGTAAAATAAATCACAGGTATCGTACCTATAAATGGCATACCCGCTAGAGTACTCTTTGATTCAGGAGCTACTCATTCCTTTATATCTGTGTCATTTGGAAAGAAGCTGAATTTATCCATCAAAACATTGAACTACAAACTACTTGTACGGTCACCGATGGGGTTAGAAGTGGAGTTAGAGAAAGGTTATGGGCCATGTCCAGTTCTCATTGGCGAGAAAACCTTAGATGCAACCTTGATCCAACTGGGGATGGCAGACTTTGACGTCATCTTGGGAATGGACTGGTTAGCTCGACATTCTGTGAACCTACTATGCACCGAAAAAAAGCTAACATTTAAAGACAAAGAAGGAGCAGAATTCAATTTTGCGGGAACTAAACTTTCCCGTAAACGCAAGCTCATACTCTCAGCACTAAAGGCTAGGAAGTGCCTTGAGAAGGGGGCAGTCGGGAATCTAGTATCAGTGGTCGACCTCACCAAGGAAGCACCACGGATGGAAGATATTGATGTCGTGTGGGACTATCCCGATGTATTTCATGAGGAACTACCAGGATTACCACTCGACCGAGCCATAGAGTTTGTGATAGATCTTATACCTGGAGCCGCACCAGTATCAAAAGCACCCTACCGAATGGCTCCTACGGAACTAAAGGAATTAAAAGTACAACTACAAGAACTACTGGACAAGGGTTATATTCGACCCAGTATATCACCATGGGGAGCGCCAGTATTGTTCGTAAAGAAGAAGGACGGTAGCATTCGATTATGTATCGACTATCGGGAGTTGAATAAACTGACAATCAAGAATCGATATCCACTACCTCGGATCGATGACTTGTTCGATCAGTTGCAAGGAGCAAAAATATTTTCTAAGATCGATCTTCGGTCAGGCTACCATCAGTTGAAGATTAAAGATGGTGATATTCCTAAAACAGCATTCAGGACCAGATATGGACATTATGAGTTCTTGGTCATGTCTTTTGGATTAACAAACGCACCAGCAACTTTCATGGAACATATGAACCAGGTTTTCCATGATATGTTGGATACGTCGGTTATTGTATTTATTGATGATATATTGGTATATTCCAAGGACAAGGAAATCCATATTAAGAATCTAAACGCCACTCTACAGCGTTTAAGGAAAGAGAAGCTATATGTCAAATTTACCAAATGTGAGTTTTGGCTAAGTGAAGTCGCCTTCCTAGGCCATGTAGTATCCGCTGAAGGAATCAAAGTGGATCCTAGCAAGATCGAGGCTATTGTAAAGTGGGAAGCACCAAAGAGCATTGCAGAAATTAGAAGTTTTCTGGGTCTCGCTGGTTATTATCAGAGATTTGTGGAAGACTATTCCCGGATTGTCGTACCTCTCACTAGTCTGACTAAGAAAGGTGAAAAGTTTGTGTGGACGGATAAATGTGAGAAGAGCTTCCAAACATTGAAGACTAGATTGATATCCGCCCCGATTTTGACCATTCCCGTTCCTAGACAGCCATTTACCCTGTACACTGATGCGTCAGGATTGGGATTAGGATGTGTGCTTATGCAAGGAGAACAAGTAGTTGCTTATGCCTCAAGACAGTTAAAGACACATGAGAAAAATTATCCCACTCATGATTTGGAGTTGGCGGCAATAGTACTTGTTGTCAAGATATGGAGACATTACCTATACGGAGAGAAGTTCCAGATTAAATCGGACCATAAAAATCTTACTTATTTATTTAATCAAAAGGAGTTGAATATGAGACAAAGAAGATGGCTGGAACTATTGAAGGATTATGATTGTGATATCCAGTATCATCCGGGGAAAGCTAATGTAGTAGCAGATGCGTTGAGCAGAAAGGCAATGATAAAATCTTTAGGAGAGGTTAGCACAACTGTAGCAATGTGTACTACCGGAATGGTATTCAATCACGACAATGAGCAGTATGTGATAGATACACCGGATGGATCAGCCAACCAAGGGTTTATTCATCGATTTTTAAATATGTTCGCTACATTAAAGATTATACCGGATATAATTAATGATGTGAAGACAGCTATCAAATCAGACCCTTATCTGAGAACGGTACAAAAAAACATCGAAAAAGGTAGAACTAACCCTGAGTTCACCTTGGACGAAGAAAAGATATTGAAGTACAAGGGAAGAATATGTGTACCCAAAATAGAAAGTGTGGACATTAGACACCGACCGATGAAAGAAGCCCATACCACCATCTATTCGATACATCCTGGAAGTACAAAAATGTATCATGATCTAAAGAAACTATATTGGTGGAGAGGAATGAAAGTAGATGTAGCTAAGTTTGTGTCTCAATGCCTAAATTGTCAGAAAGTAAAGGCTGAACGACAAAGACCTGCAGGACTGTTACAGCCGTTACCGGAACCAGCATGGAAATGGAACTGCATCACCATGGACTTCGTCACAGGGTTACCATTGACTCCTCGAGTAGTTGACGCAGTTTGGGTGATTGTAGACTGCTTGACAAAAATAGCTCGCTTTATACCGATACGACCTCAGTATATAGTAGAGAGGTTAGCAAGCTGTATGTGGATAATATTGTTCGATTACACGGTGTCCCAGAGAGCATTGTGTTTGATAGAGATCCACGATTTACTTCCAAGTTTTGGGAAGGATTACAAAAGGCTATGGGTACAACATTGAAGTTTAGTACTGCATTCCATCCACAGACAGATGGACAGTCAGAGCGTACAATTCATACTCTAGAAGATATGCTACGAGCATGTGTAATTGATTTTAAAGGATCATGGGATGAAAAGCTACCACTGATCGAGTTCGCTTATAACAATAGCTATCAGGCTACTATACAGATGTCACCCTACGAAGCACTGTATGGCAGGAAGTGTCGAACTACTTTATTTTGGAATGAAGTTGGGGAACGTAGTCTCGTTGGACCAGAATTTATTGAAGAGACTTGTCGAGTGGTCGACATTATCAAGGAAAGAGTGAGAACAGCCCAGAATCGTTAGAAACAATATCCAGATACTCGACGCAGAGATCTTGAGTTCGTCGTGGGTGATAAAGTATTCTTAAAGGTATCGCCTATGCGAGGTCTGAAACGGCTTGGACAGAAAGGGAAACTAAGTCCAAGATGTGTCGGGCCATATGAGATTCTAGCTAAGCGTGGGAAAGTGGCTTACCAGTTAGCACTACCACCATCTATGTCAAGTGTGCATGACGTATTTCATATTTTCTTATTGAAGAAGTATGTCAAAGATCCAACGCATGTTCTGACAGTAGATTTACTTGGTTTAACTGAAGATTTGACTTTTGAAGTAACACCAACTGAAATCACCAGCCGAAAGGTTCAACGACTATGCAACCGAGATATCTATTATGTCAAGGTCACTTGGAGAAGTAGAGACATGGAAGAAATTACATGGGAAGAAGAGAATGCTATGCGAAAGCAATACCCTCACTTATTTGACTCAGAAGGTATGAACAATTTCGGGGATGAAATTTTTATAAGTAGGGGGTGTTGTAAGACCCGTATCAAACTAATCCGGTCTTACCACCTTGAACCAGGTCTACCCATCATGGATGAGCCAAATGGACCATGTGCGTGAAGGAGATCACGATCTCAGGTATTAAACTGACCTAAAAACACTTAAATTAAGGGGAGGGTCGCATACCAAGTAAGGGAGGGTCGGACCCCCCCAAGACAGAAGTCAGACCCCCAGTTTTACATGGGGGGTCGGACACTTTAGGAACCAGGGGTCGACGGGATCTCCGACCCCCCCCTATCGACCCCCGGTACTCGGTAGATCTGAAAATTAAAAAAGTTTCCTAATTTCGATGAGATTCCTTCCAAATATCAATGGGACTTATTTTAGGAGTTTCTACTCTATAAATAGGACGTCCCTAAGCCTCTTTTACTCCTTTTATAACCCTAAATGAATTGAGAAAAAGAGCAGAGAAGGAAGAGAAGGAAAAGAGAAGGAAAAAAGAGAAGAAGGCCAAGGGAGAAGAGTTGCAGAGAAGGAGTATTCTTCTCAGGTATGGATACTAATTCCATGAATTGCTAAAGACCTTAGGATAGATAATGCAGAGAGTATGATCTCGAAGAAACCCAAACCATCAACCCATGGTTAGGTTTTAAGGGAAAACCATGGGGGAAAATCATGAAAGCCATATAGGTGGTAGAATCATGGTTCTAGACCATAGAACATGTGTAGAATGGATTATAGGAGGAAGCCATAGTGTCACACCCCAATTTCTGGTCTAACTAGAATGGTGTGATGAACCGCTAAATAACCAACGGTTCAACCAGGATCTCAAACAGGTTATCCCCGTGTTATCAAAACTTACACACATCCGTAATCATAATCAGAGTAAATACACAATAGCGGAAGTCTTATAATAGGATAAACTAAGAAACTAAGATGATATTAATAATTTAATAGAAAATTATTCTGTATTCAACTGAGACATAAATATTAAATATCAATACATGTCTGAATAAATCCAATAAAAAACCTATAAAATATCTAATCAAATACATACGAGTTGCACTCGCAACAAGAGTCGTGTGTATCCTCTTCTGCTCCAGCTTCCATCGCCGCTACCGTCCCATACGCAGAAGCATTTATATAATCATCAACCGTATAACCTGCATCATTAACTAAAAAAAATATTCGACGTCGAGGGGTGAGCACACATCACGGCTCAGTGAGTAGCCAAAACAATGCAACAATACATATGCATGCAAATCAATTTATATCTTTGGTCCGATTTAAAGTTTGCAGTATGCAATAGAAAGGTTTAGGTAGCCAAAGGTCGCGTTTATTGACCCCGCCTCTATACACGAGTGTGTGATGTTACCCGAAGATCACGTTTATCGTCAACTCACATGCACCCAATCATGAACATTATATAACAAAGGTTACGTTTATTGCTATATAGTGCCATACCAACACGTAAGCCCCTGTTGGCGAGGGCTGCAAACTGGGTTTGCAACTAACCAATCCTAATGCCAAATAGTGTATCCAAGGCCTCACCCCAGCATCCCTCAGAATGTCCATAGAGATAGAGCTAAGGCCCCCCGGTAGAGTCAGAGACTACAAGGACCGAGACCAGCTCCCCTGATACCCTACGACATAATAGTTCTGCTAAAGTAATGGCGATACGACGATGCCAATGCACAAGACTTGAGTTAGAGATAGAGCTAAAGTGCTGAGACCCGCCAAAGGTTAACGTTTATTGACGTTCTCATCACACCTCCCCTGATACTCGCTCGCATCAAGCACATCAACCACACACTTACAAGCACATGCCTATTCCTATCATCATCATCATCATCATGTTATAGACAATAAAGTAAATATGCATGAACAAATAATAGAAATATTGGATGACATGCTGTATGCACATTATAAACATATTCGCATAGAATCAAGTATAGCATAGGACTCAAGAAATAGAAAACGGTTTATTATTAACCAATTTAGTTTGGAGTTAAGGTTCCTCACCTTAGCTTGCTAATAGATACTTTTCCAAGCTTTAGAATCACCTTTATAATGTTATCATATTGCTAGAAGACCTAACAAAGTCGATAAAATTTAATTAGAATTTATTCAGAATTTAAAAACCATTCTGTTAACTGAGGGTCGATGCTAAGGTCGATGCTAGGGTCGATGGGTCTATCGACCCTCCCCTCTTTCTGGACGTCCCAAATGTTGAGGGTCGATGGTCAGGAAAACCTAGGGTCGGATGGCCTATCGACCCTGGGTGCGACCCTTGGTGCAAACTGGTCCAATTTCCACTTTTAATCCATTCTTCGTGTTTGGGGTCCTATGGCTTGCTTCTACATTCCATTAAACATTCATTCCATGGTCTAAAACCATATATAACCCACCTAGATAGCTTTCATGCACTTTTCTATGGTTTTCCATGAAAACCTAACCATAGATTGATGGTTTGGGTTTCTCCGAGATCACACTCTCAACATTAACTAACCTAAGGTCTGTAGAAACTTATTGAATTAGTATCCATACCTGAGAAGAATAAACTTTCTCTGCCACTCTTCTCTTTTGGCTTAATTTCTCTCCCTTCCCTTTCTTCTTCCTCTTTCCTTCCCCTCTCTTTCTCTCAATTCGATTAGGGTTGTGAAAGGAGTGAAAGTGGCTTAGGGACATCCTCTAAATAGAGTTGGAATATCCTAAAATAAGTCCCTTTGAGATTAGGAAAGAATCCCATTCGAAAATATGGAAATTTCCAAATTTTTATTTTCTACGGTAACCGAGGGTCGATGGGAGGGTCGATGATCCCGTCGACCCTAGGGGTATAAGTTGTCCGACCCTCCCTCCAAAACCGAGGGTCTGACTTTCTATTTTGGGATGTCCGACCCTGTTTAGCTGGGTATGCGACCCTTCTCCTATTTTAAGTGTTTTTGGGCCGATTTGATTCCTGGGATCTCGATCTCCTTCACACCCTTGGTCCATTTGACTCGACCATGATGGGTGAACCTGGTTCAAGGTGGTAAGACCGAGTTAGATTGACACGGGTCTTACAACTCCCCCCAACTTATAAAAATTTCGTCCTCGAAATTGTATGTACCTTCTGAATCAAATAAGTGAGGGTATTGCTTCCGCATAGCATTTTCTTCTTCCCGTGTAATTTCTTCCATGTCTCTACTTTTCCATGTGACCTTAACATAGTAGATATCTCTATTGCGTAGACGTTGAACCTTTCGACTAGTGATTTCTATTGGTGTTACTTCAAACATCAAATCATCAGTCAATTCTGGCAGATCCACTGTCAAAACATGCGTTGGGTCTTTGACATACTTCTTCAATAAGGAAATGTGAAATATGTCATGCACGCTTGACATAGATGGTGGTAGTGCTAACTGATAAGCTACTTTTCCCCGCTTAGGTAGAATTTCATACGGCCCGACATATCTTGGACTTAGCTTCTCTTTCTGTCCGAACCTCTTCAATCCTCGCATAGGCGATACCTTCAAAAATACTTTAACACCTACGACGAATTCCAGATCTCTTCGTCAAGTATCCGCATATTGCTTCTGGCGGTTCTGAGCTGTTCTCACTCTTTCCTTGATGATGTCGACCACTCGACAAGTCTCTTCAAAAAATTCCGGTCCAACAATACTACGTTCTCCAACTTCATTCCAAAATAAAGGAGTTCGACACTTCCTGCCATACAGTGCTTCATAAGGTGACATTTGTATAGTGGCCTGATAGCTATTGTTGTAAGCGAACTCGATTAATGGTAACTTTTCGTCCCATGATCCTTTAAAATTAATTACACATGCTCGTAGCATATCTTCTAGAATCTGGATTGTACGCTTCGATTGGCCATCTGTCTGTGGGTGGAATGCAGTACTGAACTTCAACGTTGTACCCATAGCCTTTTGCAATCCTTCCCAAAATTTGGAAGTAAATCGTGGGTCTCTATCCGACACAATACTTTCTGGAACACCATGTAATCGAATAATATTATCCACATACAGCTTCACTAACCTTTCAAAGGCAATATGAAGCGGCTGTCGACGGTCCAAACCACCCAAACCGCATGAACTACTCGAGGAGTCAATGGTAGTCCCGTGTCCATAGTGATCATCCCATTTCCATGCTGGTTCCAGGATGGCTGCAACAATCCCCGTCTTTCTTTTTGTAATTTAGGCATTGAGACACAACTAGCTACATCGCTTTCCCTCCCTATGTTTCTTCGGATCATGTACATTTTTGTACTCCGGATGACAATAGATGGTGGTATGGGCTTCTTTCATCAATCGGTGTCTAATGTCCATACTTTCTGCTTTCGTGACACATATTCTTCCTTTGTATTTCAGTACTTTCTCGTCATCCAAGGTGAACTCAGGGTTGGTCCTACCTTTCTCAATATCTTCTTGTACTGTTCTCAGATATGGATCTGCTTTGATAGCTGTCTTTACTTCGTCCACTATATCCGGTATAATCTTCAATGCCGCGAACATATTCGAAAACCGATGAATAGACCCTTGGTTGGCTGATTCATCCATTGTATCTATTACATACTGCTCGTTTCCATGATTGAACACCATTCCGTTGGTACACATTGCTGTAGTCGTGCTAACTTCTCCTTGAGATTTTATCATTGCTTTTATGCTCAATGCATCCGCTACCACGTTCGCTTTTCCCGGATGATACTGGATGTCACAATCATAGTCTTTCAATAGTTCCAGCCATCTTCTTTGTCTCATATTCAGCTCCTTCTCATTAAATAAATAAGTAAGACTTTTATGGTCCGACTTAATCTAAAATTTCTCTCCCTATAGGTAATGTCTCCATATCTTGACAGCATGTACTACTGCCGCTAGCTCCAGATCATGAGTGGGATAATTCTTCTCATGTACCTTTAACTGTCTGGAAGCATAAGCAATTACTTGCTCTCCTTGCATAAGTACACATCCTAGTCCCAGTCCCGACGCATCAGTGTATAAAGTAAATGTCTGTCCTGGAACGGGAATAGTCAAAATTGGGGCGGTTATCAATATGGTCTTCAATGTCTGGAAGCTCTTCTCACATTTATCCGTCCACACAAACTTTTCACCCTTCTTGGTCAAACTGGTGAGAGGTACGGCAATCCGAGAATAGTCTTCTACGAATCTCTGATAATAACCAGCTAGACCCAGAAAACTTTTAATTTCTGAAAAGCTCTTTGGTACTTCCCCCTTCACAATAGCTTCGATCTTGCTAGGGTCCACTTTGATTCCTTCAACGGATACCACATGGCCTAGAAAGGCGACTTCACTTAGCCAAAACTCGCACTTTGAAAATTTGGCATATAGCTTCTCTTTCCTTAAACGCTGTAGGACTGCGTTTAGGTTCTTGATATGGGTTTCCTTGTCCTTGGAGTATACCAATATATCATCAATGAATACTATAACCGATGTATCCAACATAACATGGAAAACTCGGTTCATAAGTTCCATGAACGTTGTCGGTGCATTAGTTAATCTGAAAGACATCACCAAAAATTCATAGTGTCTGTATCTGGTCCTGAAAGCTGTCTTCGGAATATCCCCTTCTTTATCTTCAGCTGATGATAGCCTGATCGAAGATCGATCTTTGAAAATACTTTTGCTCCTTGTAACTGATCGAACAAGTCATCGATCCGAGGTAGTGGATATCGATTCTTGATGGTCAGTTTATTCAACTCCTGATAGTCGATGCATAATCGAACGCTACCATCCTTCTTCTTCACGAACAACACCGGTGCCCCCCTTGGAGATATACTGGGTCGAATATAACCTTTGTCCAGTAGTTCTTGTAGTTGCACTTTTAATTCCTTCAGTTCCGTAGGAGCCATTCTATAAGGTGCTTTTGATACGGGTGCGGCTCCAGGTATCAGGTCTATTACAAACTCCGTGGCCCGGTCGGGTGGTAATCCAGGTAGTTTCTCTGGAAATACTTCAGGGTACTCCCGCATGACATCAATGTCTTTCATTTGTGGTGCTCCCTTGGTTAGGTCGACCACTACTGCTTCCTTGTCAAGGCACTTCTTAGCCTTTAATGCTGAAAGTGTGAGCTTGCGTCTCTGGGGAAGTTTGGTTCCTGAGAAATTGAATTCTGCCCCTTCTTTTTCTTTGAATGTTAGCTTCTTTTCGGCGCATAACAAATTTGTAGAATGCCGAGCTAACTAGTCCATTCCCAAGATGAAATCAAAGTCTGCCATCTCAAGTTGTATCATGGTTGCATCTAAGGTCTGCTCTCCAATGAGAACTGGACATGGTCCATAACCTTTTTCTAGTTCCACTTCTAACCCCATCGATGACCGTACAAGTAATTTGTAGTCTAATATTTTGATGGGTAATTTTGTCTTCTTTCCAAATGACACAGATATAAATGAATGAGTAGCTCCGGAATGGAAGAGTACTCTGGCGGGTACGCCATTTATAGGTACAATACATGTGACTACATCGGGTGATGCGGCCGCATCCTCGGACGTAACAGCATATACACGTCCCTGATGGAATTGCTTCTTGGGCTTAGGGCACTCCCTTGCCATATGTCCCGACTAGTTGCAGTTAAAACACTTCAGGACTTCAGAATTTGGCTTTGGCTGAGGTTGAGCTGTTGGAGTAGTCTTGGTTGCAGCAGTAAAATTCTGAGGACGGAAAGGCTTATATGTCTTGTTATTGCCTCCGTTGTAAGAATTTCCGACTGGCTTTTGATGCCTCTGTTTTGAGTAAAATAACTCTCCTTCTGGCTCGATTATATAACTCGAGCAATCTGGACAGCTTCATTATAGCTTTTCTTCTCTAAGCCCAGAACATGTTCCCTGATGCTTCCTCTCAGTCCTGTGACAAACCTACGGGTTTTGGTTTCTTCTTCTTGCATACTCAGTGGTGCGAAGGAAAACAGCTCTTCATAACGCTGTTGGTACGCATCCACTGACATCTGTCCCTGATAAAGACTCAGAAACTCCTTCTCCATCGAATCTCTGAAGCTTCGTGGAAAATATTTCTCGAAGAATGCTTCTTTATATATAGCCCATGTCAGTAGGGCGTGCTTGGTCAGTAAATATGTCTTCGTGGATTTCCACCAATGGTGTGCGTCGCCTTTGAGCATGAAGGTGGCGCATAGTACTTTCTCTTCCTCTATAATAGTCATCATGAGGAAGTTTCTCTCCATCTCGTCTATCCAGTGTGCTGGCCACAATGGATCAGACGGCTTTCCGTTGAATTCTCTGGGTTTCTTCTTCAAAAATCTCTCCACTAGCCGGGAGTGATCCAGCTGGTTTTGGGGGTTTGCCCCAAACATATAGGGTGGAGGATAGTGGTAATTCCCTTGAGCTGCTTCCGATACCGGCACTGAAATCTGTGCAGCCGATTGTTGAGGTGTCTGATGGATTGGGTGGTTACCCACCGGGGCTGCACTGGCTTGTCCCGTGTGCATGGGTGCGGCATGAGTGGCTTGAAACATAATTCCCATGGCGACCTGCATCTGAGCCTGTGCGTGTTGCATCTGTTGTAGCTACTGTGCCAGGTTCATCACCACTGTTGCTAGCTCTGGTGGTGGAGGTGGCAAATTTGTAGGGTTTGCCGGTTCTGGATTCCCCGGTGCGTAGTTATTCTCTTGACTAGTCTCCTCCACTGGTGGTGGTGGTGGGACTGCGTTTTGGGTTTGTCGGGTCACCCTATGTCCAGACATAATTGTTTTCTGTGATTGGTGGTCCCTGAAAATCATCAAAATAGGTGAGAAGTCATTTATATTTCATGTAGGCATGCTAACCAATAATCAATTCCAATTCTAGCCCATTTTATAACAAAATGCTGTCTTTTCTATGCAGGGTCGACGGTGAGGGTCACTGGTATGTTCGACCCTTAGTTTCTGACCCTGGGAATGACCTGTTCTTCCCGAGAGCTGAGGGTCGATTCGAGGGTCGATGGGTGTCCGACCCTCAGTTCCGATCCTTAGTTTTCTGTCAGGTTCCCGAGAGCCGAGGGTCGATGGGAGGGTCGATACGAGGGTCAATGGGTCCAGTCGAATTGTCCGACCCTCGGACCAAAAATCAGATTTTTAAGATCCGAATCTGGGTCATTTCTCACTATTCCTCCTCCGTTTCGACTCGCCTCTACTCTCTGAGTTGCTACAGTGCTACTCTACTATTTTTGGTCGGTTTGACTCTGGGTTTCGACGTCCACGTCATCACTACAGGTATATCTTCTCATTTTTACCTGTTTCTAGGTTTCCATTTCTAGGTTTTTGCACTTTTAACTTGTATTTTCCAAATTAAATTTTTTTCAATCGTAAAAATTCGATTTTTATTGAGGGCTTTTATTATTGGTGTCTTGAGGAACGAAAGCCCTCAAAATTTTTTGAGTTTCATCGGTTGGTTATCGAGAAACTTGAAATTTCCTCTTTTTGCCCTAATTTGTCGACATTTTCAATTTTTCTTGAATTTCTTCAAATTGAGCTTCGTCAGTTAAAATTTCCTACTGTATATGGGTTGTAGGATATGTCTTAACCTACGTAAGTTCTCATGCCCACTTGAATGGTGAGAAATGGGGCTTTATGGTCAACTTACGTCGTTATTACATCAAATTTTGGATTTTTATCCTATTAACTCCTTGTTTCCTTTCTCTTTCTTATTTTGCAGATACTATGGCTCGTACCAAGGTACCCAGAGTGTGTGATCCACTTTGCTTCCGTTTGAATGAAGATGAGGCACAGTATGCTGACTATGCCCATAAGAAAGTGGAAGGGGGTCGCATGGTGAACTTGGCTGAGCTAGCCTTGTTCAATGTAGAGGGAGCATTTGGTGATATGGGGTGGCTCCCTGTCATCACATACGATGCGTGCACCTGCCCGGATTTGGTGCGTCAGTTCTATTATAATCTCCAGGTGGTGGGGAATTACAATGACGTTGAGCATGGTCAGGAGTTGCGCATCACCAGTTACGTCAAGGGGGTGCACATTTCTTTTGATTATCAGTAGCTGGCCGATCTGTTGGGCGTTCCCTATGATGGCCCTATGGTATACTGTGCGCCTGGAGAGCCACAGTTTGTTGAGATGGAGATGAGGGCAGAGATCGATAATCTGTTGCTCCGTCCTGATCGTTGGCAGATGAGAGCCTGTTATTTTCGTCCAGCTCCACGGGTCTTCTGTAAGATTATCCAGCATAAACTGATCCCGCAGAGTGGGCACTATGAGAGGGTCTCTCAACTGACACAGTTTTTGATATACAGTATCTACACTCGCCAGCCGGTCTACCCTTACATCATCATGCGGACGATGATTAGTGCTACATTGTCCGGTCATAGTGGTAATCTACCCTATGGATGCATGATTACAGTGCTACTGACCCGTCTAGGGGTGGATCTGGTAGATGAGAAGATTTAGGAGAAGACCTTCTCGTCGCCTCTAGATTGGGAGGCTATCTGCAAGATGGGGCTGCGAGATGCTGAGGTTAGTGATGAGGAGAGGAACGCGATGGTGCGCCCTCACACTCATATCGAGATAGCTGATGCTGAGGCTGCTGCTGCCGCTGCTAGAGCTCATATGGATCCCGTCGACGATGACGACCGTATGTATATGGACGTCGACTCGGTACCACCGCCTTCCCCCACTCCTGCGGCTGGTGTCGGTACTTCTTCTGCTGCGGATCCAGTGCCTGAGGCTGGTCCTTCTCATGCGGCTGGTCCTTCACTCCCACCTTCTGACATGATGGAGATGCTGCAGGAGATCAGGGAGGCTCAGCATAGATCTGATCTGAGGATGGATGAGCTGTTGGCTGCTCAGCACGCATCAGACGTGCGGATGGGAGAGCTCCTAGAGGTGCAGCGTGCGACTGATCAGAGGATAGCCGGTCTCACAGCTAGTCTACATACGAGCCAGACTCAGATAGCCTAGTTGACTAGAGTCTATGCTGAGGACTACGACAGAGACCGTGCCTCCTCCTTCGCCTCCAGCTTCCTGAGTGTACTTTATTTTTCCTTGTACTACAGAGTAACTGTCCGGGTTGTGGACTGTACTCTGCTTTCATTATGTATATACATCTTGTTTCTCTCTCTAATTGTATGTAACTTGTTTCCCCTTTAATAGATGTATTATTCTCTTTTTAAATTTGGTCTCAAACATCACTTGTGCTTATAATGTGTTCATATTACTGTTTTACTTTTATCCTATCTCAGTTCACAATTGTCTCGAATGTATGTTAGTTCGACGGGCAAGGCCTGAGACACTCTGATACCAAGTTGTCACACCCCAATTTCTGGTCTAACCAGAATGGTGTGATGAAACGCTAAATAACCAACGGTTCAACCAGGATCTCAAATAGGCTATCCCCGCGTTATCCAAACTTACACACATCCGTAATCATAATCAGAGTAAATACATAATAGCGGAAGTTTTATAATAGGATGAACTGAGAAACTAAGATGATATTAATAATTTAATAGCAAATTATTCTATATTCAACTGAGACATAAATATTAAATATCAAATACATGTCTGAATAAATCCAATAAAGAAACCTATAAAATATCTAATCAAATACACACGAGTTGCACTCGCAAGAGGAGTCGTGTGTATCCTCTTCAGCTCCAGCTTCCATTGCTGCTACCTTCCCGTACGCAGAAGCATTTATATAATCTTCAACCGTATAACCTGCATCATCAACTAAAAAAAATATTCGACGTCGAGGGGTGAGCACACATCACGGCTCAGTGAGTAGCCAAAACAATGCAACAATACATATGCATGCAAATCAATTTATATCTTTGGTCCGGTTTAAAATTTACAGTATGCAATAGAAAGGTTTAGGTAGCCAAAGGTCGCGTTTATTGACCCCGCCTCTATACATGAGTGTGTGACGTTACCTGAAGATCACGTTTATCGTCAACTCACATGCACCCAATCATGAACATTATATAACAAAGGTTACGTTTATTGCTATATAGTGCCATACCAACACGTAAGCCCCTGTTGGCGAGGGTTGCAAACTGGGCTCGCAACTAACCAATCCTAATGCCAAATAGTGTATCCAAGGCCTCACCCCAGCATCCCTCAGAATGTCCATAGAGATAGAGCTAAGCCCCCCCCCTTGAGTTAGAGATAGAGCTAAAGTGCTGAGACCCGCCAAAGGTTAACGTTTATTGACGTTCTCATCACACCTCCCCTGATACTCGCTCGCATCAAGCACATCAACCACACACATACAAGCACATGCCTATTCCTATCATCATCATCATCATCATGTTATAGACAATAAAGTAAATATGCATGAACAAATAATAGAAATATTGGATGACATGCTGTATGCACATTACAAACATATTCGCATAGAATCAAGCATAGCATAGGACTCAAGAAATAGAAAACAGTTTATTATTACCCAATTTAGTTTGGAGTTAAGGTTCCTCACCTTAGCTTGCTAATAGATACTTTTCCAAGCTTTAGAATCACCTTTATAATGTTATTATATTGCTAGAAGACCTAACAAAGTCGATAAAATTTAATTAGAATTTATTCAGAATTTAAAAACCATTCTGTTAACTGAGGGTCGATGCTAGGGTCGATGCTAGGGTCGATGGGTCTATCGACCCTCCCCTCTTTCTGGACTTCCCGAATGCTGAGGGTCGATGGTCAGGAATACCTAGGGTCGGATGGCCTATCGACCCTGGGTGCGACCCTTGGTGCACACTGGTCCAATTTCCACTTTTAATCCATTCTTCGTGTTTGTGGTCCTATGGCTTGCTTCTACATTCCATTAAACATTCATTCCATGGTCTAAAACCATGTATAACCCACCTAGATAGCTTTCATGCACTTTCCTATGGTTTTCCATGAAAACCTAACCATAGATTGATGGTTTGGGTTTCTCCGAGATCATACTCTCAACATTAACTAACCTAAGGTCTGTAGAAACTCATGGAATTAGTATCCATACATGAGAAGAATAACCTTTCTCTGTAACAATTCTCTTTTGGCTTAATTTCTCTCCCTTCCCTTTCTTCTTCCTCTTTCCTTCTCCTCTCTTTCTCTCAATTCGATTAGGGTTGTGAGAGGAGTGAAAGTGGCTTAGGGACGTCCTCTAAATAGAGTAGGAATATCATAAAATAAGTCCCTTTGAGATTAGGAAAGAATCCCATTCGAAAATATGGAAATTTCCAAATTTTTATTTTCTGCGGTAACCGAGGGTCGATGGGTGGGTCGATGATCCCGTCGACCCTAGGGGTATAAGTTGTACGACCCTCCCTCCAAAACCGAGGGTCTGACTTTCTGTTTTGGGAGGTCCGACCCTGCTTAGCTGGGTATGCGACCCTTCCCCTATTTTAAGTGTTTTTGGGTCGATTTGATACCTGGGATCTCAATCTCCTTCACGCCCTTGGTCCATTTGACTCGACCATGAAAGGTGGTGAGACCGAGTTGGATTGACACGGGTCTTACAACTCCCCCCAACTTATAAAAATTTCGTCCTCAAAATTGTACGTACCTTCTGAATCAAATAAGTGAGGGTATTGCTTCCGCATAGCATTTTCTTCTTCCCATGTAATTTCTTCCATGTCTCTACTTTTCCATGTGACCTTAACATAGTAGATATCTCTATTGCGTAGACGTTGAACCTTTCGACTAGTGATTTCTATTGGTGTTACTTCAAACATCAAATCATCAGTCAATTCTGGCAGATCCACTGTCAAAACATGCGTTGGGTCTTTGACATACTTCTTCAATAAGGAAATGTGAAATACGTCATGCACGCTTGACATAGATGGTGGTAGTGCTAACTGATAAGCTACTTTTCCACGCTTAGCTAGAATTTCATATGGTCCGACATATCTTGGACTTAGCTTCCCTTTCTGTCCAAACCTCTTCAATCTTCGCATAGGCGATACCTTTAAAAATACTTTATCACCTACGGCGAATTCCAGATCTCTTCGTCGAGTATCCGCATATTGCTTCTGGCGGTTCTGAGCTGTTCTCACTCTTTCCTTGATGATGTCGACCACTCGACAAGTCTCTTCAACAAATTCCGGTCCAACAATACTACGTTCTCCAACTTCATTCCAAAATAAAGGAGTTCGACACTTCCTGCCATAAGTGCTTCATAAGGTGACATTTGTATAGTGGCCTGATAGCTATTGTTGTAAGCGAACTCGATCAATGGTAACTTTTCATCCCATGATCCTTTAAAATCAATCACACATGCTCGTAGCATATCGTCTAGAATCTGGAATGTACGCTCCAAATGTCCATCTGTCTATGGGTGGAATGCAGTACTGAACTTCAACGTTGTACCCATAGCCTTTTGCAATCCTTCCCAAAATTTGGAAGTAAATCGTGGGTCTCTATCCGACACAATACTTTCTAGAACACCATGTAATCGAACAATATTATCCACATACAGCTTCGCTAACCTTTCCAGTGTATACTGAGGTCGTATAGGTATGAAGCGAGCTGTTTTAGTCAGACGGTCCATAATCACCCAAACTACGTCAACTACTCAAGGAGTCAATGGTAGTCCCGTGGCGAAGTCCATAGTGATACAGTCCCATTTCCATGCTGGTTCCGGTAATGGCTGCAACAATCCAGTGGGTCTTTGTCATTCGGCCTTTACTTTCTGACAATTTGGGCATTGAGACACGAACTTAGCTACATCTGCTTTTATTCCCCTCTACTAATATAGTTTCTTCAGATCATGATACATTTTTGTACTCCCAGGATGTATCGAATAGATGGTGGTATGGGCTTCTTTCATCAGTCGGTGTCTAATGTCCATACTTTCTGTTTCAGGTACACATATTTTTCCTTTGTATTTCAGTACTTTCTCATCATCCAAGGTGAACTCAGGGTTGGTCCTACCTTTCTCAATATCTTCTTGTACTGTTCTCAGATAAGGATCTGCTTGGATAGCTGTCTTCACTTCATCCACTATATCTGTATAATCTTCAATGCCGCGAACATATTCGAAAACCGATGAATAGACCCTTAGTTGGCTGATTCATTCGTTGTATCTATCACATACTGCTCGTTGCCATGATTGAACACCATTCCGTTGGTACACATTGCTGCAGTCGTGCTAACTTCTCCTTGAGATTTTATCATTGCTTTTCTGCTCAATCAAAGTCTGCCATCTCAAGTTCTAGTAGTGGCCATGTAGTTTCTACAATCCCTGGCACTGCTGTGGTTTCTTATAATGAAGTGGAAAAAGTAGATAATCTACTTGTAGGACAATTGGAGTCCTTTGATGTGGTTAGGCATACTAAAGGGAGGCTAAAGAAAATGGTAGCAAAGGGAGGTAAGGAAACACTCACAGTGTCTAAATGAAGATAGCATATTGGAACATAAGGGGAGTCTCAAACCCAAAGTCGAGGCAATCTTTAAGCCTTCTGATTAAGGAGCATTCACCTGCTATTGTATGTCATGTTGGACCTCCGGTAAGGCCGGGAAAATATCCTAAGTCTATGATGCATAGATTGGGGTATAGTATGGAAATTATTTATAATAATAGGGATGATAGGATTCCTAATATTTGGGTTATGTGGAAAAGGTTAGTCCCTAGTCCATTTGTGATTTTATCTTCTGAGCAACAAATATTTTATCTGCTAGTATTGATGGCATGTTGCATCTTCTTACTTTTGTTCATGCTGACTGTCTTAAAAGTCGAAGAAGGGATTTACGGTATGATCTATCTTCTATGGGAAACCCCCTTGTGCCATGGCTGGTAACATGGGATTTTAATTGTTGCCTTTATTCAGATGAAAAAGTTGGTCCAGGTAATTTTAATGCTTCTGTAGCTGATGAGTTTAATCCATCCATTTAGTCCATACCTTTGAGCAGTTTGAATAGTTATGGCCTGAAATTCACTTGGACAAATAAGAAAATTATTGGCCATGTTAAGGCTAGATTGGATAGAAGCTTCTGTAATGATAAATGGTTGAATAAGTATATAGAATGCCATCAAAGGGTATTGCCCAGAACAATGTCAGACCATTCCTGCCTCATTATTGGGGGGTATAATATTCCAAAACCATCCAACATTCCATTTCAGTTTCAAAGATTTTGGTTAGACCATGACCAGCTTGCATGTGTTGTTAAAACTACATGGAATGTGAGGGTGTCTGGTAATCCTTATTACAAATTGATTCAGAAGTTGAAACATTTGAAGGGGGTTCTGAAGAAAAGGTCTAAGGAGGGTTATCCAAAGTTGAGTGCTGAGCTATTAAAAGCTCAAAGAAATCTTGAAAAGGTGCAAGAGGAAATAAATGATCTAGGCTTCTCTTAGAGCCTAAAAGAAAAGGAATTCTTAGCTCAAAATCATCTTCAATTAGTTTTGTATTTGGAAGAATCTATATGGAAGGAAAAATCAAGGATTCAATGGCTCAGAAATGGAGACAGGAATACAAAATTCTATCATAATTATGCAGCCTTAAGACAAAGGAAAAACTCCATTAGAGTTCTGAAAACTGTTTATGGGATGTGGCTTGATGATCAGAAGGAGATTAAAGAGCATATAGTTGATTTTTATGAAAACCTTCAGTCTAGTAAGGGTTATTCTCCATCTTCTGAATTACTAGAGTATGTTCCTAAGTTGTAAGTAGTGAGCAGGCTCTGATATTGAATTCTATTCCATCTTATGAGGAGGCAAGGAAGGCTATATTGGATCTTAATCTGGATAGCGCTCCTAGTCTGGATGGCTACACTGGTATGTTTTTCCAGATTTTCTAGGAGATTGTGGGTAAGGTTTTACTTTAGCTGTGCAGTCACACCCCAATTCTGGACTAACCAGTGGTGTGATGAGCTGTCATGAGAACCAACGGTTCAAACCAGGATCTCGTATAGGCTATGTCAACCATGTTAAACCAAAACACATTCCACAATAATAATCAAAGTAAATAAATAAATAGCGGAAGTCTTATTAATAATGAACTGAGAGTTTACAGTGATAATTAAGTATTTAACACGTTATCTTCAAGTAACCAAAACATAATTAATACTGATTACAAGTATCACAATACAAAAGTTAACCACTAAGCGTAAACATAGTTGAAACACTAGCTTGACGAGCCATATTCGTCCTCTACAGCTTGCACATCCATAGCCGCTACATGTCCACACGTTGGCGTATTCATATAATCTTCAACCGTAACACCTACAACATCAAAAACTAAAAAGAATTGCATGCGCGAGGGTCAGCTCTCCAACTTGAGTTTAGTGAGTAAACAAAACAATGCAATAAACATATGCATGCATTCAATTCATATCTTTGGTCTGGTTTTTAAGTTTGCAATGTGCTATAGAAAGGTTTGGTGGCCCCCACACTTCTATACACGAGTGTGCCCAATGGATCAAACACCATTGTCATTCCACACGCACCCACCATGGAATAGAGATAGAGCTAAATGGTCGGATCAAACACCGCCAACACTTCCCCTGATGCCCGACCCATACCAACACGTAAGCCCCTATTGGCAAGGTAAATAACCAAATCCTAATGCCAAACAATGTATCCATGGCCTCACCCGAGCATCCCTTAATATGTCCATAGAGATAGAGATAAGGCCCCTCGGCAGAGTCAAAGAGCACACGGTCCGAAACCACCTCCACTGATGCCCTACGACGTAATAATTCTGCTAAGGTAATGACGATACGACGATGTTAGTGGGAAAGACTTGAGTAGAGATAGAGCTAGAGTCTGGTGACGAGGTCAAAGACCACCATGCCACGTCCTCCCCCTGATGCTCTACTCGCATCCAACACACCAACCATACACATACATTCACATTCCTATTACTTGCATCATCATCATCATCATGTTATAAATAAACAGAATTAAATATGCATGAACATTAATAGCAGGAATATTGGATGACATGTGAGATGCACATTACAAGCATTCAAGCATAGAATAAATCATGGCATTGGACTCAATAAAAATAAATAGTTTGTTATTATCCAATTAGTTTAGGTCTTGTTCCCTCCCCTGTTAGCAAAACTTGATCTCCTTCCAAGCCTTGTAATTCTCTTTGAATTTATTTAATAACCTAAATGTTATATGAATCCAAGTTAGGGTTCATATGTAACATGTTACAGTAGTAAAAAATTGAAGCACAACACTGATAGGTGTCTGATTGGTCCTATGGTCTCATACTGTGTCGACCTTACTGCCTACGGTCGATACCTATGGTTGCATATGGTGCGACCGTAGCTGTGACCATATGATTCCTGAATCTTTTTGAATGCCTATGGTTGATCCTCTGGTCATGCTGGTCATGCTATGGTCAATGCTGGTCATGCTATGGTCAACCATAGCTGTGACCTTGAGATTTCTAGTCACAGACTACATGCAATTCGAGTTCTTCTTGGGTCAAATCCTCTGATCTTCAATTGGATTTTTTCAAAGGTCATTCTATGGCCATCATTAGTAGTTTCTTATCAACCCTAATCATCAAACTCTCTCCTTATGGTTCTCCTTGGGATTTTCTCAAGGAAATCACATGGATCATAGTAGGTTGATATTGCCTATCTTCCATAGAAGTCTTATTCCATAGAGTTTACATCTCCAGGGGTTAGGTTCATACCTTTGCCTGTGACAGAGAGCCAATCTCTTATCAGCAAGATCTTCTCCTTAGCCTTTTCTTCTTCTCCTTCTCTTCCTTCTCTTCCCTTCTCTTTCTCTAGGGTTTATTAATGTTCTAAAAGAGTGAAAAAGGTCTGAGGGACGTCCTTTATATAGTGAAAAACTTTCCATATAGAGTCCTCTTTCAATTAGGAAAGAAATCCCTTGGTTTAGGAAAGTTTCTAAAACTTAGAGTCTAATCTGGGGTCTCACGGTCGATGGCTACGGTCGTAGAACCCGTCGATCGTAGGGTCAAAATAATCGACCGTAGGGTCAAAATCATCGACCGTAGGGTCCTGGATTAGTGTCTAGTGCTTCTTTTCATATGGTGGACCGTACCTACCCAGGTATGCAACCATACCTACCCAGGTATGCAACCATATGCATACAGTTCTGGGTATTGAGTCAATTTTTACACCTGGTTTGTGATCCATCTTCACACGATCGGTCCACTTGGTCCAGCGTTAGACCAAGTTAGTAGAGTGTGGGTCTTACAACTCCACCACCCTTAAACAAAAATTTTGTCCTCAAAATTTGCACATACCTTCCTAGTCAAATAAGTGAGGATATTGCTTCCACATAGTGTTCTCTTCTTCCCATGTAATTTCTTCCACATTTTGGCTTCTCCAAATAACCTTGACGTAATAAATGTCGTGGTTGTGAAGACGTTGCACCTTTCGGCTAGTGATCTCAAAAGGTACTACTTCGAACGTCAAATCTTCAGTCAAATTTGGTGGATTCGCTGTTAACACGTGTGTTGGATCTCTGATGTACTTCTTCAATTGTGAGACATGCGAAATATGTCATGCACACTAGAGATGAATAGCGGTAACGCTAGTTGACTACGTCTCTCTAAAATTTTTATGAGGTCTAAAACATATATAGGATACAATTTTCCCTTCTTGTCGACTCGTTTCAAACCATACATAAGTGATATCTTCAAGAACACTTTGTCACTTATGGAAAACTCGAGGTCTTGGTGTCTCTTCTAGCAAACTTGAGCTATCTTGGCCCATTTCTTTGATCTTGTCTGCCACTCGATAGGTTTCTTCAATAGACTCAGGTTTTACAATTCTTTATTCTCAGACTTCATTCCAAAACAAAGGAATTCGATATTTCTACCGTACCATGCTTCATAGGTAACATCTACATGGTAGCTTGGTAGAAAATTCAATCCACGGTAACTTCTCAACTCAAGCTCCTTGAAATCAATTTCACAAGCTCGAGGCATATCTCTTAGGATCTGTATAGTCCGCTCTGACTATCCGTCGGTTTAAAGTAAAATACGGTACTAAACTTCAACTTCGTTCCCATTGTTTTCTGTAGATCCTCCCAAATCTTTGAGATAAAACATGAGCCTCTGACCGACAGTATACTCTCAGGCATACCATTCAATCTGGAAATATTATCCACATATAGCTTAGTTAACCATTCCAAAGCATACCGATATCGTCTAGCAATGGAATGAACTATCTCCATAAGGCGATTAACAATCATCCAAACTGCATTAACCGATCTAGGAGTCAGTGGCAAATTGGTGACATAGTTCGTTGTAATGTAGTTTCACTTCCAGACTGGCTCCGATAGTAGTTGTAGTAAGCCATGTTGGTCTTTGTCTTTTAGCCTTTACTTGCTGATAATTCAGTCACTGAAACATGCATCTAGCAACAAATACTTCCATTCGCTTCCACCATAATAATCTCTTCATGTTTTGGTATATTTTGTACTTCGAGGATGTACCCAATACGGAATAGAATGGGCTTTTAGCATTATCTTGTATCTATGACAAGCATTTTTCACTTTCAGGTATGCATAATCATCCTCTGTATCTCAGGACCTTTTTCGAATCTGAAGTAAGTCAGGGTTAGGTTTTTCTTTCTCTAAATCTTCTTGCATCGTTCTTATATACGGATCTAACAAAATTGCTACTTTTACTTCATCCATCAATTTAGAGATGATCTTTAATGCCATAAGCACAGTCGATGAACTAATTCTCCATAAGTTCATCCATAAGTTATCGCTCAATTGGATCATCACGAGTTTCTATTATATGTTACTCTTCTTCCAAATTTGAATCATGTTGCTGCAAAACACAAGACAACAATTGTACTAGGTCCTCCTTTTGGCTTCATTATTCCTTGTTGCTCAAAACCTCAGCTACCATATTAGCCTTGCATGGGTGACATTGAATATCATAGTCTTAGTCCTTCAGGTGTTCCAACCATCTCCTTAGCCTCATGTTCAACTCTTTCTGGGTGAAGAGCTAAGTAAAACTCTCGTAATCAGATTTAATCTAAAATCCTTCTCCGTATAGATAATGTCTCCCAGTCTCGATTGCATGAATCACCATCTCTAACTCCAAGTCATGAGTCGGATAACTCTCCTCATGCTCCTTCAGTTGTCTTGAAGCATATGCAATCGCTGGTTCACCTTACATTAACTCGCATTCTAGACCCAATTCAAAAGCATCGATGTATAGGGTAAAAGGTTTCCCTAGTACAGGAACGATCAAGATGGGAGTTGATATCAACCTTGTTTTTAGAGTCCAAAAATATTCTTCACACTTATCAGTCCAAATAAACTCCTCTCCCACCCTGGTTAGCTTGGTAAGAGGTATTGTGATCTTAGAGTAGTCTTCCATGAATTTTCTGTAATAACCAGCTAAACCCAAGAAACTTATGATCTCTGCAAGTTCTTTAGCTGTTTCTCACCATACGATTACTTCTATATTAATAAGGTCCACCTTTATTACTTTTGATGATACTATGTGACCTAAGAAGATCACTTAGTTTAACGAAATCTTACACTTCTAAGACATAGCATAAAGCTTCTCCCTTCTCAACTGTTGTGAGGCTGCTTTAAAATTCGTTATAGGACTTTCTTCGTCTTTGGAATAAACCAATATATAGTCTACAAAAACTATGACTGACGTGTCCTATACATCGTGGACTACCCAGTTTATAAGTTCTATAAAAGATGTAAGGGCATTGGTTAATCCAATAACATAACCAGGGGCTCATAATGCGCATTCTCGATTTTGAAAACTATCTTCGAAATATCACTGTCCAAATTCTTCAGCTGCTGATATCTTGACCGAAGATCAATCTTAGAAAATACCTTTACTACTTGCAACTGTTTAAATAAGTCACCGATCTAAGGTAGTGGATATCGATTCTTGATCGTGAGCTTGTTTAATTCTCAGTAATCTATACACCGACGAACACTACCATCCTTTCTTCTTTATGGGCCACACTAGTGCTTCCCAGGTGGTATACTAGACTGGATTTAACTGTAGTCTAATAACTCTTGTAGTTGAGTCTTTAGTTCCTTCAATTCTATAAGAACAATTATATAGGGTGCCTTAGACATAGGTGTTGTCCCTAGTAACAAGTTAATAATGAACTCGGTCGTACGATTAGGTGACAACCCAAGTAAGTCTCCTGGAAACATATCAGGGAATTTATGCATCACATCAATATCTTCCTTCTGTGGTACTTCTTTAGTAACGTCCACCACAACTATCATATATTAAACTATTTTCTTTTCAAAGCATCTCTTCACCTTTAGTGCAGAGAGGATAAGCTTTTACTTCCTAGGCAATTATGTGCCATCTTTGTTCTTAAATGACAACCTCTTCTATGCACAAAACAGCTTTGTAGAGTGTTGAGACAACCAATCCATACAACCAATCCATCCTCAAAATGATGTCAAAGTCTATCATCTCAAGTCAATTAGGTTGCATCTCAATTCTGTCCATCCATACGATTCGAACATTGTTCATAACACTCACTTATGCAACATTTAGTCCAAAAGGACTTGAACTAGCAAAATCTGGTTTAAAGTTCTTAAGAGCTTGTCTAGTTCCTTCATCTCTTATGATTTTTCAAAGACTAATGCCAATAATCTCATATCCCAAAAATCTCATTAGCTTACACCTCTTTTATCATTGCTATTCTACCTTGATCTCTCTATCATATACCTCGAAAAGTATCTTGTGATTGTTACTCACTTCATATCCCAAGTTTACCTATAAGCTTTAGGGTATATGCTTATAATTTCATTAATTCTACCAAACTTTCTTGATCTTTACTTAATCATTTTATTTAACATTGGGCATAACTCAATATTACTTGTAGTAATCTGAATACTATCAATGCCACCATTTTAGATTTCATACTTGTATCCACTCTTAAATATGCCTTTAGAAATCTTCTTCCTTGTCAACTTCATATCGATATGGTCATTTTTAATTATACTCGAGTGCTATCTACTATTTACTAGCCGCTCTTGATAGTTCTCACTTTTTTCTCATGCACTCTTTTATAGATATGACTCATATCCATCCATCCAGCAATCTTAAAATAGATTCTCTATTACTTCATCTGTGGTTTCTTGGCTATAGAAATTTATCTAAATCCAATCATCTTTCATAATTTTCCTTATTAATCAAGGCTCTTATCAATGGATGTCAGAAAATGTAAGAATCAGAATGTTTATCCAAAAGCAATTCATTTCTTTCTTCTATTTTAGTATGATGACGAACACTTGTTCTATCTAGTGGACTTCGGTTTAAAGGATCATGAGTAAATCTATGGTAATCGAACCAACAACCAAGGACCGTTAGTTGCAAGGTGGTCCAAATACATGGAAGTAGATGTTTTACAGATTTTAGCCTCATGGTTATTGATTTTATTGAGTATATAATGCCATTGGTCAAGGCATTACGGGAGTAAATTTGGAGAAGCTTTGTTACATCAATAAATCAGGTATAAATCAAAAAGATGTATGTTCAAAATGATTAAACCTTTAACTGTTCATTCAGTTGATATCTCTATTCATGTTATCGATCATGAAAGTAGCTTAGATTGGTATAATCAGGACTAATACTATAGAAACAATATCTATAACTCCAATTGACAGATTGAAGGCCCATACCGATCGACCGGTGCCCCATGGTATAGTAGACCGGTATCTTTCGATTAGATGGAAATTTCTGACCGGTCGACTATACCGGTTGCTTTATATTCTACAGAGTAGCGATCGGTATGTTGCGCCCGGTCAGCTATATACAATCCAGAAAAATTTTGGAAAAATTTTAAAAATTAAAATTTTAAATTTCCATTTCGATTATTCGCCTTGAAATTATTAAGGACTAACACTATTATGATTATTCGACTGTACCTCATGTGTTATGTCTTTGTCTTAGATCCAAACAGACTAATCTAAGATGGTAGGCGGAAACGGTCTTAGAGGCTCACGAAAGCGTCACCACTCCAGGGTGCGCCATGTTGAGGAAAATGTGGAAACTGAACATGTTGGAGAGCAAAATTAGAACCTGGAAAGTGTAGAAGGGTAGACCCCTAGGGCACCAACCAACTTGCCAGGCCCTCCTTACACTAACTCAGAGACGATTGTCACAAATTTGGTTTATCAGATGGAAGCTCAGCAGAAGACGTTCCTGGATGAGATGCTAAAGATGTTCAGGCCACCACGATATATCCCTACAGAAGGCACACCTGAACATAGGGGAAATAACACCACACGGCCAATGGATTGTAGCTCTGGGCTAGTGGGTCAAGGACAGAATCTACAACCATCACACCAATTTCCATCTTTGTCTCCCTATCAAGGAGTCTACCTGTACCCACCACCATGGTACCAAATGAATGTACTGGGGTAGCACATCTGAGTCGAGCAGTGGATAGGTTCTTAAAACTGAAACCCCCTACATTCATAGGGAAGCCAGGAAAACCACTGTGGCCTGCACAATGGGTTGCTGAGATGGAGAAGAATTTCTGTCTGATGACATGTACAAAGGATGAGAAGGTGTTGTTTGCTACGCACATGCTAAAGAAGGATGCAAACGCTTGGTGGAATTCTACACGGGCGTATTTGGAGACAAAGCACACTCAGATTGATTGGTTAGTGTTCAAGGGAGCCTTCTTTGATAAATATTTTCCAAAGAGCTTTAGAGATCAGATGGAGAAGGAATTTCTAAACCTGCAGCAATCTCAGTCAACGGTTGATGCCTACCAGCAGAGATATGAAGAGCTATTCTTCTTTGCACCAGTAAGTATGCAAGAAGAAGAAACAAAGACCCATAGGTTCACCATGGTACTGCGTGGAAGCATTAGAGAGCACATCTTGGGTCTGGAGAAAAGGTCTATAATGAGGTTGTACAGGTTGCGAGGGTGATAGAGTCAAGTCAAAGGGACAACTTCTTTGCATAGAATAGAGGACTGAAGAGACCAGCTACTGAGACTTCTGGTAGTAGCAATAATAGATCATTCCATCCTTTCAGGACTCAGCCCACTGTAGTACCAGCAAGGAACGCTATTGCACCACCACCACCACAGTTCGCTGGACAACACCCGAACATTAAATGTTTCAACTATCAGCAATTGGGTCATGTTGCAAGGACTTGCACTCTACCTAGGAAACAACCTCCACAACAAGGAAAGGTATTTGCGTCACCACTGAAGAGGCAGCCGCATCACCTGATGTGGTTACTGGTATGATTCTATCCCTTCCTAATTGTTTTACTGTTGTTATGTTTGAGCATGTAGAACTAAGGGATAACTGAATTTCAGGGACTGTAAATATAACTGGTATACCTGCCAGAGTGCTCTTTGACTCTGGGGCCACACACTCCTTCGTTTCTATTTCTTTTGGGAACCAAATGGAATTACCTGTCAAGTGTTTCAACCCAAGCTTGATAGTTCACTCTCCGTTGGGAGTTGAAGTGACGTTGAATAAATATTATGGGCCGTGTACAGTGAGCATTGAGGGCTGAAACCTAGAAGCAAATCTGGTTCAACTCGAGATGGCAAACTTTGACGTCATCTTGGGAATGGATTGGTTAGGCCATCATTCAGCTAGCTTATTATGTGGTGAAAGGAAACTTGTTCTTAAAGATGAGAATGGCAAGGAGTTTAGGTTCATTGGGACCAAGTTACCTAGGAAGCGGAAGTTGATCATCTCCGTCCTAAAAGCTAAGAGATGCTTAGAGAAGGGAGGAGTAGGGTATTTAGTGTCTGTGGTCGACATCACTGCTGAGGTACCAAGGATGGAAGATCTAGATGTGGTACAAGAGTTTTCAGATGTGTTTCCAGAAGATCTCCTAGGTCTACCTCCAGACAGGGCTATAGAGTTCGTGATAGACCTTATGCCAGGGTCGGTGCCGGTATTTAAAGCACCGTACAGGATGGCCCCTACCGAATTAAAGGAGTTGAAGACCCAATTACAAGAACTACTAGATAAGGGTTTCATACGACCAAGCATATCGCCATGGGGAGCACCTGTATTGTTCGTCAAGAAGAAGGACGGTAGTATACGACTATGTATTGATTATCGAGAGCTGAACAAGTTAACCATCAAGAATCGATTTCCTTAGCCTAGGATCGATGATCTGTTCGATCAGTTACAGGGTGCAAAGGCTTTCTCGAAGATTGATCTCAGATTAGGGTATCACCAATTGAAGATCAAGGCCGGAGATATTCCAAAGACTGCTTTCAGGACAAGGTATGGGCATTATGAGTTTCTGGTAATGTCGTTTGGGTTGACTAACGCTCCAACGTCGTTCATTGAACTAATGAACCTAGTGTTTCATGACATGTTGGACACTTCGATCATTGTATTCATCGATGACATATTGGTCTACTCAAAGGACAGGGAGGCTCATGCAACACATTTGAGAGCAGCCCTACAACGGCTAAGAAGGGAGAAGCTTTATGCCAAGTTCAATAAATGTGAATTTTGGCTGAAGGAGGTGGCTTTCTTGGGCTATGTAGTATCTGAAGACGGTATCAAGGTAGATCCAAGTAAGATAGCTGCTATAGTAGGATGGGAAGCACCAAAATCAGTTGCGGAGATTCGTAGTTTCCTTGGATTGGCTGGTTACTATAGAAGGTTTGTGGAAGACTACTCAAGGATTGCCGTTCCACTTACCAGACTAACCAAGAAGGGAGAGAAATTTATATGGTCAAATGAGTGCGAGAAATGCTTTCAGACTTTGAAGTCATGACTAGTCTCTGCACCTATCTTGACCATCCCAGCACCAGGCTTACCGTTTACCCTATATACGGATGCCTCAGGGTTGGGTCTTGAATGTGTATTGATGCAAGGAGAATAGGTGATTGCCTACGCATCAAGACAATTGAAAGAGCATGAGAAGAATTATCCTACATATGATTTGGAGTTAGCAGTGGTTATACATGCAATCAAGACTTGGAGACACTACCTTTATGGTGAAAAGTTTCAGATTAAGTCAGATCACAAGAGCTTAACCTATCTTTTCACTCAAAAGGACCTAAATATGAGACAGAGGAGATGGCTGGAATTATTAAAAGATTATGATTGTGACATTCAGTACCATCCGGGTAAGGCAAATGTTGTGGCTGATGCCTTAAGCAGAAAGTGGGCATTAAAACCTGAGACAGGACCAAGTACAAATGCTGCATTATATGCTGCAGCCTCGAGCTCAATAGAGAATGATAAAGAGTATATAATAGAGACTACAAGAGATCCAGTAGAACATGGCTTAATTCATAAGTCACATTGATGTTCGCAACTTTGAAGATCTCATCAGATCTCATAGATGAGGTCAAAGTAGCAATCCTACAGGATCCACACCTCAAGACTGTACAAGAAGATCTAGAGAAGGGTAACAGCAATCCTGACTTTACCTTGGATTCAGATAAGGTACTCAGGTATCGTGGAAGATTATGTATACCTGAGAGTGAGAACTCAAATGTCAGAGATCGAGTAATGACAGAAGCTCATTACACTCCATATTCGGTACATCCAGGAAGCACCAAAATGTACCATGATTTAAGAAGATTATATTGGTGGAGGGGTATGAAAGCAGATGTAGCTCGATTCATATTCCAATGTCTGAATTGCCAGCAAGTTAAAGCTGAAAGGCAGAGACCCGCAGGTTTGCTACAACCACCATTGGAACCTGCATGAAAGTGGGATTGCATCACAATGGATTTCGTCACTGGCCTACCCTTGACACCAAGGTCGGTGGATTCAGTTTGGGTTATAGACGATCGACTTACCAACACAGCTCGATTCATTAGGTCAAACCTCAGTATACCATAGAGAAACTGGCCAAGCTATATGTAGACAATATAGTAAGACTTCATGGCGTCCCAGAGAGTATAGTATCTGACAGAGATCCCCGTTTTACATCAAAGTTTTGGGGAGGATTATAGAAAGCTATGGGAACCAAGTTGAATTTTAGTACAGCTTTTCACCCTCAGATGGATGGGCAGTCAGAACGAACTATTCAAATTTTAGAAGATATGCTCTGAGCTTGTGCCCTAGATTTTAAAGGAGCTTGGGATGATAAGCTATCGCTCATCAAGTTCGCTTAGAACAATAGCTACCAGGATACAATTCAAATGGCGCCATATGAGGCACTCTATGGGAAGAAATGTCGTACACCTTTGTTATGGAATGAGTTGGGAGAAAGAAGAATTGTAGGACCGGAGTTTGTCGAAGAAACTAGTCGAGTGATTGATCAGATCAAGGAAAGAGTGAAGACAGCTCAAGTTTGACAGAAGCACTATGCGGATAACCAACGTCGAGATCTGGAGTTTGCAATGTGTGACAAGGTATTCTTGAAGACATCATCTGTGCAAGGTCTGAAACGGTTTGGTAAGAAAGGAAAGCTATGCCCTAGGTACGTGGGACCATACGAGATTTTGATCAGGCGTGGTAATGTGGCATATCAACTGGCTCTATCACTATCCATGTCAAGCATTCATGATGTGTCCCATGTATCATTATTAAAGAAGTATGTTAGGGATCCATCGCACATCTTGACAGCAGACCCACCAGACTTGACAGAGGACTTAACATTTGAAGTGGTACATGTGATGCTCACAAGTCGAAAGGTACAACAACTTCGAAGCAAGGGTATCCACTATGTGAAAGTGCATTGAAAAAGTCAAGATGTCGAAGAAATTACTTGGGAGGAGGAGAGCGCGATGAGAAAGGAATACCCTAACCTTTTCGACGATCAAGGTACGTTCAAATTTTGAGGCCAAAATTTCTTTTAAGGGTGGGGGAGTTGTGAAACCTACATGCAAATTTTGGGGACAAAATTTCTTTTAAGGGTGGGGGAGTTGTAAGCCCCGCACTCCATGAACCCGATCTAAACCTTGATTTCATGTTGTAACAGGTCTTCCAATCATCACCGGGCCAGACGGGATGAGCGGATGACATCCAGGTATGAAATCGGACCAATCGGACCAAAATAAGTATCAAATCAGTCATACCGGTCGATCGTACTGGTCTTAGCATGGGTACCTGTCACACCCCAATTCTGCACTATTCAGAATGGTGTGATGATCCACTAACATTCCAACGGTTCAACTAGGATCTCGAGTAGGCTGTATCCGTGTTATCTAAACTCCATACATCCACATTCATAATCAGAGTAAATATATAATAGCGGAAGTCTTATAGTAAAATGAACTGAGAATCTACTGTGATATTAATATTTAAATAGCAAATTATTTTGTATCAACTGAGACATAAATAAATATCAAATACATGTCCATAATAAATCCAAGTAAGAAAACTAAAAAAATATCTAATCAAATACACATGAGTTGCACTCGCAAGAGGAGTCATGTGTATCCACTTCAGCTTCAACTTTCATCGCCGCTACGTTCCCATACATTGGAGCATTTACATAATCTTCAACAGTATAACCTGCATCATCAACTAAAAATATTCGACGACGAGGGGTGAGCACACATCATGCCTCAGTGAGCAAACAAAACAATGCAACAGTACATATGCATGCAATCAATTCATATCTTTGGTCTAGTTTTTAGTTTGCAATGTGCAATAGAAAGGTTGGGTGGTCAAAGGTTAACGTTTATTGACCCCGCCTCTATACACAGGGTGTAGAAGTCCACCCAAAGGTTAACATTTATTATCGTCCCCATCCACCCTAATCATGAACATTATACAACAAAGATTAACGTTTATTGCAGTATAGTGCCATACCAACACGTAAGCCCCTGCTGGCGAGGGCTTACAAACTGGGCTCGCAACTAACCAATCCTAATGCCAAACAGTGTATCCAAGGCCTCCCCAGCATCCCTCAGAATATCCATAGAGATAGAGCTAAGGCCCCCCAGTAGAGTCAGAGACTACAAGGACCGAGACCACCTCCCCTAATACCCTACGACATAATAGTTCTGCTAAAGTAATGGTGATACGACAATGCTAATGCATAAGACTTGAGTTAGAGATAGAGCTAAAATGCTGAGACGTGTCAAAGGTTAACGTTTATTGACGTTCTCATCACACCTCCCCTGATACTCGCTCGCATCAAGTACACCAACCACACACATACAATCACATGCCTATTCCTATCATCATCATCATCATCATGTTATAAACAATAAAGTAGATATGCATGAACAAGTAATAGAAATATTGGATGACATGTTGTATGCACATTACAAACATAGTCGCATAAAATCAAGCATGGGATTGGACTCAAGAAAAGAGAAAACAGTTTGTTATTAACCAATTAGTTTAGAGTTCCGTTTCCTCACCTTAGCTTGCTAATAGATACTCTTCCAAGCTTTAGAATCAATCACCTTTATAATGTTATTATATTGCTAGAAGACCTAACAAAGTCGATAGAATTTAATTAGAATTAATTCTGAATTTAAAAACCATTCTGTTAACTGAGGGTCGGAGGTAGGGTCAGAGTCATGATCGACCCTAGGTGTGTCCCTCTCCAAATCTGAACTTCCAGAACCCTGAGGGTCGATACTCAGGATCACATAGGGTCGGATGGTCATCGACCCTCTGTGCAACCCTCGGTGGTTTTGGTTAATTTTCCTCCTTTTAGTCCATTTTTCGTGTTTGGGGTCCTATGGCTTGCTTCTACAGTCCATTCAACATGCATTCCATGGTCTAGAACCATGAATCACCCACCCAAATAGCTTTCATGTATTCTCCCATGGTTTTCCATGAAAACCTAACCATGGGTTGATGGTTTGGGTTTCTCTGAGATCACACTCTCATCATTATCTAACCTAAGACCTGTAGAAACTCATGGAATTAGTATCCATACCTGAGAAGTACACTCCTTCTCTGCAACTCTTCTCCTTTTGCTTTCTTCTCTACCTTGTTTCTCTTCTTCTTCTCTTCCTTCTCTTCTCTTTCTCTCAATTCGATTAGGGTTGTAAAAGGAGTGAAAGAGGCTTAGGGACGTCCTTTAAATAGAGTAGAAAATATCCTAAATAAGTCCCTTTGAGATTAGGAAAGAATCCCAATCGAAATTATGGAAATTTCCTAATTTCAGTTTCGGCGGCAACTGAGGGTCGATGGGAAGGTCGATGATCCCGTCGACCCTAGGTTTCTAATGTGTCCGACCCTCCCTGTAAAACAGAGGGTCTGACTTTCTATGTTGGGGGGGGTCCGACACTCCCTTGCTGGGTATGCGACCCTCCCCCTAATTTAAGTGTTTTTGGGTCGATTTGATACCTAGGATCACGATCTTCTTCACGCCCTTGGTCCATTTGACTCAACCATGATGGGTAAACCTGGATCAAGGTGATAAGACTGGATTACTTTGATACGGGTCTTACAACTCCCCCCTACTTATAAAAATTTCATCCTCGAAATTGTACATACCTTCTGAATCAAATAAGTGAGGGTGTTGCTTTCGCCTAGCATTTTCTTCTTCCCATGTAATTTCTTCCATGCCTCTACTTTTCCAGGTGACCTTAACATAATAGATATCTCGGTTGCGTAGTCGTTGAACCTTTCGGCTGGTCATTTCAGTTGGTGTTACTTCGAATGTCAAATCATCAGTCAGTTCCGATAGATCTACTGTTAAAACATGCGTTGGATCCTTGACATACTTCTTCAATAGGGAAATATGAAATACGTCATGCACACTTGACATAGATGGTGGTAGTGCTAACTGATAAACCACTTTCCCACACCTAGCTAAAATCTCATATGGCCTAACATATCTTGGACTTAGTTTTCCTTTCAGTCCAAACCTTTTCAATCCTCACATAGGCGATACCTTCAAAAATACTTTATCACCTACAGCGAACTCAAGATCTCTGTGTCGAGTATCTGCATACTGCTTCTGCTGGTTCTGAGCTATTCTAACTCTTTCCTTGATAATGTCGACCACTCGACAAGTCTCTTCAACAAATTCCGGTCCAACAATACTACGTTCTCCAACTTCATTCCAAAATAAAAGAGTTCGACACTTTCTACCATACAGTGCTTCATAGGGTGAGATCTGTATAGTAGCCTGATAGCTATTGTTATAAGCGAACTCGATCAGTGGTAATCTTTCATCCCATGATCCTTTGAAGTCAATTACACATGCTCGTAGCATATCTTCTAAAATTTGGATTGTACGCTCTGACTGTCCATCTGTCTGTGGGTGGAATATAGTACTGAACTTCAATGTTGTACCCATAGCCTTTTGCAATCCCTCCCAAAACTTGGAAGTAAATCGTGGATCTCTATCGGACACAATGCTCTCTGGTACACCATGTAACCTAACAATATTATCCACATACAGCTTTGCTAACCTTTCCTGTGTATACTGAGGTCGTATCGGTATGAAGCGAGCTGTTTTAGTCAGACGGTCTACAATTACCCAAACTGTGTTAACTACTCGAGGAGTCAGTGGTAACCCCGTGACGAAGTCCATAGTGATGCAGTCCCCTTTCCATGCAGGTTCTGGTAACGGCTGTAACAGTCCTGTGGGTCTTTGTCGTTCAGCCTTTACTTTCTGACAATTTAGGCATTGAGACACGAACTTAGCTACATCTGCTTTCATTCCTCTCCACCAATATAGTTTCTTTAGATCATGATACATTTTTGTACTTCCAAGATGTATCGAATAGATGGTTGTATGGGCTTCTTTCATCAGTCGGTGTCTAATGTCCACACATTCTGTTTCGGGTACACATATTGTTCCTTTGTACTTCAGTACCTTTTCTTCGTCCAAGGTGAACTCAGGATTAGTCCTACCTTTCTTGATATCTTCTTGTACTGTTCTTAGATAAGGATCTGATTTGATAGCTGTCTTCACTTCATCCATTATATCCGGTATAATTTTCAATGTCGTGAACATATTTGAAAACCGATGAATAAACCCTTGGTTGGCTGATCCATCCGTTGTATCTATCACATATTGCTCATTGTCATGCTTGAATATCATTGTGATAGTACACATAGCTGCAGTTGTACTAACCTCCCCTTGAGATTTTATCATCGCCTTTCTACTCAACGCATCCGCTACTACATTAGCTTTCCCCGGATGATACTGGATATCACAATCATATCCTTTCAATAGTTCCAGCCATCTTCTTTGCCTCATATTCAACTCCTTCTGATTAAATAAATAAGTAAGACTTTTATGGCCCGACTTAATCTGAAATTTCTCCCCGTACAGGTAATGTCTCCATATCTTGACAGGATGTACTACTGCTGCCAACTTCAAATCATGAGTGGGATAATTTTTCTCATGTGTCTTCAACTATCTTGAGGCATAAGCAATTATTTGTTCTCCTTGCATTAGCACGCATCCTAATCCCAGTCCTGACGCATCAGTGTATAAGGTAAATGGTTGTCCTGGGACAGGAATAGTCAAAATCAGAGCGGATATCAATCTGGTCTTCATTGTCTGGAAGCTCTTCTCACATTTATCCGTTCACACAAACTTTTCACCTTTCTTAGTCAAACTAGTGAGAGGTACGGCAATCCAGGAATAGTCTTCCACAAATCTCCGATAATAACCAACGAGACCCAGAAAACTTTTAATTTCTACAATGCTCTTTAGTGCTTCCAACTTTACAATAGCCTCGATCTTGCTGGGGTCCACTTTGATTCCTTCAGCGGATACTACATGGCCTAGGAAGGCGACTTCACTTAGCCAAAACTCACACTTGGTAAATTTGGCATATAACTTCTCTTTCCTTAAACGCTGTAGGGGGACGTTTAAGTTCTTCATATGGGTTTCTTCATGTTTGGAGTATACCAATATATCATCAATAAATACAATAACCAACGTATCCAACATATCGTGGAGGACCCGGTTCATAAGTTCCATGAAAGTTGCTGGTGCGTTTGTTAATCCAAAAGACATGACCAAAAATTCATAATGTCAATATCTGGTCCTGAAAGCTGTCTTAGGAATATCACCCTCTTTAATTTCAACTGATGATAGCCTGACCGAAGATCGATCTTAGAAAATACTTTTGCTCCTTGCAACTGATCGAACAAGTCATCGATCCGAGGTAGTAGATATCGATTCTTGATTGTCAGTTTATTCAACTCCCGATAGTCGATACATAATCAAACGCTACCGTCCTTCTTCTTTACGAATAATACCGGTGCTCCCTATGGTGATATACTGGGTCGAATATAACCCTTGTCCAGTAGTTCCTGTAGTTGCACTTTTAATTCCTTCAGTTCTGTATGAGCCATTCTATAAGGTTCTTTTGATACTGGTGCGGCTCCGGGTATAAGATCTATCACAAACTCTGTGGCTCGGTCGGGTGGTAATCCTGGTAATTCCTTTGGAAATACGTCGGGATAGTCCCATATGACATCAATATCTTCCATTCGTGGTGCTTCCTTGGTTAGGTCAACCACTGATACTAGATACCCGATTACCCCCTTCTCAAGGCACTTCTTAGCCTTTAGTGCTGAGAGTATGAGCTTGCGTTTACGGGGCAGTTTGGTTCCCGAAAAACTAAATTCTGCTCCTTCTTTGTCTTTAAATGTCAGCTTCTTTTTAGCGCATAATAGGTTCGCAGAATGCTGAGCTAACCAGTCCATTCCCAAGATGACGTCAAAGTCTACCATCTCCAGTTGGATCAAAACTGCATCTAAGGTATTCTCACCAATGAGAACTGGACATGGTCCATAACCTTTCTCTAATTCCACTACTAACCCCATCAGTGATCGTACAAGTATTTTGTAGTCCAATGTTTTGATGGATAATTTCAGCTTCTTTTCGAATGACACAGATATAAAGTAATGAGTAGCTCATGAATCAAAGAGTACTCTCGCGGGTACGCCATTTATAGGTACTATACCTGTGATTTATTTTACTTAGTCTACATGCTCATACAATGAAATTATAATTTAAAAAAAAGTTTCAGTCATACCTATGACCACATCGGGTGATGCGACAGCATCCTCGGTTGTAACCGCATATACTCGTCCTTGATGTAACTGCTTCTTGGGCTTAGGACACGCCCTTGCCATATGTCCTGCTTGATTGCAGTTATAACATTTCGGACCTTCAGAATTTGGCTTTGGCTGATGTTGAGCTGCTGGAGTAATCTTGGATGCAGCAGTAAAGCCTTGAGCACGGAAGGGTTTAAATGTCTTGTTGTTCCCTCCGTTATAAGCATTTCTTGCTGGCCTTTTTATACCTCTGTTCTATGTAAAATAACTCTCCTTCTGGCTCGATTCTATAACTTGAACAATTTGAACAGCTTCGTTATATACCTTCATTTCCAAGCCTAGAACATGCTCTCTGATGCTTCCTCAAAGCCCCGTGACAAACCTACGGGTCTTAATGTCTTCTTCTTGCATACTAAGTGGTGCAAAGAAAAACAGCTCCTCATAACGCTGTTGATATGCATCCACAGACATCTGACCCTGATATAAACTCAGGAACTCCTTTTCCATAGCATCTCTGAAGCTTCGTGGAAAATACTTCTCAAAGAACACTTCTTTATAAATAGCCCAAGTCAATAGGCGTGCTTGGTCAGTAGGTATGCCCTGGTAGATTTTCACCAATGATGTGCATCTCCTTTCAGCATGAAGGTGGCACATAACACCTTTTCTTCTTCTGTGATAGTCATCATGAGAAAGTTTCTCTCCATCTCGTCGATCCAGTGTGCTGGCCATAACAATTCGGACGGTGTACCGTTAAATTCCTCGGGCTTCATCTTTAAAAATCTCTCAACCAGTCGAGAGTGGTCCATCTGATTGTGGGGGTATGCCCCAAACATAGGTTGTGGATACTGATAATTAACCTGAGCTGCTTCCAGACCGGGTACTGAAATTTGTGCAGCTGGTGGTTGAGGTGTTTGAGGTGCTGGGTGGTTACCCACCGGTGCTGGACTGGGTTGTCCGGTCTGCATGGGTGTAGCATGTGCGGCCTGGAACATAATCCCCATTGCAACTTGCATTTGAGCCTATGCGTGTTGCATTTGTTGCAGCTGCTGTGTTAGATTCATTACCACGGTTGCTAACTCTAGGGGTGGAGGTGGCAAGTTGGCAGGATTTTCCTAGTCTGGATTTACTGGGGGTACAACCTGGGGATTTCCCTGGGCGTATATATCTTCTTGGTTAGTTTCCTCCATAGGTGGTGGTGGAACTGCATTTCGACTTTGCCTGGTAACTCTACGCCCAGACATATTTTCTTCTGAGATTGGTGGTGCCTGAAGATCATCAAAATAGGTGAGACAATCATTTATACTACATGTACGCACGCTAACCGATGTAAAATTTCAAAATTTTCAGCTCATTCTATGAAAAATACTACCTTTTCTATGCAGGGTTGATGGTGGGGGTCGATGGTATGTCCGACCCTCAGTATCCGACCCTGGGGATAACCTGTTCTTTCCGAGAGCTGAGGGTCGATGTGAGGGTCGATGGGTATCCGACCCTCAGTATCAGACCCTGGGAATGACCTGTTCTTCCCAAGAGCTGAGGGTCGATGTGAGGGTCGATGGATATCTGACCCTAGTTTTCTGTCAGATTCCCGAGAGCTGAGGGTCGATGGGAGGGTCGATCCAAGGGTCGATGATCCTGGTCGAATTGTCTGACCCTCGGACTAAAAATCAGACCATTAAAATCCGATTCTGGGTTCATTCTCTATTATTTCCCTCCCGTTTCGACTCATCTCTAACCTCTGAGTTGCTACAGTGCCACTACACTATTTTGGTCAGTTTGGATCCGTGTTTCGTCGTCCACGTCATCCCTACAGGTATGTTTTCTCGTTTTTACCTGTTTTGAGGTTTCCATTTCTAGTTTTTTGTCCCTGTAACTTGTATTTTTCAAATTAAAATTTTTCCAACCATAAAAATTTGATTTTTATTGGGGGCTTCTGTTATTGGTGTCTCGAGGAACGAAAGCCCTCAAAAATTTTCGAGTTTCATCGGTTGGTTATCGAGAAACTTGGATTTTTGCTCTTTTTGCTCTAATTTGTCAAAAAAATTTATTTCTCGCAATTTCTTCAAATTGGACTTCATTAATTAGAATTTCCTACTGTCTGAGTGTTGTAGAATATGTTGGAACCTACGTAAGTCCTCCTGCCCACGTGTATGGGTGACAAGTCAGGTTTTTGGCCAACTTACGTCGTTATAATGTCAAATTTTGGATTTTTATCCTATTAACTCATTATCTATTTTTCCTTCTTATTTGGCAGATACCGTGGCTCGTACCAAGGTACCCAGAGTTCGTGATCCACTTTGCTTCCGCTCCAACGAAGCCGAGGCACAGTATTCCCACTACGCTCGTAAGATGGTAGAGGGTGGTCGTATGGTGAACTTGGCTGAGTTAGCCTTGTTCAACGTGGAGAGGGCCTTTGGTGATATGGGGTGGCTCCCTGTCATCACCTACGACGCTTGCACATGCCTGGATTTAGTGCGACAGTTTTATTGTAATCTCCAGGTGGTGGGGGATTACAATGATGTGGATAGGGGTCACGAGCTACGCATCACTAGCTACGTCAAGGGAGTGAACATTTCATTCGATTATCGGTAACTAGCCGACCTACTGGGCATTCCCTATGATGGCCCCATGGTTTACTGTGCTCCTGGAGAGCCCCAGTTTGTTTTCCTAGAGATGAGGGCTGAGATTGATAGTCAGCTACTACGACCTGATCGTTGGCAGATGAGAGCTTGCTATATGCATCCTGCTCCACGGGTCTTTTGCAAGATTATCCAGCATAATCTGATCCCACAGAGTGGCCATTACGAGAGGGTTTCTCAGCTGACCCAGTATCTTCTGTATAGCATTTGCACTAGACAGTCCGTCTGCCTTCCTTACATCATCATGTGGACTATGATCAGTGCCACACTACCCAGTCATAGGGGTAATCTACCCTATGGACGTATGATCACTGTTCAGCTTACCTGCATGGGGATGATTTAGTGGATGAGAAGATTCAGGAGAAAACCTTCTCATCGCCTCTAGATTGGGAGGCTATCTGCAAGATGGGTATGCGGGATGCCCAAGTCAGTGACGAGGAGAGGAACGAGATGGTGCGCCCTCACACTCGCGTCGAGATAGCTGACGCTGAGGAAGCTGCTGCCGCTGCTAGAGTTCATGCGGGTCCTGCCGATGACGATGACCCAATATATGGATGTCGACTCAATACCACCGCCTTCACCCCAGCATGCGGCCGGAGCTGGTACTTCCTCTGTGACGGTTCCTGCACCTGAGACTGGTCCTTCTCATGCGGCTGGTCCTTCACGCCCACCTTCTGATATGATGGAGATGTTGCATGAGATCAGAGAGGCTCAGCGCAGATCTGATCTGAGGATGGAGGAGATTTTAGACGCCCAGTGCCAGACTGATCAGCGGGTGGCTGATCTCACAGCTAGTCTTCAGGCGACTCAGACTCAGGTGGCCTGGTTGACTAGGGTCTATGCCGAGGACTATGACAGAGATCGTGAGGCACCACCTCCTCCTTCACCCCCAGCTTCTTGATTGTATTTATTTTCTTTGTACTACAGACTAACTGTCCGGGTTGTGGACTGTACGCTGCTTTAGTGATGTATATACATTTGTTTCTCTCTCATTGTATGTAAAATTGTTTCCCCTTTAATAGATGCATTTTAAATTTGGTCTCAACCATCACTTATGCTTATAGTGGGTTAATATTACTATTTTTACTTCTATCCTATCTCAGTTCATAATTTTCTTGAATGTATGCTAGTTCAGCGGACAGGGCCTGAGATACTCTGATACCAAGTTATCACACCCCAATTCCGCACTATTCAGAATGGTGTGATGAACTGATAACAAACCAACGGTTCAACCAGGATCTCGAGTAGGCTATATCCGTATTATTTAAACTCCATACATCCACATTCATAATCAGATTAAATATATAATAGCGGAAGTCTTATAGTAAAATGAACTGAGAATCTACTTTGATATTAATATTTAAATAGTAAATTATTCTGTATCAACTCAGACATAAATAAATATCAAATACATGTCCATAATAAATCCAAGTAAGAAAACAAAGAAAATATCTAATCAAATACACATGAGTTGCACTCGCAAGAGGAGTCTTGTGTATCCACTTCAGCTTCAACTTCCATCGCCGCTACGTTCTCGTACATTGGAGCATTTACATAATATTCAACAGTATAACCTGCATCATCAACTAAAAATATTCGATGTCGAGGGGTGAGCACACATCATGGCTCAGTGAGCAAACAAAATAATGCAATAGTAGATATGCATGCAATCAATTCATATCTTTGGTCTGGTTTATAGTTTGCAATGCGCAATAGAAAGGTTGGGTGGTCAAAGGTTAACGTTTATTGACCCTGCATCTATACACAGGGTGTGGAAGTCCGCCCGAAGGTTGACGTTTATTGTCATCCCCATCCACCCTAATCATGAACATTATACAACAAAGGTTAACGTTTATTGTTGTATAGTGCCATACCAACACGTAAGCCCCTGCTGGCGAGGGCTAGCAAACTGGGCTCGCAACTAACCAATCCTAATGCCAAACAGTGTATCCAAGGCCTCACCTCAGCATTCCTCAAAATATCCATAGAGATAGTGCTAAGGCCCCGGTAGAGTCAGAGACTACAAGGACCGAGACCACCTCCCCTGATACTCTACGACATAATAGTTCTGCTAAAGTAATGGTGATACGACGTTGCTAATGCACAAGACTTGAGTTAGAGATAGAGCTAAAATGCTGAGACCCGTCAAAGGTTAACGTTTATTGACGTTCTCATCACACCTCCCCTGATACTCACTAGCATCAAGTACACCAACCACACACATACATTCACATGCCTATTCCTATCATCATCATCATCATCATCATGTTATAAACAATAAAGTAAATATGCATGAACAAGTAATAGAAATATTGGATGACATGTTGTATGCACATTACAAACATAGTCGCATAAAATCAAGCATGGGATTGGACTCAAGAAAAGAGAAAATAGTTTGTTATTAATCAATTAGTTTAGAGTTCCATTTCCTCACCTTAGCTTGCTAATAGATACTCTTCCAAGCTTTTTAATCACCTTTATAATGTTATTATATTGCTAGAAGACCTAACAAAGTCGATATAATTTAATTAGAATTAATTCTAAATTTAAAAACCATTCTGTTAACTGAGGGTCGGAGGTAGGGTCGGAGTCATGATCGACCCTGGGTGCGACCCTCTCCAAATTTGAACTTCCAAAACCCTGAGGGTCGATACTCAAGATCACATAGGGTCGGATGGTCATCGACCCTCTGTGGTTTTGGTCAATTTTCCTCCTTTTAATCCATTCTTCGTGTTTGGGGTCCTCTGGCTTACTCCTACAGTCCATTCAACATGCATTCCATGGTCTAGAACCATGAATCACCCACCCAAATAGCTTTCATGTATTCTCCCATGGTTTTCCATGAAAACCTAACCATGGGTTGATGGTTTGGGTTTCTCCGAGATCACACTCTCATCATTATCTAACCTAAGGCCTGTAATAACTCATGGAATTAGTATCCATACCTGAGAAGAATACTCCTTCTCTGTAACTCTTCTCCTTTTGCTTTCTTCTCTACCTTGTTTCTCTTCTTCTTCTCTTCCTTCTCTTCTCTTTCTCTCAATTCAATTAGGGTTGTAAAAGGAGTGAAAGAGGCTTAGAGACGTCCTTTAAATAGAGTAGAAACATCATAAATAAGTCCCTTTGAGATTAAGAAAGAATCCTAATCGAAATTATGGAAATTTCCTAATTTCAGTTTCGACGGAAACTGAGGGTCGATGGGAGCGTCGATGATCCCGTCGACCCTAGGTTTCTAATGTGTCCGACCCTCCCTGTAAAACAGAGGGCCTGCCTTTCTATCTTGGGGGGGTCCGACCCTCCCTTGCGGGGTATGCGACCCTCCTCCTAATTTAAGTATTTTTGGTCGATTTGATACCTGGGATCACGATCTCCTTCATGCCCTTGGTCCATTTGACTCAACCATGATGGGTAAACCTGGTTCAAGGTGATAAGATTGGGTTAGTTTGATACGGGTCTTACAGTACCGGTCGACCGGTATAGTCAGCATACTATCAAGATCAGGAACCGGATCTCTGCGGGTCCTACTTTCTGAATTCCAAATCCTAGGACTTTCCTAATCCTAGGAGGTATCCTAAACCTAAATCCTAGCCTATTTAAACCCCTCTAAACCTCCTAGAATCCCTTCCATTAATCCTCACAAATCCTAGAAAGGAGAAAGAGGCTGAAGGAGGAGAAGCTAGGAAGAGCTGATATTGCCGTTCGACGAGGAATAACTCACCGCAAGTCGACGGTAAGTGCTTGAACCTTCCTTTACTTTATGAACTCTTATAGGGTTGATTATTGTTGAATCAATACCATGCAAAGTATGTATTAAAACCCTATCTTTCCAATAAACCCTACTTTGCCATCAAACCCTAATTTAATCGATAAACCCTAGATTCGAGTTCTAGGATGAATACCATCAAATTAGGACTTGAATGGAGTTGGAAACAATTTAACTCAGTGCTCAGACCTAGAATGGGTAGGAGAAACCCTGGAATCAATAGGGGGTGACCGACGGATGTCAAAGATCGAACGTATAGTCTTCCGGAGACATACTGGTTGACTATACCGGTTGCACCCTATGCGACCAGTATGTTGCGACCGGTACCTCTCGGGAGCTGGTCTGTGGGGACCAGCTGACCATACCGGTCGCATGTTTTTCCCATAGAGCTACGACCGGTATATGTGACTGGTCAGCCTTGTGAGATGTGATTTTTTCCCATCATTGGTTTTTCGACCAACGTAAACCTATTCTAACTAAACCCTATATTGTATAGGACTTTGTGATAACACGTTTGGATCTTGCGACGTAGAGCAAGCTATCAAACGAACGTCAAGTAAGGGAATCAAACCTAAATCCTAATAATCTAATGGACGATAAATCGTTGTTAATAACTATGACTCTATGGATTGATGTTTAGGCATACTCGCATGTCATCCTTTACTTTCAGTTATTATTATTGTTCATGCATACTCACTATGCTAGGATGTGATTGTTAGGCATGTGATTGTTTTCGTTGGTGTGTGGAATGGGAAGGGCCTAGGGTCTGGGATCATTCCTCACACTAGCACCTTTTCGTAGTATTTTATCTTAGCATGCTTGGTGCGGGTAGGGCATCAGGGGGAGGACGTGGCACTGTAGTCTCCGGCCTGGTCACCAGACTCTAGCTCTATCTCTATGCCGTAGGGAGTTATGTTGGGATAGGGTCTATCTTTCGTATTGTTCTGTCTTAGCATGCTTGGTGCGGATAGGGCATCAGGGTGAGGACGTGGTACTGTGGTCTCCGGCCTAGCCACCAGACTCTAGCTCTATCTCTATGCCGTAGGGAGCTATGTTGGGATAGGGCCTACTATGATGACATATAGGATTGGTTAGTTGCGAGCCCAGTTTGCAAGCCCTCGCCAACAGGGGCTTACGTGTTGGTATGGGTGGAGCATCAGGGGAGGTGTGTAGATGCCTTAGCTCTGTCTCTATTCCATGGTGGGTCATATGGGTCGACAGCGGTGTGATCTACTGGGTGATGTCACACACTCGTGTATAGAGGTGTGGTGGCCCCCAATCCTTTCTATAGCACATTGCAAAATTAAACCAGACCATGATAAAATATGATTGTTACTCATGCATATGAATGTTACACTGTCTGATTGTCTTACTGAGCTAAGTTGTGAGCTCACCCTTGTGTATACACCATTTTTAGATGTTGATGCAGGTTACATGGTGGACGACTATAGGAACGCGCCGACGTATGGAGGCGTGGCTACTCTGGATGTGCAGGCAGGAGAGGACGAGCATGATGCTTCATGCGAGTGCCCTTTCTGCGTGTACCTTTAGGATTTGATTTGATTTTATTTATTTTAATTATTTTAATTATTTTCAATTGGGATGAAATTGATGTAAAGATATTATTTAAGTTTTGGTTATTTGAATAATTGAATATTTTATTTAAATTTATCAATAGATTACTCAGTTTATTTTATTAAAGACTTCCTCTGTATTTATTATTATTCTGATTGTGGTTATGTGCAATGGTTTGTATGAGTGGACACGGTTTTATTGAAATCCTGGTGTGAACCGTTGGTTTAGTGACGGTTTACTCACACTTCTGGTTCAGCCGGAATTGGGGTGTGACATGAGGTATCCTGTCAATGTATGAGAATTAAAATTAAGTATGTGCATCCTCTATAATCATAAGACTAAGTCAATACTGTACCGCATCCTATATAAACCTCTCTAGCTATATGAACACAATAGATTTGATCCCTTATCGAAAACATCCGAGGCTTCATCTTCAGAAGACATTCTTCAATCCTTGTCGGATCATTCTGCCATGGGTTAGCTATCTCATACCTTGGTGGCTAATAAGGGTAATCACCTTGATACACTGCTTGTTGTGCACCAAGCTTCTGCACTGGGGTGTGTGTTACTAGGACTTGCTATATAGTAGGCACTGTGTTATAGCTAACAGGTGCTGGAGGTATAGTGTTGCTACCAATTGATACTGTACATGGTCTGACTTGGAGGTGTTGATGTAGCATTGGCAACTTGGGTAGTGCTTCCCATGGTAACTTGCATAGTCGGTCTCATCCATTGTTGCTCTTACATTTTGTCAGGCTAAGTTTATTACAATCATAGCCAAGGCACTTGGTAGTCCAGGTAGATTAGCTGAAGTGGTTTGGTTGTTCACCTCCTTTGATTTGCTCCAATCTGATTATCATTATTTAGCATTTGATCAGATGAGTTTTCACTATCCGTTATCGACCCAGATAGTAGTGGGGTTAAGTTGCAACCTCTTCTTAATGCTCAGTGGGTAATGGATCAGCATGTGGTGGATCTCACTCTGAGTCTCCACGTCACCCATAAGTACAGCTTTATCTTCTTTTATAGTTACTCTCGTTTTTGGTGTATGGACATTGTTCTCCTATCTCTGTTGGATTTAACCCGAGATCTTTCCCTTTACCTCTACAGGGATTTAGGCGTTACTAGTCTTTTTTTTTCTTCCCCTGCCATACATCGAGTTTCACATCTTGTGAGTACCAACTCGGTATTCTAATTTTCTGCTTTATAGATGCTTTCTTCTTGCTATTGTACTATATCTTTTGTATACTCAGGTAATTATCCGACTTGTAGACCATACCATATGTTATTTATTTATCGAGATACATTTAGATTTTCTTTTTCTTCTGTCTATATATACATATGGTTCCACCTTTAATATGTTCATTATTTTCATATTTAATTTCTGTCTCAACCAGCATAGGTGCTTATGGTGTGTTTGTATTAAAGCTTTTAAGTTTATCCTAATTCAGTTCATGGACTCTTGTGGAAGTATTCGAGTTTGATTGACAAAGCTTGAGAGCTCTGATACCAAGTAGTCACACCCTAATTTTAGACTGACTAGTGGTGTGATGAACCGTCATGAGAACCAATGGTTCAAATCAGGATCTCATATAGGCTATGCCAACCATGTTAAACCAAAATACATTCCACAATAATGATCAGAGTAAATAAATAAATAGCAATAGTCTTATTAATAATGAATGGAGAGTCTACAGTGATAATTAAATATTTAACAAGTTATCTTCAAGTAACCAAAACATAATTAATAGTGATTACAAGTATCACAATACGAAAGTTAACCAATAAGCGTAAACATAGTTGAAACATTAGCTTGACGAGCCATATTCGTCCTCCACAACTTGCACATCCATAGCCGCTGCATGTCCACACGTTGGCATATTCATATAATCTTCAACCATAACACCTGCAACATCAGAAACTAAAAAGAATTGAGTGCGCGAGGGTTAGCTCTCTAACTTGAGCTCAGTGAGTAAACAAAACAATATAACAAACATATGCATGCATTCAATTCATACATTTGGTTTGATTTTTAAGTTTGCAATGTGCTATAGAAAGGTTTGGTGGCCCCTGCATCTCTATACATGAGTGTGTGAATCTGCCCAATGGATCAAACACCATTGACATCCCACATGCACCCACCATGGAAGAGAGATAGAGCTAAAGTGTCTGGATCAAACACTGCCAACACTTCCCCTGATGTCGTACCAATACCAATACGTAAGCCCCTATTAGTGAGAGCTTGCAAACTGAGCTCGCAACTAACCAAATCCTAATGCCAAACAATGTATCGAAGGCTTCACCCCAGCATCCCTCAATACGTCTATAGAGATAAAGCTAAGGCCCCCCGGTAGAGTCAGATACCATGTCACACCCCAATTCTGCACTATTCAGAATGGTGTGATGAACCGCTAATAAACCAACGGTTCAATGAGGATCTCGAATAGGTTGTGTCCGTTTGCTTAAACCATACACATCCACAAGCAAATATCAGAATAAATACACGATAGCGGAAGTCTTTAATATTAAATGAACTGAGAGTCTATCTGTGAAAAAGTAAATAAATTATCCAATTATCTCCCAAAAGGACTAAGACATAAATTAAAATAATCAAATCAATTACATTGTCAATATAACTTAAACCAAACCTAATAAAAAACACAGGAGTTGCACTCGCATGATGAATCATGCGACTCCATCATCAATTCAGCCTCCATTGCCGCCGCATGCCCGTATGTTGGAGCATTCATATAATCTTCCACTATCGTACCTGCATCATTAACTAAAAATATTCGAATTTGAAAAGGGTGAGCAGACATCACGGCTCAGTGAGCAAACAAAACAATGCAACAAACATATGCATGCATTCAATTCATATCTTTGGTCTGGTTCATAAGTTTGCAATGTGCAATAGAAGGGATAGGTGGCCACCGCACCTTTATACATGAATGTGTGGAACCGCCCAATGGATCAAACACCATTGCCGCCCCCACATGCACCCACCATGGAATAGGGATAGAGCTAAAGTGCTTAGGACCGCACTGCATCTCACTTCCCCTGATGCCCTACCCATACCAATACATAAGCCCCTGTTGGCGAGGGCTTGCAAACTGGGCTCACAACTAACCAATCCTAATGTTAAACAGTGTATCCAAGGCCTCACCCCAGCATCCCTCAATACATCCATAGAATTAGAGCTAAGGCCCCCCGGCACAGTCAGAGACTACACGGTCCGAGTTCACTTCCCCTAAAGCCCTACGACGTAATAGTTCTGCTAAGGTAATGGCAATACGATGATGTTAGTGGACAAGACTTGAGTAGAGATAGAGCTAGAGTCTGGTAACCAGGATGAACCACAGTGTCACGTCCTCCCCCTGATGCTCCACTCGCATCAAGTACACTAACCACACACATACATTCACATGCCTATTCCTAACATCATCATCAACATCATATTATAAATAAAAAAATTAAATATGCATGAATAATAATAACAGGAATAGTGGATGACATGTGATATGCACATTACAATCATACAAACATAGAACCATTCATGGTATTGGACTCAATAAACGAAAACAGTTTATTATTAACCAATTAGTTAGGTTTTGTTCCCTCACCTTTGATTGAGCGTAGATCCTCGTTCAAGCTTTATGAATCATTTTTAAATCACTAGAAAGACCTAACAAGTCGATAGATTTTAATTAGAATTAATTCCATTAAATTTAGACTAACAGAAACTGTAGGGTCGCAGGTAGGGTAGCACCTAGGGTAGCAGTTTCTACGATCCTAGGGTGTAAGGTCGCAGGTGGGGTCAGATACCATTCGACCCTACGTGCGACCACACCCTCCCTGGGACTTCTCGAGGGCATGTGGTCGATCATATGGTCTCATAGGGTCAGATATCATTCGACCCTACGTGCGACCACATGTGTTCTGAGTCAACCTTTCAATCTAAAGTCCATCCCTTCATGTTTGGATCCTTTAACTTACTATCATGGCCCATTCTATGATTGTTCTATGGCTCAAAACTACAATTTATACACCATTCATTGTCCATAATGATTTCCTCCATGGAATCTCTCGGAACTCGTCCATGGATGGATGATTTGGGTTTTTCCTAATCCTAAGTTCTTCATAACTATTCTAGGCTCTTTTATTCAGATAGGGAATTAGGTTTATACCTTAATTCAGAGGTTTCTGAACTTCCTCCTCTTCCTTAGTCTTCTTCTTCATGTTTTCTTCTCTTCTTCTCTTCTTTCTCTTTCTCTTGCTCTCACTTTCAATTAGGGTTCTAAAGGAGTGAAAGAGGCTAAGGGATGTCCTATTTATAGAGGAAAACTCTCCATAATAAGTCCCAATGAGTTTAGGAAAGAATCCCTTTGAATTAGGAAAGTTTCCTAATTTTCGGATTCTGTCTGCTACCGTAGGGTCGCATGTAGGGTCACAGAATCCGTCGACCCTACCTTTTTCTAGTCATGCGACCCCACGACTAAAATGTCATGGGTTGGACTCTTTTGAGGTGGGGTCGATCATACCTGTTTAGGCATGCGACCCTACCTTCATATTTGACTGTTTTTGGGTTAGACTTTATACCTGGTCTTGTGGTTTCTTCACGCACTTGGTCCACTTGGCTCGACCATGATAGGTAGACCTGGTACAAGGTGGTAAGACCGGTTAGTTCGATACGGGTCTTACAACTCTCCCCTCTTATTAGAAATTTCATCCTCGAAATTTACACATACCTTCCGAGTCGAAAGGTGAGGATATTGCTTGCGCATAGCATTCTCTTCTTCCCATGTGATCTTTTCTTTATCTCGGCTCCTCCAGGTGACTTTAACATAGTATATGTCATGGTTGCATAGATGTTGAACCTTTTCGGATAGAATACCAAATCATCAGTTAGATCTGGTGGATCCGCTATCAAAATGTGCGTTGGATCTCTGACGTACTTCTTTAATAATGAAATATGAAATACATCATGCACACTTGACATAGATGGTGGTAGTGCTAACTGATAATGTAAGACCCGCACACCACGAACCCGGTCTAACCTTACATTTTGTGTCGTGACCAGTGTACATATCATGGTCTAGCCAAGTGGACCAAGTGCGTGAAGAAACCCAAGACCCAATATGAAATTTAACTCAAAAACAGTCAAAATGAGGGTAGGGTCGCATGCCTAAACAGGTAGGGTCGACCTCACCTCAACAGAAGTCCAACCCATGACTTTCTGGTCATGAGGTCGCATGTTTTAAAACTTAGGGTATCGGATTATGCGACCCTACACCCTAGGGTTTCACGTTTTAAAAAATGTAGGGTCTTAATACATCCGACCCTACGAAAACAGCACGAATCGGAAATTAGGAAACCTTCCTAATTCGAAGGGGGTCTTTCCTAAACTCATTGTGGGTTATTATGGAGAGTCTTCCTCTATAAATAGGACATCCCAAAGCCTCTTTCACTCCTATAAAACCCTAATTGAAAGTGAGTGCAAGAGAAAGAGAAGGAAGAGAAGAAGAGAAGGAAACTTGAAGAAGAAGACTAAGAAAGAGGAGGAAGCTCAGAGAAACCTCTGAATAATGGTATGAATCTAATTCCTTACCTGAATAAGAGATTCTAGAATAGTTATGAAGAACATAGGATTAGGAGAAACCTAAATCATCCATCCATGGAGAAGTTTCAAGAGATTCCATGGAGGAAATCATTATGGACTATCAATAGTACATAACTTGTAGTTTTGAGCCATAGAACAATCATAGAATGGACCATGAAAGTAAGCCAAAGGATCCAAACATGAAAGAATAGACTTTAGAATGAAAGGTCAACTCAGAATACATATGGTCGCACGTAGGGTCGAATGATATCCGATCCTACGAGACCACAAGATCGATCACATGCCCTCGGAAAGTCCTAGGGAGGGTGTGGTCGCACGTAGGGTCGAATGGTATCCGACCCCACGTCTGACCCTACACCCTAGGGTCACAGAAATTGCTACCCTAGGTGCGACCCTACCCTACGACCCTACCCCTGTGGTCGCAGAAACTGCTACCCTAGGTGCTACCCTACTTGCGACCCTACGATTTCACTTAGTCTTAATTTATTGGAATTAATTCTAATTAAAATCTATCGACATGTTAGGCCTTTCTACTAATTAAAAAGTGATTCAAAAAGCTTGAATGAGGATCTACACTCAATCAAAGGTGAGGGAACAAGACCTAAACTAATTGGCTAATAATAAACTATTTTCGTTTATTGAGTCCAATACTATGAATGATTCTATGCTTATATGATTGTAATATGCATATCACATGTCATCCACTATTCCTGTTATTACTATTCATGCATATTTAATTTTGTTTATTATAACATGATGATGATGATGATGCTAGGAATAGGCATGTGAATGTATGTGTATGCTTAGTGTACTTGATGCGAGTGGAGAATCAGGGGGAGGACGTGACACTGTGGTTCATCTTGGTCACTAGACTCTAGCTCTATCACTACTCAAGTCTTGTTCACTAACATTGTCGTATCGCCATTACCTTAGCAAAACTATTATGTCGTAGGGCATCAGGAGAGGTGGTCTCGGACCGTGTAGTCTCTAACTCTGTCGGGGGGCCTTAGCTCTATCTCTATGGACGTATTAAGGGATGCTGGGGTGAGGCCTTAGATACACTGTTTGACATTAGGATTGGTTAGTTACGAGCCCAGTTTGCAAGCCCTCGCCAGCAGGGGCTTACGTATTGGTATGGGTAGAGCATCAAGGGAAGTGTGATGCGGTGTGGTCCTAAGCACTTTAGCTCTATCTCTATTCCATGGTGGATGCATGTGGGGGCGGCAATGGTGTTTGATCCATTGGGCGGTTCCATAGATTCGTGTATAAAGGTGCGGTGGCCACCTATCCTTTCTATAGCACATTGCAAACTTATGAACCAGACCAAAGATATGAATTGAATGCATGCATATGTTTGTTGAATTGTTTTGATTACTCACTGAGCTCAAGTTGGAGAGCTAACCCTCGCGCGCGCAATTGTTTTTAGTTTCTGATGTTGCAGGTTTTATGGTTGAAGATTATGTCGACACCAACATATAAACAGGTGGTGGCTATAATGAGCAAGCTGTAGAGGACGAATATGACTCGTCAAGCTAGCGTTTCATCTATGGAAATGCTTTGTGTTTAATTTTCATATTTGGATATTTGTAATATGTATTAAATTATGTTTTGGTTACTTGAAGATAAATGGAATATTAAAATGTATCATGACTAGACCTCAGTTCAGTATCTGTAAGACTTCCGCTATTTACTTTACTATCTCTGATTTATGTGGAATATGTTTTCGTTTAACATGGTGGGGATACCCTATTCGAGATCCTGGTTGAACCATTGATTTATTGGCGGTTCATCACACCATTCTGGTTGGTGTAGAATTGGGGTGTAACAACTTGGTATCTGAGCTCTCAGGCCTTGCCCATCAAACCTGAATACTTTTACTAGAGTCCATGAACTGAGTTAGGATAAATTAAAAGCTTTAATACAAACACACCATAAGCACCTGTGTTGGTTGAGACAGAACTTAAACAAGACAATAATGTATATATAAAAGTGAAACCATATGTAAACACTGACAGAAAAAGAAAATCTAAATTTATCCTGATAAACAAATAATATAGGGTACTACCTATAAGTTGGGTAGTTTCCTAAGTATACAAAGGATATAGTACAGTAGCCAGAACATTGGAATACCGAGTTGATATTCACAAGATGTGAAACTCGATGTATGATAGAGCAAGAAGGAAAATGGCTAGTAACGCCTAAATCCCTACAAAGGTAAAGGGAAAGATCTTGGGCTAAATCCAACAGAGATAGAAGAATAATGGCCATACATTAAGAATAAGAGTAACTACAAGAAGATAGAGTTATACTCCTGGGTGATATGGAGACTCAGAGTGAGATCTGCCATACGTTGATCCATTGCCCACTGAGCATTAAGAAGAGGTTGCAACTTGGCCCCACCACTATCTGGGTCGAGAATGGGTAGTAAAAACTCATCTGAGCAGATGCTAAATAATGATAATCAGACTGTAACAAATCAAAGGAGGTGAACAACCAGGCCACTCCAGTCAATCTACCTGGACTACCAAATTCCTTGATTACGATTGTAATAAACTTGGCCCGATTAAATACAAGAACAACAACTGATGAGACCGACTATGTAAGTTGCTATGTGAATCACTATCCAAGTTGCCAATGCTACATAAACACCTCCGGGTCAGACCATGTATAGTACCAATTGGTAGCAACACTGTACCCCCATCACCTGTTAGCTATAACACAGTGCCTACCATACAGCAAGTCCCAGTAACGCACACCCCAGTGCAGAAGCTTGGTGCACAACAAGCAGTGTATCAAGGTGGTTACCCTTATCAGCCACCGATGTAGGGGATAGCTGCATCATGACAAAATGATCCGACAAGGATTGAAGGAGTGTTTTTCGATGATGTAGCCTCGTATATCTTCAGAAAAGGATCAAATCTATTGTGGCCATATAACTAGATAGGTTATATAGGATGCGGTGCATTATTGATTTACTCTTATGATTATAGAGGATGCACATGCCTGATTTTAAATTTTTGTGTCTTGACAGGATACCTTCTTGATTCAACCTGTCAATTGGAGTTATAGATGTTATTTTCTTTGAATTAAGCCTGATTATACCAATCTAAGCTACTCTCATGATCGACAACATGAACAGAGATATGAGCTAAATGAACAATAAATGTTTAATCATGTTGAGTGTACATCTTTTCGATTATACCTGATTTATTGATGTACCAAATCTTTCTCCAGATTTATTCCGATAGTGCCTTGACCAATGGCATTATATACTCGATAGAACCTGTAACCATGAGGTTAAGAAATGTAAGACTTCTATTTCCATGTATTTGGACCACCGTGCAACTTAACAACCTTTTGATGTCGGTTGGATTACCACAGATTTACTCCTGATCCTTTAAACCTAAGTTCATTAGATAAAGCAAGTGTTCGTCATTACCTTGAATTCGAAAGAAGAAAATGAATTGCTTTTGGATAAATATTCTGATTCTTACATTTCTCGACATCCATTGATAAGATGTTTAGTGAATAAAGAATTATGGGAAGTAAGATGATTGGATTCAGATACATCTCTATAGCCAAGAAACCTCAGATGAAGTAAGGAGAATCTGTTTCGAGATTGCTGAATGGATGGATATGAGTCATGCCTATAAAAGGGTAAATGAGCAAGAAGTGAAAACTATCAAGAGTAGCCAGTAAAGAAATAGATAGCACTCAAGTAGAGTTAAAGATGGCTATATCAGTATGAATTTTGACCAGGCAGAAGATTCCTAAATGCAAATCTAAGAGTGGAAACAAGGATAATGTCAAAAAAAAAAAATCATGGCATTGAAAGTATTCAGATTAGTACATGTAATACTGAGTTATGCCCAATGTTAAATGGAATGACTAAGTAAAGACCAAGAAAGTTTGGCAAAATTAATGAATTTATAAGCATATACCCCAATGCTTGTAGATAGACTTGGGATATGAAGTAATAATCACAAGATATTTTTCGAGGTATATGAAAGAGAGATCAGGGTAGAACAACAATGATAAAGAAGGTGTAAGCTAATGAGTTTTTTTGGGATATATGAGATTTTAAGCAATAGTCTTTGAAAAACTAGAAGATTAAGGAGTTAGATGTGCTCTTAAGACCTTTATACCAGATTTTGCTAGTTCAAACCCTTTTGGACTAGATGTTGTATTAGATGAGTATTATTAACAATGTTCGAATCATATAGATGGACAGAATTTGGATGCAACCTAAATCGACTTGAGATGGCAGACTTTGACGTCATCTTGGGAATAAACTGGTTGTCTCAACACTCTACAAAGTTGTTATGTGCATAGAAGAGGTTATCATTCAAGAGTAAAGACGGCATATAATTTAGTTTTATTGGAAGCATGTTGCCTATGAAGTGAAAGTTGATCCTCTCTATGCTAAAGGCAAAGAGATGCTTTGAAGAGAAAGAAGTTAGATATATTGTATATGTGGTATACGTTACCAAAGAACCACCACAGATAGAAGATATTGATGTGATGCATAAATTTTCAATGTGTTTTCAGGAGACTTACCTGGGTTACCATCTGATCATACGACCGAGTTCGTCATCGACTTGTTACCAAGGACGATACTTATGTCAAAAGCACCTATAGAGTAGTTCCTATGCAGTTGAAGGGATTGAGACTCAACTACGGAAGTTATTAGACAAGGGTTCTAATTGACTAAGTATTGCATCACGGGGAGCGCCAATTCGTGAAGTAGAAGGACGGTAGTGTCAGATTATGTATAGACTATCGGGGACTAAACAAGCTCACGATTCAAGAATCGATATCTACTACCTCAGATCGATGACTTGTTTAAACAGTTGCAAGGAGCAAAGGTATTTCTTAAGATTGATCTTCGGTCGAGATATCATCAGCTGAAGAATTTGGACAGCGATATTTCAAAGATAGTTTTTAGAATCGAGATTGGACATTATGAGTTCCCGATTATGACGGTTGGATTAACCAATGCCCTTACATCTTTTATGGAGCTGATGAATTGGGTGTTTCATGACATGTTGGACACATTGGTCATAGTTTTCGTAGATGGTATTTTGGTTTATTCCAAGAATGAAGCAACTCATACAACGGATCTTGGAACAGCTTCACAACAGTTGAGAAGGGAAAAGCTTTATGCCAAGTCCAAGAAATATGAGACCTAATTAAACAAAGTCATCTTCTTAGATTACGTAGCATCATAAAAAGGGATTAAAGTGGACCCTATTAAGATAGAAGTAATCTTATGGTGAGAAACACCTAAAGAATATTGCGAAGATCAGAAGTTTCTTGGGTTTAGCTAGTTATTACAGACGATTTGTAGAGGACCACTCTAAGATCGCAAAACTCTTACCAAGCTAACCAGGAAGGGAGAGGAGTTTAATTCGACTGAGAAGTGTAAAGAATGTTTCCAAACTCTAAAAACAAGGTTGATATCAGTTTCCATTTTGTCCGTTCTGGTACTAGGGAAACCTTTTACCCTATACATCGAAGCTTTTGGATTGGATCTACGATGTGGGTTGATGCAAGGTAAATAAGTGATTGCATATGCTTCAAGAAAACTGAAGGAGCATTAAAAGAATTACCCTAATCATGACTTGGAATTACCGGTAATGAATTATGCAATCAAGACTTGGAGACATTATCTATACGGAGAAGAATTTAGATTAAATGGGAACACAAGAGTTTTATTTATCTCTTCACCAGAAAGAGTTGAACATGAGGATAAAAATAGTTGGAATTGCCCAAGGATTTAGACTGTGATATTGAGTGTCACCCGAGCAAGGCTAATGTAGTAGCTAAGGCCATAAAGAAAAAGGGAATTATGAAGTCCAAGGAAGGACCCAGTATAAATGTTGTCTTATGTTTTGCAGTAATAGATTCAGATTTGGAAAGAGAGTAACATATAATAGAAACTCGTGATGATCTAATTGAGCGAGAACTTATGGATGAACTTATGGAGCAATAGTTCCTCACTTGCGTTCACAACATTAAAGATCATCTCTGAATTGATAGACGAAGTAAAGGTAGTAATTTTGTTAGATCTATATCTAAAAGCTGGGTAAGAAGATTTAGGGAAGGAAAAACCTAACCCTGACTTACTTTGGATGCAGAGACGGTACTCAGATGCAGAGGTAGATTCTGAATACCTAAAGATAAAGACTCGAATATCATGAAGAGGATAATGATAAGAGCCCATTGTACTCAATATTCAAGACATCCTGGAGTATCAATATGTATCATGACCTGAAGAGATTGTACTGGTAAAGAGGAATGATAACAAATGTGGCTTCATGCATGTTCCAGTGTTTGAATTATCAGCAAGTAAAGGCTGAAAGACAAAGACCAACATGGCTCAACAACCATCAGAGCCAGTCTGGAAATGAAACTGCATTACAAGGAACTATGCCACTGACTCCTAGAATGGTTGACGCAGTTTGGGTGATTATTGATCGCCTTAGGAAGATAACTCATTCCATTGCTATACGACCTCGGTATGCTTTGGAGCAGCTAACTAAGCTATATGTGGATTGAATTTACTACCAAGCTACCATGTAAATGTTACCTATAAACCATGGTACGGTAGAAATGTCAAATTCCTCTATTTTGGAATAAAGTTGGTGAATGAAGAATTTTAAGACCCGAGTCTATTGTAGAAATCTGTCGAGTGGCAGACAAGATCAAAGAAAAAGGGCCAAGGCAGCTCAAGATTGTTAGAAGAGATGCCAAGACCTTGAGTTCGCCATAAGTGACAAAGTGTTCTTGAAGGTATCACTTATGTATGGTTTGACGCAATTCAGCAAGAAGGGAAAGTGGTATCCTATATATGTGTTGGACCTTATAAATTTTGGGGAGATATAGAAAAGTTGCATATCAATTAGCGTTACCGCTGTCCGTGTCTAGTGTGCATGACGTATTTCGCGTGTCTCTATTGAAAAAATACATTGGAGATTCATATCAAAGGTATTGACCACTGATCCACTAGAGTAGATAGAAGATTTAACTATTGAAGTGGTACCAGCCTAGTTCACTAGTTGGAAGGTACAACATCTCAAAAACTGGGATAATTATTATATGAAGATAATCTAGAGAAGACAAGACGTGTAGAAGATTGCATGGAAAGAAAAAGATACAATGCAAAAATAGAATTCCCACCTAAATTCAAATTTTGAGGACAAAATTTATTTTAAGGATGGGGGAGTTGTAAGATCCATACGTTCAAATTTCGAAGATGAAATTTCTTTGAAGGGTGGTGGTATGGTAACACCCGCACACCACGAACCCATTCTAACCTTACATTTCGTGTCGTGACCAGTCTACATATCATGGTCGAGCCAAGTGGACCAAGTGCGTGAAGAAACCCAAGACCCAATATGAAATTTAACTCAAAAACAATCAAAATGAGGGTAGGGTCGCATGCCTAAACAGGTAGGGTCGACCCCACCTCAATAGAAGTCCAACCCATGACTTTTTGGTCGTGGGGTCGCATGTTTTAAAACGTAGGGTCTCAGATTATACGACCCTATATCCGACCCTACATGTGACCCTACACCCTAGGGTCTCACGTTTTAAAAAATGTAGGGTCTTAGTACATCTGACCCTATGTTCGACCCTACGAAAATAGCACAAATCGAAAATTAGGAAACGTTTCTAATTCGAAGGGGGTCTTTCCTAAACTCATTAGGGGTTATTATGAGGGTTTTCCTCTATAAATAGGACGTCCCTAAGCCTCTTTCACTCCTTTAAAACCCTAATTAAAAGTGAGAGCGAGAGAAAGAGAATGAAGAGAAGAAGAGAAGGAAACTTGAAGAAGAAGACTAAGGAAGAGGAGGAAGCTCAGAGAAACCTCTGAATAAAGGTATGAACCTAATTCCTTACCTGAATAAGAGATTCTAGAATAGTTATGAAGAACATAGGATTAGGAAAAACCCAAATCATCCATCCATGGACAAGTTTCAAGAGATTCCGTGGAGGAAATCATTATGGACTATGAATAGTGTATAACTTGTAGTTTTGAGCCATAGAACAATCATAGAATGGATCATGAAAGTAAGCCAAAGGATCCAAACATGAAAGAATGGACTTTAGAATGAAAGGTCGACTCAGAATACGTATGGTCGCACGTAGGGTCGAATGATATCCGACCCTACGAGACCACAGGATCGACCACATGCCCTCGGGAAGTCCCAGGGAAGATGTGGTCGCACATAGGGTCGATTGGTATCCGACCCCACGTCCGACCTTACACCCTAGGGTCGTAGAAACTACTACCCTAGGTGCGACCCTACCCCTATGGTCGTAGAAACTGCTACCCTAGGTGCTACCCTACCTACGATCCTACGATTTCAGTTAGTCTAAATTTATTAGAATTAATTCTAATTATATTTATCGACTTGTCAGGCCTTTCTACTGATTTAAAAGTGATTCATAAAGCTTGAACGAGGATCTACATTCAATCAAAGGTGAGGGGAAAAGACCTAAACTAATTGGCTAATAATAAATTGTTTTCGTTTATTGAGTCCAATAAAATGAATGATTCTAGGTTTATATGATTGTAATGTGCATATCACATGTCATCCACTATTCCTGTTATTACTATTAACGCATATTTAATTTCGTTTACTATAACACAATGATGATGATGATGATGCTAGGAATAGGCATGTCAATGTATATGTGTGGTTAGTGTACTTGATGTGAGTGGAGCATCAGGGGGAGGACTTGACACTGTGGTTCATCCTGGTCACCAGACTCTAGCTCTATCTCTACTCAAGTCTTGTTCACTAACATCGTCGTATCGCCATTACCTTCGCAGAACTATTACGCCGTAGGGCATCAGTGTCACACCCCAATTCCGCACACTTTAGAATGGTGTGATGAACCGCTAGTAAACCAACGGTTCAAACAGGATCTCAGACAAGCAAAATCCATTTTATCTAAACCTCATACATCCACATTCATAATCAGAGTAAATACACAATAGCAAAAATCTTATAGTAAAATGAACTGAGAATCTACTGTGATATTAATATTTAAATAACAAATTATTCTGTATCAACTAAGACATAAATAAATATCAAATACATGTCTTTACTAAATCCAAATAAAGAAAACTAAAAATCTAATCGAATATACATGAGTTGCACTCGCAAGAGGGGTCATGTGTATCCACTTCATCTTCAACTTCCATCGCCGCTACGTGCCCATACACTGGAGCATTAACATAATCTTCAATTGTAGTACCTGCATCATCAACTAAAAATATTCGACGTCGAGGGGGTGAGCACACGTCATGGCTCAGTGAACAAACAAAACAATGCAACAATACATATGCATGCAGTCAGTTCATATCTTTGGTCTGGTTTAAAGTTTGCAATGTGCAATAGAAAGGTTGGGTGGTCAAAGGTTAACGTTTATTGACCCCGCCTCTATACACAGGGTGTGGAAGTCTGCCCAAAGGTTAACGTTTAATGTCGTCCCCATCCACCCTACCATAACATTGTACAACAAAGGTTAACGTTTATTGTTGTACAGTGCCATACCAATACGTAAGCCCCTGCTGGCGAGGGCTTACAAACTGGGCTCACAACTAACCAATCCTAATGCCAAACAATGTATCCAAGGCCTCACCCCACCATCCCTCAGAACGTCCATAGAGATAGAGCTAAGGCCCCCCGATAGAGTTAGAGACTACAAGGACCGAAACCACCTCCCCTGATACTCTACGACATAATAGTTCTGCTAAAGTAATGGCGATACGACGATGCTAATGCACAAGACTTGAGTTAGAGATAGAGCTAAAGTGCTGAGACCCGCCAAAGGTTAACGTTTATTGACGTTCCCATCACACCTCCCCTGATACTCGCTCACATCAAGTACACCAACCACACACATACATTCATATGCCTATTCCTATCATCATCATCGTCATCATGTTATAAACAATAAGGTAAATATGCATGAACAAATAATAGAAATATTAGATGACATGTTGTAGTTGCGAGCCCAGTTTGCAAGCCCTCGCCAGCAGGGGCTTACGTGTTGGTATGGCACTGTACAGCAATAAACGTTAACATTTGTTGTACAATGTTCTTGAATTGGGTGCATGTGAGTCGGCAATAAACATTACCTTTGGGCGGCGTCACACACTCGTTTATAGAGGAGGGGTCAATAAACGTGACCTTTTGGCCACCTATCCTTTTTATAGCACATTGCAAACTTATTTACCAGAGCAAAGATATGAATTGAATGCATGCATATGTTTGTTGCATTGTTTTGTTTCCTTACTGAGCCATGATGTGTGCTCACCCTCTCGACGTCGAATATTTTTAGTTGATGATGCAGGTACTATAGTTGCAGATTATATAAATGATTCACTGTACGCACGTGTTGCTGCAATGGAGGCTGAAGACTTAGAGGATACGCATGATCCTTCATGCGAGTGCAACTCATGCGTGTTCCATTTAGATTTTATTGGATTTATAAAAGATGTAATTGATATTTTATTTAGTTATGTCTCAGTTGATACAATAATAGTTTGATATTTTAATTATGGTTATTACATTTAGAGTGCTCTCAGTTCATTTATTATAGGACTTCCGCTATTGTATATTTATTTTGATTATGGTTGTGGATGTGCGTGGTTTTGTTTCCAATGGATACCGCCTAATAGAGATCTTGGTTGAACCGTTGGTTTATAGCGGTTCATCACACCTTTCTGAATGGTGCAGAATTTGGGGTGTGATATGGCCGGCACACTTGGTTGACGAAATGGAAAGAAACTTTATGATGATGACATTAAATGAAGAAGAGAAAGTGTTGTGTGCCACCTTTATGTTGAAAGGAGATGCACACCATTGGTAGAGGTCTACCTGAGCATATTTACTTAAATAACACGCCCAATTGACATGGGATATTTATAAGGAGTCGTTCTTTGAGAAGTACTTTCCAAGAAGTTTCAGAGATTCTATGGAAAGAGAGTTTCTGAGTTTATATCAGGGACAGATGACCGTGGATGCTTATCAATAGCGCTATGAAGAGCTGTTCTTCTTTGCACCCACTAGTATGCAAGAGAAAATCACAAAGACCCGAAGGTTCGTCATGGGACTTAGGGGAAGCATCCGTGAGCACGTTCTGGGACATGAAAAGAAAATCTATAATGAAGCGGCACAAATTTCCTGAGTTATAGAATCGAGCCAGAAGGAGAGTTATTTCATGCAAAATAAGGGTATAAAAAGGCCAGCTGAAAATTCTTATAACAGAGGGAGTAACAAAACATTCAAACCCTTCCGTGCTCAAGGCTTTACCGCTGCGACCAAGACTATTCTCATAGTTCAACTACAAGAGAAGCCAATTACTGAAGGGATAAAATGTTTTAACTGCATCCAAGTGGGACATATAGCAAGGGAATGTCCTAAGCCCAAGAAGCAGCTACATCAAGGACGAGTTTACGCGGTTACATCCTAGGATGCTGCCGCATCGCTGTTGTGGTTACAGGTATAACTTACATTTTGTTAGTTGTATTACATTGTATGAGCATGTAGACTAAATCAAAACAAATCATAGGTATCGTACCTATTAATGGCATTCCCGCCAGAGTACTCTTTGATTCAGGAGCTACTCATTCCTTTATATCTGTGACGTTTGAAAAGAAGTTAAATCTACCCCTTAAATCCTTAGACTACAAACTACTTGTACGATCACCTATGGGATTAGAAGTGGAGTTAGAAAAAGGTTATGGACCATGTCCAGTTCTTATTGATGAAAAGACCTTGGATGCGATTCTGATCCAACTTGAGATGGCAGACTTTGTCGTCATCTTGGGAATGGACTGGTTAGTTCGGTATTCTGAAAACGTATTATGTGCCGAAAAGAAGCTGACATTTAAAGACAAGGAAGGAGCCGAGTTCAGTTCTATAGGAACGAAGCTTCCCCGAAAACGAAAGCTCATACTCTCGACGCTAAAGGCTAAGAAGTGCCTTGAGAAAGGAGCTATCGGTTATTTAGTATCTGTGGTTGACATTACCAAGGAAACACCACGAATGGAAGATATTGATGTCGTGCGTGACTATCCAGACGTATTTTCTAAAGAATTACCAGGATTACCACCCGACCGAGCTACAGAGTTCGTTATAGATCTTATACCTGGAGCCGCACCAGTATCGAAAGCACCCTATCAAATGGCTCCTACTGAACTGAAGGAATTGAAAGTACAACTATAGGAACTACTGGACAAGGGTTACATTCGCCCTAGCATATCACCATGGGGAGCGCCAGTTTTATTCGTGAAGAAAAAGGAAGGTAGCGTTTGCTTGTGTATAGACTACCGAGAACTGAATAAACTGACAATCAAGAATCGGTATCCATTGCCTCGGATCGATGACATGTTCGATCAATTGCAAGGTGCCAAAGTATTCTCAAAGATTGATCTTCGGTCAGGTTACCATCAGCTAAAGATTAAGGATGGTGATATCCCCAAGACAGCATTCAGGACCAGATATGGACATTATGAATTTTTGCTCATGTCTTTTGGATTGACAAACGCACCAGCAACCTTTATGGAACTTATGTACCGGGTTTTCCACGACATGTTGGATACGTCGGTTATTATATTCATTGATGATATATTAGTCTACTCCAAAGATTTAGAAAATCATGTCAAGAATCTAAACGCCGCTCTACAGCAACTACGAAGGGAAAAGCTCTACGCCAAATTTACAAAGTGGAGTTTTGGCTAAAGGAAGTCGCTTTTCTTGGCCATGTAGTATCCGCTGAAGGAATTAAAGTGGATCCCAGCAAGATTGAGGCTATTGTAAGGTGGGAGGCACCGAAGAGCGTTGCATAAATTAGAAGTTTTCTAGGTCTAGCTGGGTATTATCGACGATTTGTGGAAGACTATTCCCGAATTACCGTACCTCTTACCAGTTTGACTAAGAAGGGCGAGAAGTTTGTCTGGATGGATAAATGCGAGAAGAGTTTCCAATCCTTGAAAACTAGATTGATATCAGCTCCAATCTTGACCATCCCAACTCCAGGACAACCATTTATCTTGTACACCGATGCGTCAGGACTAGGATTAGGGTGTGTACTTATGCAAGGAGAACAAGTAATTGCTTATGCCTCAAGACAACTGAAGACACATGAAAAGAACTACCCCACACATGATTTGGAATTAGCGGCAGTAGTACATGCTGTCAAAATATGGAGACATTATCTGTACGGGGAGATGTTTCAGATTAAATCAGACCATAAAAGTATTACTTACCTATTTAATCAGAAGGAGCTAAATATGAGACAAAGATGATGGCTGGAACTACTGAATGACTATGATTGTGATATCTAGTATCATCTGGGAAAAGCTAATGTAGTAGCCGACGTGTTGAGTAGAAAGGCAATGGTAAAATCACCGGGAGAGGTTAGCACAACTGCCGCTGTGTGTACTACCAGAAAGGCACGGTAATGAGCAGTTTGTGATAGATGCACCAAATGGATCAGCCAACCAAGGGTTTATTCATCGGTTTTCAAATATGTTCGCCGCATTGAAAATTATACCGGATATAGTTGATCAAGTGAAGAAAGCTATGAAATCAGACCCCTACCTAAGAACGGTACAAGAAGACATCGAAAAAGGTAGAACTAACCCTGAGTTCACCTTGGACAAAGAAAAGGTACTAAAGTACAAAGGAAGAATATGTGTACCCGAAACAGAAAGCTTAGACATTAGACACCGATTGATGAAAGAGGCCCATACCACCATCTATTCTATACATCCTGGAAGTACAAAAATGTATCATGATCTAAAGAAACTATATTGGTGGAGAGGAATGAAAGCAGATGTAGCTAAGTTCGTGTCTCAATGCCTAAATTGTCAGAAAGTAAAGGCTGAATGACAAAGACCGACGGGACTGCTACCATCGTTACCGAAATCAGCATGGAAATGGGACTGCATCACTATGGACTTCGTCACGGGATTACCATTAACTCCTTGAGTAGTTGACGCAGTTTGGGTAATTGTAGACCGCCTGAATAAAACAGCTCGCTTTATACCTATACGACCTCAGTATATACTGGAGAGGTTAGCTAAGTTGTATGTGGATAACATTGTGCGATTACAGGGTGTACCTGAAAGTATTGTGTCCGATAGAGATCCACGATTTACTTCAAAGTTTTGGGAAGGATTGCAGAAGGCTATGTACAACATTGAAGTTTAGTATTGCATTCCATCCATAGACAGATCGACAGTCGGAGCGTACAAATCAGATTCTAGAGGATATGCTTCGAGCATGTGTAATTGACTTCAAAGGATCATGGCATGAAAAGTTATCACGGATTGAGTTCGCTTATAATAATAGCTATCAGGCTACTATACAGATGTCACCCTATGAAGCACTGTATGGCAGAAAGTGTCGAACTCCGTTGTTTTGGAATGAAGTTGGGGAACGTAGTATTGTTGGACCAGAATTTGTTGAAGAGACTTGTCGAGTGGTCGACATTATCAAAGAAAGAGTGAGAACAGCTCAGAATCATTAGAAGCACTATGCTGATACCCGAGTCGTAGGTGATAAAGTATTCTTAAAAGTATCACCTATGCGAGGATTGAAACGGTTCAGACAAAAAGGGAAAATAAGTCCAAGATATGTCGGGCCATATGAGATTCTAGCTAAGCGTGGGAAAGTGGCTTACCAGTTTGCCCTACCACCATCTATGTCAAGTGTGCATGACGTATTTCATATTTCTTTATTGAAGAAGTATGTCAAAGATCCTATGCACGTTCTGATAGTAGATCTGCCTGATTTGATGGATAATTTGACATTTGAAGTAACACCAACTGAAATCACCAGCCAAAAGGTTCAACGACTACGCAACCGAGATATCTATTATGTTAAGATCACTTGGAGAAGTAAAGACATGGAAGAAATTACATGAGAAGAAGAGAATGCTATGCGAAAGCAATACCCTCATTTATTCGACTCATAAGGTATGAACAATTTCGGGGATGAAATTTTTATAAGTAAGGGGGAGTTGTAAGACCCGTATCAAACTAACCCGGTCTTACCACCTTGAACCAGGTCTACTCATCATGGTCGAACCAAACGGATCAAGTGTGTGAAGGAGATCACGATCCCAGGTATTAAACTGACCCAAAAACACTAAACATAAGGGGAGGATCGCATACCCAGCAAGGGAGGGTGGGACCCCCAGTTTTATACCGGGGGTCGGACATCTTAAGGACCAGGGGTCGACGGGATCTCCGACCCCCCCTATCGACCCCCGATAATCGTTAAAAACAGCTTGAACCGAAAATTAGGAAACCTTCCTAATTTCAATGGGATTCCTTCTTAATCTCAATGGGACGTATTTTGGGAGTTTCTACTCTATAAATAGGACGTCCCTAAGCCTCTTTCACTCCTTTTAGAACCCTAATTGGATTTAGAGAAAGAGAAGAGAAGGAGAAGAGGAAGAGAAGAGGAGGAAAGTGGAGAAGAAGATCAAGGAGAAGGCTTCAGAGAAACAAGCCTAATTCTCAGGTATGGATACTATCTCCATGTAATTCTACAGACCTTAGAATAGATAGAGATGAGGGAATGATCTAGGAGAAACCCAAATCATCCACCCATGGTTAGGTTTTCATGGAAAACCATGGGGGAAGTCATGAAAGCTATATAGGTGAATGAACTATGGTTCTAGGCCATAGAACATGTGTGTAATGGATTGTAGAAGCAAGCCATAGGACCCCAAACACGAAGAATGGACTGAAGGATGAAAAATTGACAAAACCCACAGGGGGTCGTACGGGGGTCGATGGCCAATCGACCCTACCAGACCCTGATCATCGACCCCCATGTTCGGGAAGTCCAGAATAGGGGTGGTCGCACCCAGGGTCGATGGAACTTCCGACCCTAGCATCGACCCCCAGTTAATAACATGCTTTTTAAAATCAGAATTAATTCTAATTAAATTCTATCGACTTGCTTAGATTTTTTAGTGATATAATATCGATATATAGTTGTTTCTTAAAGCTTGAAAGAGGACCTACGATCAAGTAAAGGTGAGGGAACAAGACCTAAACTAATTGGTTAATAATAAACTGTTTTATTTTGAGTCCAATGCCATGAATGATTTTATGCGTGTATGATTGTTATGTGCATTCAACATGTCATCTAATATTTTTATTATTATTGTTCATGCATATTTATTTATTGTTTATGACATGATGATGTTGATGATGATGATAGAAATAGGCATGTGGATGTATGTGTGTGGTTGGTGTGCTTCATGCGAGCGAGTATCAGGGGGAGGTGTCATAGGCGGGGCCTCAGCACTCTAGCTCTATCATAACTCAAGTCTTGTCCACTAACATCGTCGTATCGCCATTACCTTAGCAGAACTAATAGGTCGTAGGGCATCAGGGGGGGACGTGACACTGTGGTTCATCCTGTTCAGCAGACCCTAGCTCTATCTCTATGGACGTATTGAGGGATGCTGGGGTGAGGCCTTGGATACACTGTTTGGCATTAGGATTGGTTAGTTGCGAGCCCAGTTTGCGAGCCCTCACCAGCAGGGGCTTACGTGTTGGTATGGGCAATGGGTACAGCAATAAACGTGACCTTTGTGTGTACATTGTCCATGAATTGGGTGCATGAGAGTCGGCAATAAATGTTACCTTGGGGCGGCTTCACACACTCGTGTATAGAGGTGTGGCGTCAATAAACGTGATCTTTACCCACCTATCCTTTCTATAGCACATTGCAAACTTATTTACCAGACCAAATATATGAATTGAATGCATGCATATGTTTGTTGCATTGTCTTGTTTGCTCACTGAGTCATGATGTATGCTCACCTTCTCGACGTCGAATATTTTTAGTTGATGATGCAGGTACCACAGTTGCAAATTATATAAATGATTCGGTGTATGCGCGTGTTGCTGCAATGGAGGCTGAAGAATTAAGAAGATACGCATGACCCCTCATGCGAGTGCAACTTATGCGTGTTCTATTAGGATTTTTATATGATTTATAAAAGATGTAATTGATATTCTATTTACTTATGTCTCAGTTGATACAACAATAATTTGATATTTTAATTATGATTATTACATTTAAAATGCTAAGTTCATTTACTATAAGACTTCAGCTATTGTGTATTTATTCTGATTATGGTTGTGGATGTGCGTGATTTTATTTCTAATGGATACCGCCTACTAGAGATCCTGGTTGAACCGTTGGTTTATAGCGGTTCATCACACCGTTCTAAATGGTGCAGAATTGGTGTGTGACACTTGGGATATTTATAAAGAGGCGTTCTTTGAGAAGTACTTTTTGAGAAGTTTCAGAGATTATATGGAAAGAGAGTTTCAGAGTTTATATCAGGGACAGATGACCGTGGATGTGTATCAACAGCGTTATGAAGTGCTGTTCTTCTGTACACCCACCAGTATGCAAGAGGAAACCACAAAGACCCGAAGGTTCGTCATGGGACTTAGGGGAAGCATCTGCGAGCACGTTCTGGGACATGAAAAGAAAATCTATAATGAAGCGGCACAAATTGCTCGAGTTATAGAATCGAGCCAGAAGGAGTTATTTCATGCAAAACAAAGGTATAAAAAGGCCAGCTGGAAATTCTTATAATGGAGGGAATAGCAAAACATTCAAACCCTTCCATGCTCAAGGCTATACCGCTGCAACCAAGACTAGTCCCGTAGCTCAACAGCAACAAAAGCCAACTACTAAAGGGATAAAATGTTTTAACTGCAACCAAGTGGGACATATGGCAAGGGAATGTCCTAAGCCCAAGAAGCAGCTACATTAAGGACGAGTTTATGTGGTTACATTGGAGGATGCTGCCGCATCGCCTGATGTGGTCACAGGTATCGTACCTATTAATGGCATTCCCACCAGAGTACTCTTTGATTCAGGAGCTACTCATTCCTTTATATCTGTGACATTTGGAAAGAAGTTAAATCTACCCCTTAAATCCTTAGACTGCAAACTACTTGTACGATCACCTATGGGATTAGAAGTGGAGTTAGAAAAAGGTTATGGACCATGTCCAGTTCTTATTGATGAAAAGACCTTGGATGCAACCTTGATCCAACTTGAGATGACAGACTTTGACGTCATCTTGGGAATGGACTGGTTAGTTCGGCATTCTGCAAACCTATTGTGTGCCGAAAAGAAGATGACATTTAAAGACAAGGAAGGAGCAAAGTTTAGTTTTTTGGGAACCAAACTTCCCCGAAAACGAAAGCTCATACTCTCTGCGCTAAAGGCTAAGAAGTGCCTTGAGAAAGGAGCAGTCGGGTATGTAGTATCTGTGGTCGACCATACCAAGGAAGCACCACGAATGGAAGATATTGATGTCGTGCGTGACTATCCAGACATATTTCCTGAAGAATTACTAGGATTACTACCCGACCGAGCTACAGAGTTTGTTATATATCTTATACCTGGAGCCGCACCAGTATCGAAAGCACCTTATCGAATGGCTCCTACTGAATTGAAGGAATTGAAAGTACAACTACAAGAACTGCTGGACAGGGGTTATATTCGCCCTAGTATATCACCATGGGGAGCGTCAGTATTATTCATGAAGAAGAAGGATGGTAGCGTTCGCTTGTGTATAGACTACCGAGAACTGAATAAACTGATAATCAAGAATCGGTATCCATTGCCTTGGATCGATGACCTGTTCGATCAGTTGCAAGGTGCCAAAGTGTTCTCCAAGATCGATCTTTGGTCAGGCTACCATCAACTGAAGATTAAGGATGGTGATTTCTCAAGACAGCATTCAGGACCAGATATGGACATTATGAATTTTGGGTCATGTCTTTTGGATTGAAAAATGCACCAGCAACCTCTATGGATCTTATTACCGAGTTTTCCATGACATGCTAGATACGTCGGTTATTGTATTCATTGATGATATATTAGTCTACTCCAAAGATGAGGAAACTCATGTTAAGAATCTAAACGCCGCTCTGCAGCGACTACGAAAGGAGAAGCTCTACGCCAAATTTTCAAAGTATGAGTTTTGGCTAAAGGAAGTTGCATTTCTAGGTCATGTAGTATCCGCTGAAGGAATTAAAGTGGATCCCAGCAAGATCGAGGCTATTGTAAAGTGGGAAGCACCGAAGAGCGTTGCATAAATTAGAAGTTTTCTGGGTCTAGCTGGATATTATTGACGATTTGTGGAAGACTATTCCCGAATTGTCGTACCTCTTACCAGTTTGACCAAGAAGGGAGAGAAGTTTGTCTGGACGGACAAATGCGAGAAGAGTATCCAAACCTTGAAGGCTAGATTGATATCAGCTCCAATCTGGATCATCCCGATTCCAGGACAACCATTTATCTTGTACACCAATGTGTCAGGACTGGGATTAGGATGTGTACTTATGCAAGGAGAAGTACTTATGCCTCAAGACAACTGAAGACACATGAGAAGAACTATTCCACTCATGATTTGGAACTAGCGGCAGTAGTACATGTTGTCAAAATATGGAGACATTATCTGTACGGAGAGAAATTTCAGATTAAATCAGACCATAAAAGTCTTACTTATCTATTTAATCAGAAGGAGCTGAGTATGAGACAAAGAAGATGGCTGGAACTACTGAAAGACTATGATTGTGATATCCAGTATCATCTGGGGAAAGCTAATGTAGTAGCCGATGAGTTGAGTAGAAAGGCAATGATAAAATCTCAGACAGAGGTTAGCACAACTGCCGCAATGTGTACTACCGGAAAGGTATTCAAGCACGGTAATGAGCAGTTTGTGATAGATGCACCAGATGGATCAGCCAACCAAGGGTTTATTCATCGGTTTTTAAATATGTTCGCCGCATTGAAGATTATACCGAATATAGTTGATGAAGTAAAGACAGCTATCAAATCAGACCCTTACCTAAGAACGGTACAAGAGGACATCGAAAAAGGTAGGACTAACCCTGAGTTCACCTTGGACGAAGAAAAGGTACTGAAGTACAAAGGAAGAATATGTGTACCCGAAACAAAAAACTTGGACATTAGGCACCGATTGATGAAAGAGGCCCATACCACCATCTATTCGATGCATCTTGGAAGTACAAAAATGTATCATGTAAAGAAATTATATTGGTGGAGAGGAATGAAAGCAGATGTAGCTAAGTTCGTGTCTCAATGCCTAAATTTTCAGAAAGTAAAGGCTGAACGACAAAGACCGGCAGGACTGTTACAACCGTTACTGGAACCAGCATGGAAATGGGACTGCATCACTATGGACTTCGTTACAGGATTACCATTGACTCCTTGAGTAGTTGACGCGGTTTGGGTGATTGTAGACCGCTGACAAAAATAGCTCGCTTTATACCTATACGACCTCAGTATATACTGGAGAGGTTAGCTAAGCTGTATGTGGATAACATTGTCACACCCCAATTCCGTACTATTCAGAATGGTGTGATGAACCGCTAAATAACCAACGATTCAACCAGGATCTCAAATAGGCTATCCCCGTGTTATCCAAACTTACACGCATCCACAATCATAATCAGAGTAAATACATAATAGCGGAAATCTTATAAATAAATGAACTGAGAACTAAGATGATATCAATAATTTAATAGCAAATTATTCTGTTTCCAACTGAGACATAAATATTTAAATATCAAATACAAGTCTTTATTAAATGCAATAAAAGAAACCTATAAAATATTTAATCAAATACACACGAGTTGCACTCGCAAGAGGAGTCGTGCGTATCATCTTCAGCTCCAGCTTCCATAGCTGCCACGTTTCCATACGCAGACGCATTCATATAGTCTTCAACGGTATAACCTGCATCATCAACTAAAAATATTCGACATCGAGGGGTGAGCACACATGACGGCTCAGTGAGTAGCCAAAACAATGCAACAATACATATGCATGCAAAAATCAATTTATATCTTTGGACCGGTTTAAAGTTTGCAGTATGCAATAGAAAGGTTTAGGTAGCCAAAGGTCGCGTTTATTGACTCCGCCTCTATACACGAGTGTGTGACGTTATCCGAAGATCACGTTTATCGTCAACTCACATGCACCCAACCATGAACATTATATAACAAAGGTTACGTTTATTTCTATATAGTGCCATACCAACACGTAAGCCCCTGTTGGCGAGGGCTGCAAACTGGGCTCGCAACTAACCAATCCTATTGCCAAACAGTGTATCCAAGGCCTCACCCCAGCATCCCTCAGAATGTCCATAGAGATAGAGCTAAGGCCCCCCCCCAGTAGAGTCAGAGACTACAAGGACCGAGACCACATCCCCTGATACTCTACGACATAATAGTTCTGCTAAAGTAATGGCGATACGACGATGCCAATGCACCAGACTTGAGTTAGAGATAGAGCTAAAGTGCTGAGACCCACCAAAGGTTAACGTTTATTGACGTCCTCATCACACCTCCCCTGATACTCGCTCGCATCAAGCACATCAACCACACACATACAAGCACATGCATATTCCTATCATCATCATCGTCATCATGTTATAAACAATAAAATAAATATGCATGAACAAATAATAAAAATATTGGATGGCATGCTGTATGCACATTACAAACATATTCGCATATAATCAAGCGTGGCATAGGACTCAAGAAATAGAAAACAGTTTATTATTAACCAATTTAGTTTGGGGTTAAGGTTCCTCACCTTAGCTTGCTAATAGATACTTTTCCAAGCTTTAGAATCACCGTTATAATGTTAATATATTGCTAGCAAACCTAACAAACTCGATAGAATTAATTAGAATTAATTCTGAATTTAAAAACCATTTTGTTAACTGAGAGTCGATGCTAGGGTCGATGCTAGGGTCGATGGGTCTATCGACCCTCCCCTCCTTCTAGACTTCCCGAATGCTGAGGGTCGATGGTCAGAAACACCTAGGGTCGGATGGTCATCGACCCTCGGTGCGACCCTTGGTGCACTTTGGTCCAATTTCCAATTTTTAATCCATTCTTCGTGTTTGGGGTCCTATGGCTTGTTCCTACATTCCGTTCTACCTCCATTACATGGTCTGAAACCATGTATAATCCATCTAAATAGTTTTCATGCAGCTACCTATGGTTTTCCATGAAAACCTAACCATGGATGGATGGTTTGGGTTTCTCTGAGATCACTCTCTCTCCAATAACTATCCTAAGGTCTGTAGAAACTCATGGAATTAGTATCCATACCTGAGAAGATTAATCTTTCTCTGCAACTCTTCTCTTTTTTGCTAGGTTCTCTTCCTTGCCTTTCTTCTTTCTCTTTTCCTTCTCCTCTCTTTCTCTCAATTCAATTAGGGTTGTGAAAGGGGTGAAAGTGGCTTAGGGACGTCCTTTAAATAGACTAGGAACATCCTAAATAAGTCCCATTAAGATTTGGAAAGAATCCCAATCGAAAAATATAGAAATTTCCTAATTTCTATATTCAGCAGGAACCGAGGGTCGATGGGAGGGTCGATGATCCCGTCGACCCTAGGGTCTTAAGCTATCCGAACCTCCCTCCAAAACTGAGGGTCTGACTTTCTCTTTTGGGAGGTCCGACCCTGCTTAGCTGGGTGTGCGACCCTTCCCCTATTTTAAGTGTTTTTGGGTCGATTTGATACCTGGGATCTCGATCTCCTTCACGCCCTTGGTCCATTTGACTCGACCATGATAGGTAAACCTGGTTCAAGGTGGTAAGACCGGGTTATATTGACACGGGTCTTACAAACATTGTATGATTACATGGTGTACCTGAAAGCATTGTGTCTGATAGAGATCCACGATTTACTTCAAAGTTTTGAAAAAGATTACAAAAGACTATGGATACAACATTGAAGTTTAGTACTGCATTCCATCTACAGACAGATGGACAGTCAGAGCGTACAATTCAGATTCTAGAAGATATGCTTCGAGCATGTGTAATTGATTTTAAAGGATCATGGGATGACAAATTACCACTGATTGAGTTCGCTTATAACAATAGCTATCAGGCTACTATACAGATGACACCCTATGAAGCACTGTATGGCCAAAAGTGTCGAACTCCTTTGTTATGGAATGAAGTTGGGGAACGTAGTATTGTTGGACCAGAATTTGTTGAAGAGACTTGTCGAGTGGTTGACATTATCAAGGAAAGAGTGAGAACAGCTCAGAATCGTCAGAAGCAATATGCAAATACCCGACGCCGAGACCTTGAATTCGTCGTGGGTGATAAAGTATTCTTAAAAGTATCACCTATGCGAGGATTGAAACGGTTCGGACAGAAAGGGAAACTAAGTCCAAGATATGTCGGGCCATATGAGATTCTAGCTAAGCGTAGAAAAGTGGCTTACCAGTTAGCACTACCACCATCCATGTCAAGTGTGCATGACGTATTTCACATTTCCTTATTGAAGAAGTATGTCAAGGATCCAACGCACGTTCTGATAGTAGATCTACCTGATTTGACTGATGATTTGACATTTGAAGTAACACCAACTGAAATCACCAGCCGACGACTATGCAACCGTGATATCTATTATGTTAAGGGCACCTGGAGAAGTAGTGATATGGAAGAAATTACATAGGAAGAAGAGAATGCTATGCGAAAGCAATACCCTCATTTATTTGACTCGAAAGGTATGTACAATTTCGAGGATGAAATTTTTATAAGCAGGGGGAGTTGTAAGACCCGTATCAAACTAACCCGGTCTTACCACCTTGAACCAGGTCTACCCATCATGGTCGAGCCAAATGGATCAAGTACGTGAGGGAGATCGCGATCCTAGGTATTAAACTGACCCAAAAATACTAAAATAAGGGGGAGGGTCTCATACCCAGCAAGGTAGGGTCGGACCCCCCAGTACTAAAGTCAGACCCTGAGTTTTTAACCAGGGGTCAGACATTTTAGAACCAGGGGTCGACGGGATCTCCGACCCCCTCAACGACCCCCAGTCTGTCGATAGAAACCGTGAATTAGGAACTTTCTAAATTTCAATGGGATTCTTTCCTAATCTCAATGAGACTTATTTTGGGAGTTTCTACTCTGTTTTTCACTCCTTTTAGAAGCATAATTGGATTGAGAGAAAGAGAATAGAAAGAAAAGAGAAAGAGAAGAGAAGGAAAAGTGAAGAAGAAGATCAAAGAGAAGGCTTTAGAGAACCAAGCCTAATTCTCAGGTATGGATACTATCTCCATGTAATTCTACAAACCTTAGAATAGATAGTGAAGAGGGAATGATCTAGGAGAAACCCAAATCATCCATCCATGGTTAGGTTTCATGGAAAACCATGGGGGAGATCGTACAGACCATGTAGGTGAATAAACTATGGTTCTTAGCCATAGAACATGTATGTAATGGATTGTAGAAGCAAGCCATAGGACCCCAAACACGAAGAATGGACTGTAGGATGAGAATTTTGACTAAACCCATAGGGGGTCGCACTGGGGGTCGATGGCTAATCGACCATACCAGACCCTAACAATCGACCCCCAGTGTTCGGGAAGTCCAGACTGTGGGTGGTCGCACCCAGGGTCGATGGAACCTCCGACCCTGGCATCGACCCCCAGTTAACAGTAGGCTTTTTAAAATCATAATTTATTCTAATTAAATTCTATCGACTTGATTAGGTCTTCTAGTGATATAATAGTGATATTTACTTGATTCTTAAAGCTTGAAAGAGGATCTACGATCAAGCAAAGGTAAGGGAACAAAACCTAAACTAATTGGTTAATAATAAACTATTTTATTCTTGATTCCAATGCCATGATTGATTCGATGCATGTATGCTTGTTATGTGCATTCAACATGTCATCCAATATTTCTATTATTACTGTTCATGCATATTTAAGTTATTGTTTATAACATGATGATGATGATGATGATAGGGATAGGCATGTGAATGTATGTGTGTGGTTGGTGTGCTTGATGCGAGCGAGTATCAAGGGGGGTGTCATAGGTCGGGCCTCAGCACTGTAGTTCTATCTCTAACTCAAGTCTTGTCCACTGACATCGTCGTATCGCCATTACCTTAGCAGAACTATTACGTCGTAGGGTATGAGGGGAGGTGGTCTCGGACCGTGTAGTCTCTGACTCTGTCGGGAGGCATTAGCCCTATTTCTACGGACGTATTGAGGGATGCTGGGGTGAGACCTTGGATACACTGATTGGCATTAGGATTGGTTAGATTCGAGCCCAATTTGCAAGCCCTCACCAACAGGGGCCTACGTGTTGGTATGGGCAACTGGTACATCAATAAACGTAACCTTTGTGTGTACATTGTCCATGGTTGGTGTATGTGGGACGACAATAAATGTTACCTTTGGACGGCTTCACACACTCGTGTATAGAGGTTCGGCGGCCACCTATCCTTTCTATAACACATTGCAAACTTATTTACCAGACCAAAGATATGAATTGAATGCATGCATATGTTTATTGCATTGTTTTATTTGCTCACTGAGCCATGATGTGTGCTTACCCTCTCGACATCGAATATTTTTAGTTGATGATGCAGGTACCACTGTTGAAGATTATATGAGTGCTTCGATATACGCACGTGTTCTGCAATGGAAGCCGAAGACTTAGTGGATACGCATGACTCCTCATGCGAGTGCAACTCATGCGTATTCGATTAGATTTTTCATTTGAATTTATTAAGGAAATATAATTGATATTTTATTTACTTATGTCTCAGTTGATTCAACATAAATTGATACTTTATTTTATGAGTACCACAATTAGATTCCTCAGTTCATTTACTATAAGACTTCCACTATTGTGTATTTATTCTGATTATGGTTGTGAATGTGTATGGTTTTATTTTTAATGGACATAGCCTATTAGAGATCCTGGTTGAACCGTTGGTTTATTAGCGGTTCATCACACCGTTCTGAATGGGGCAGAATTGGGGTGTGACATGGATGATGGTGCATCAATGTGGCCTTTGGTAGAGCAGGGTCTTTGGGTGTTGGCTGATGTAAAGGGAAGTGAGATCAGGTTAGGGATGAGTTGGAGATTAGGTACAATGAGCATTGATCAAGCAAGGTTGATCATGTTCGGTTAAGTTGAAACCAAGGTGGGGTAATCAGTGGCTGGTTGTGTAGTAAAGCAGTTTGCATCAAAGGAAAAGGGATAGATGGATGTTGGGGTATGATAACATGGTTGGGGATTGGGTTTCAGTTCTGGCTGATGGTGGATGTTCGGTCAGCTGTTGGTACCAGGAATATGGTGGTGATTTATGGAAGTAGTCGGTCGGTGATCACATGTGGGGGTTTGTGGTGATGGCAGATGTGTAACCAAGAAGAAGGTCGGTTGAGGTGATACCGATGGTTTGGCTGAAAATTGGGTGGCTGGAGGGCAAGATGGAGGACCAGGTGTCAATACAAATGGATAGCTGGCTGGAGGTGGTGATCTGTGATGAGAATGGTAGGCTGGGGTTGCTGGGTATGGTCGATAAAGTGGTGCAGATGGCTGCAAGTGGCAATGGCAGGTGTGAAGGAAGGTGCAGTGAGTTAGGTGGGTGTAGCAGGTAAGAAGTTGTTAGAGGAATGGTTTAGAAATTTACCTCATATCTTTCTCTTTCTTCTTCCTTGTAGCACCACCGAACTAGGACCTCCCCGGCTCCCAACTCTCTCAAAACTCTCTCCTTTCCTTCTCAAATTTTCTTCTTCTTTTCTTTTTCTCCCTTTTTTCTCACCGCCCTCTCTGGTTTCCTCTCCTTTCAGATCTCTATGATATCACTCTCATCGTCTCCCCTCTCTTAATCTGTCCTTCTCTCTCTTTCTGTCTCTCTTTTCTCTACCTCCCTTCTCTCTTCCCTCAATCTCTATCTCAAATATTCTAACTTAGATCAAACTAGGGAAGGAAAAAAACAAAAAACAAAGAAAACCTTTCCTAAAGCCAAGTGCCCCTTCTTCTCCAACTTCTCTCTTTTTCTTGATCTGCCTCTCAATAATGGTCCTCCTCTGCCCAGCTTTCGATTTGATTTTTCTTCTTATTCTTCTTCTTCTTCTTCTTCTTCTTCTTCATCTCCTGCTCTCTGCTCCCTCCGGTATGATCTCTTTTTTCTCCCTCAATTTCTGGTTTTCCTCCTTGATATCTCCCTCTCTCTCTCTCATTCCAGTTCGGTCTGATCCTATCTTGCCTTCCTCTCTATTTTTTTTTTCTTTTTCTCTCCATCTAATTCTCTCTTCCTCTTCTTTCCTAAACCCGTAGCCCATCCTTTCCTTTTCCATTACTGAAAATTATCTTGCCTTCTTAAGGTTACCAAGAGAATCCCACCTTCCTAAAATGTTATCATTCTTATTTTCTCCTTGCCATATTTTCCTCTTTTTTTCTCTTTTTACCACTCAAAACGTGGGCTCATGCATCATGGTGGATCTTAATCAAAGATCTAATTCTTTCTTTCCTAACTCACTCAAAATCCATGGTTATCCTTTTATTTCTTTCTATTTTTTCCTAAAACCTAATGCATGCCACCTTGCATCCTCTTTTGGTAACTCATCCCATCGAGACTAGCTCATGACCATACCCTTTTTCTCTCTCCATCGATATTATAATCATATTATGTATGGTACATAATATATATTATACATATAATATACGTATAATACATATGATATATAACATATAACATATGATACGATGAAAGTAAATTTGCACATGGGCTTGGTCCAATTCGGTCTGGGCTAGTCTAATCTAGTGTGGATTGACTGGTCTTAGGCTGAGACTGACTTTTCTCTCTCCCTTCCTCATTTTATGGGCCATTTCATTTATAGTTCTACATGGAATCCTTCAGAGGCCTCTGCTTGGGATTTTTCACATCCACTTTAAAGAGTACTGAAAATAAAGAATAGTGGCGTTTGAATCACCTAATTCAGATGTAGGATGGCCAAGATATAAAGAATGAAAAATTTATCAATAATTTTGCATGAAAGCTTGCATAGGACCCACCGGTGGCCTTTGTCTGGGATTCTATACATCCACTTTGAATTGAAAATAAAGAATAGTGGCACTTGAACCACCTGATTCAGATGTAGGACAGCCATGATATGATGATTTGAAGTTTAAATAATTAAACTTATGATAATTTGCATGCAAGCCCCTGCAATATTTATGATAATTTTAGAAACCTCCCTTGTACATATCATCCGACTGAAGTGGCCATATCTTTCCTGTCTGATATCAGAATCGAACAATTCTGGTCTCATTACAAAGGTAATTCCATGGCATATGCATTCATGCAGGTTGTAAGCCATAACCTTACTGTGGGGCCTAGCAAAAACTGTCTTAAAGTCACAGTAAAAAATTTAAACTTTCAATCACCTTTCTTTCTTTGTTGTCTACACACCAGTAGGACTTTCTTCAGATGCGATGGTAAAAATGGGGTGCTTACAGATGCCCCTCTTCGGTCGAGATTGTGAACAATTGAGGCCGAAGACAAAAGCGGCCCATTTTTGCATTGCTTTACATGAAATTTGGATTCTGCCATTGGTCCCTTGAACTGATGCTGTAACTCCTCTCCTTTTCTCTTTTTATTTTTTTATTTTTTTTATCCTTCACGCTATGCAACATATAACTGTTGATGTCAAGCTCCTTGAGTAGCGACCTCATTAGGTCTGTGACTTTAGCTCAAGACTACTCATGATGTAACTATAACTGTCAAGCTTCTTGAGTGGTGACCTCATCTGGTCTGTGACTTTAGCTCAAGATCGCTTGTAATGTAACTGTAACTGTCAAGCTTCTTAAGTAGTGACCTCATCAGGTCTGTTACCTTAGCTCAAGACTGCTTGTAATATAACTATAACTGTCAAGCTTCTTGAGTAGTGACCTCATCTGGTCTATGACTTTAGCTCAAGACTGCTCATGATGTAACTGTAACTGTCAACTCCTTGAGTAGCGACCTCATCAGGTCTGTGACTTTAGCTCAAGACCGCTTGTAATGTAACTGTAACTGTCAAGCTTCTTAAGTAGCGACATCATCAGGTCTGTGATTTTTCTCAAGACCGCCCATGAAGCAACTACAACTTTGAATAACTTGTGCGGTAACTGTGCTTTGTGCTCTGAATTTGTAGTTTTTGGATGTGTAGCCTCTGGACCAAATTTGGGGTGTCCCAAATTGCCAACATATCCTTTGGGACTTCTATCCCTCCGGAATCAGGTTCCGCATAGTTCGCTTGTAAGACCCACACTCTGAAAACCCGGTTTAACCTTGGTTTTGTGTCGTGACAGGTCTTTCGATCATCACCGAGCCAGACGGGGCAAGCGGATAACAAACTGGTACGAAATCGGACCGAAGTCGACCAATTATACCTGATTTTAGGTATACCGGTCGATGGTACCGGTCTTGGTACCGGTCGACCGGTATGGCCTGCACAGCTATGTGCAGGAATTTGGAAATTGGTCTCTGCGGGTCCCGCTTACCTGATTTTGAATCCTAGAAGTTTCCTAATCCTAGTAGGGTTACTAAACCCTATTTCTAGCCTATAAATACACCCTTAAGCCTCCTCAAATCCTTTCCATTGTCTCTCGCAAACCCTAGAGAAGAGAAAGAGCTTGGAAAGGAGAGGGAGCTAGGAAGAAGAAGGAGGTGCCGCCATTACCATTTGACGAAGCTCACACTACGCCTGTCAACGGTAAGTGATTGAATCCATCTTCTTATTCTGTGTTAGTTGTGTGGGTGAATCAATACCATGCAAAGTAGTTATTGATCTAAAACCCTAAATTGGCCAATAAACCCTAAGTTGCCGTCAAACCCTAGATTCGAGTTTCGAGATGATATTCATTGAAACGAGACTTGAATGAGTTGGGGATAACTCTAACTCAAAGCCTAGACTCAGAATGGATAGGAGAAACCCTGAAAATCCATGGAGGATGATCGACGGCAGTCGAAAAACCCATGTATGGTCTCCCGGAGACATACCGGTCGACTATACCGGTTGCACATAGTGCGACCGGTATGTTGCGACCGCTACCTCTCGGGAGGTTATCTGTGGGGACCAGCTGACCATACCGGTCGCCAGTCTTTCCCACAGAGCTGTGACCGGTATATGCCACCGGTCAGCTCTGTGAGGGTAGTTTGTGATCTCTGTTGGTTTCCGACCAATGTGAAACCCTAAACAATATATTCTAATGAAACCCTAATATTATGTAGGACTTTGTGACATATCGTTTGGATCTTGCGACGTGGAGCAAGTGATCGAACGAGCGTCAGGTGAGGGAATCTGACCTAAACCTAATAATTAATGGACAGTAAATCGTTGTTAATCATTGAATATCTATGATGTGATGTTTGTGCATATTCACATGCCATCCTTTACTTTCAGTTATTATTATTTTTCATGCATTCATAGGATGTGATTGTTAGGCATGTGATTGTTTTCGTTGGTGTGTGGAGTGGGGCTTGGGCCTGGGATCGCTCTTTACACTGTCACCTTTTGTAGTATTCTGTCTTAACATGCTTGGTACGGGTGGGGTATCAGGGGAAGGTCGTGGTACGGTGGTCTCCGATATTGATGTTGTCCCGGCCATTGTTATGTGGTACTGTGGATTCCGAGTCGACGGTGGCTTGTCCACGATGCTTTAGCTCTATCTCTATGCCGTAGGGAGTTATGTTGGGATAGGGTCTACCTGCGTATTGTTTCTATCCTAGTGGGTTAGTTGCGGATAGGGTATCAGGGGGAGGTGAGGTATTGTGGTCTCCGGCCCGGCCTACACGCTCTAGCTCTACCTCTATGCCGTAGACGGCTGTACTGGGATAGAGCATACATTGTTGACATATAGGATTGGTTAGTTGCGAGCCCAGTTTACGAGCCCTGGCCAGTAGGGGCTTAGGTACTGGTATGGGTAGAGTATCAGGGGAGGTGCGGGTATACCTTAGCTCTATCTCTATTCCATGATGGGTGCATGTGGGTTGGTGGTAGTATGATCTACTGTGCGATGCCACACACTCGTGTATAGAGGTGCGGGGGCCACCAAACCTTTCTATAGCACATTTGCAAACTTAAAACCAGACCACAGCATAAAATGATTGTTACTCATGCATAATATTGTGAAACTGTCTGATTGCCTTACTGAGCTGTGTTGTGTGCTCACCCTTTGTACGTACATTGTTTTTAGATGTTGATCCAGGTTACACTGTGGATGATTATGTGAACGCTCCGGCGTATGGAGGTGTAGCTGCTCTGGATGTACAAGCAGGAGAGGACGAGTATGATGCTTCATGCGAGTGCCCTTTCTGCGTGTACCTGTGATGGATTTTTATTTAATTGTTTCAGTTATTTTTGCTTGGTATTAAGAGATGTAAAAGATTATTATTTTATGTGTTTGGACTTGAATAATGGGATATTTATTTAAATTATCAATAGATACTCAGTTCATTCTATTTAAAGTCTTCCGCTGTATATTTATATTCTGATTGTGGTTATGTGTAATTGGTTTGTATGGGTGGACACGGCCTATTCGAGATCCTGGTGTGAACCGTTGGTTCAATGACGGTTCACTCACACCATTCTGGTTGGATCAGAATTGGGGTGTGACAACTTGGTATCAGAGCGACCGGTATGTTGCGACCGGTACGCCCCAAAGAACCAAAAAAAATTAAATTTAAAATTTCTAGAATTTTGTAAATTGAAATGTTATTTCTCGACTATTTTCCCTTGCATTACTCAAAACTAACACTACTATTACTGATGTTCTCACGTGTTATGTCTTCTTCTTAGATCCAAATAAATAGTCTGAGATGGCAGGTGGAAACGGTCGAAGGAGTCGGAAGCGTCATCAGGCCAGGATGCGCCTAGAAGAAGAGCAAGCTGAACAAGACCAGGTTAAAGAACCCAGTCCTGAAGTGGAGGAGGAACAGGTCCCGGAGGTACCGACAAATTTACCTGGCCCACCTCACAGGAATTCTAAGACCATTGTTACGAACTTGGTCTATCAGATGTAGGCTCAACAGAAGGAATTTCTGAGCGAAGTATTGAAGATGCTCAGGCCAACAGGTTCTGTTCCCGCTGGGAATACGCCCGAGTCAGGAGGAATTAATACTACCCAACCGATGCAGAGTAGCCCAAGGCCGAGGGGCCAAGCGCAGAACGTAATACCACCGCATCGGTTTCTGTCGCCTTCTGCGTACCCAGGAGCTTATCCATATCCACCACCATGGTACGGGGCAGACACACAGGGACAACATGACCTGAGCAGGTCAGTGGACAGATTCTTGAAGTTGAAACCTTCATCGTTCACAGGAAGGACAGGGAAACCATTGTGGCCAGCACAGTGGGTTTCTGAAATGGAAAAGAACTTCCGACTGATGACTTGCACTAAGGAGGAGAAGGTTCTGTTTGCCACTCATATGTTAAGGGAAGACGCCAATGCTTGGTGGAATTCTACTCGGGCATATCTGGAGAATAAGTATACCCTGGTTGATTGGGAAGTGTTTAAAGTGGCTTTCTTCGACAAATACTTTCCGAAGAGCTTCAGAGATCAAATGGAGAGGGAGTTTCTCAATCTGCAGCAGGCTCAGTCGACCGTAGATGCGTATCAGCAGAGGTACGAAGAGCTGTTCTTCTTCGCACCAGCCAGTATGCAGGAGGAGGAGACCAAGACACGTAGGTTCACCATGGGACTACGTGGAAGCATCAGAGAGCACCTTTTGGGTCTGGACAAAAAGACCTACAATGAGGCGGTGCAGGTTGCGAGGGTGATAGAGTCCAGTCAGAGGGACAGCTTCTTCGCTCAAAATAGGGGAGTGAAGAGATCCGCTGGTGAGAGCTTGGGTGGCAGTAATACTAGACCATTCCGCCCATACAGGGCACAGACCGCTACAGCACCTGTGAGAAACAACCTGGCACCACCTGTGCCACAATTCGCCAGACCCAACCCAAATATTAAATGTTATAACTGTCAGCAGCTGGGACATGTTGCAAGGAACTCCACTCTACCTAAGAAGCAAGCTCCCCACCAAGGAAGAGTTTATGCGGTCACCACTGAAGAGGCAGCCGCATCACCTGATGTGGTAACTGGTACGACTCTATCCCTTACTATTTCATTTATTCTTTCAGTTGCATGAGCATGTAGAACTAAGGGGCAATACATTCCAGGGATTTTAAATGTAGCTAGTTTACCCGCCAGAGTATTATTTGACTCTGGGGCCACGCACTCCTTTGTTTCTGTTTCTTTTGGGAAGCGAATGGAGTTACCAATCAAGCAATTGAACCCAAGCTTGATAGTTCGCTCTCCACTAAAAGTCGAAGTGGCTTTGACCAAGTATTATGGACCCTGTACTGTAAGTATTGAGGGCCGAGACTTAGAAGCAAGCCTAGTAATACTTGAGATGGCAGATTTTGATGACATTTTGGGGATGGATTGGCTAGGCCATCATTCGGCCGTCCTTTTATGTGGTGAAAGGAAGCTTATGCTTACTGATAAAGAGGGAAGGGAATATAGTTTCGCTGGGATCAAGCTATCCAGGAAGCGGAAGTTGATCCTCTCCGCCCTAAAAACTAAGAGATGCTTGGAGAAAGGGGGAGTGGGTTATCTCGTTTCTGTAGTCGATCTCACGGCAGAGTCACTCAAGATGGAAGATATAGATGTGGTTCGGGAGTTTCCAGATGTATTTCCAGAAGATCTCCCAGGTTTACCACCAGATAGGGCTACAGAATTTGTGATAGACCTTATGCCAGGTTCGGCACCGGTGTCTAAAGCACCATACAGGATGGCCCCGACCGAGTTAAAGGAGTTGAAGACCCAGTTACAAGAATTGCTGGATAAGGGCTTCATACGACCTAGTATATCGCCTTGGGGAACACCTGTTTTATTCGTCAAAAAGAAGGATGGAAGTGTACGGCTATGTATTGACTACCGTGAGCTGAACAAGTTGACGATCAAGAATCGGTATCCTTTGCCTAGAATGGATGATCTATTCGATCAGCTGTAGGGTGCAAAGGTTTTCTCGAAGATCGATCTCCGATCGGGATATCACCAATTGAAGATCAAGGCCGAAGATATTTCGAAGACTGCTTTCAGGACGAGGTATGGGCATTATGAGTTTCTAGTTATGTCTTTCGGGTTGACCAATGCTCCAGCGTCGTTTATGGAACTGATGAACCGAGTGTTCCATGATATGTTGGACACTTCGGTCATCGTATTCATCGATGACATATTGATTTACTCTAAGGACATGGAGACTCATACAGCGCATTTGAGAGCAGCCCTACAACGGCTGAGGGATGTGAGGCTTTATGCAAAATTCAAGAAGTGCGAGTTTTGGCTGAAGGAAGTGGCTTTCTTGGGCCATGTTGTATCTGAAGACGGTATCAAGGTTGATCCAAGCAAGATAGCTGCTATAGTAGGATGGGAAGCACCAAAATCTATTGCAGAGATTCATAGTTTCCTTGGGTTGGCTGGTTATTATAGAAGATTCGTGGAAGATTACTCCAGGATCGCAGTTCCACTCACCAGGTTGACCAAGAAGGGAGATAAATTCATATGGACAGATGAGTGCGAGAAGTGCTTTCAGACTTTGAAGTCAAGACTTGTCTCTGCACCTATCTTGACCATCCCAGAACCAAGCGTACCGTTTACCTTGTATACGGATGCTTCGGGGTTGGGTATCGGGTGTGTATTGATGCAAGGAGAACAGGTGATTGCTTACGCATCAAGACAGTTAAAGGAGCATGAGAAGAACTATCCTACGCATGACTTGGAGCTAGCAGCGGTTATTCACGCAGTCAAAACTTGGAGACACTACTTGTACGGTGAGAAGTTTCAGATCAAGTCAGATCACAAGAGCTTAACTTATCTTTTCACTCAAAAGGAACTGAATATGAGACAGAGGAGATGGCTGGAATTGTTAAAAGATTATGATTGCGACATCCAGTACCATCCGGGTAAAGCAAATGTGGTGGCTGACGCCTTAAGCAGAAAGTGGGCATCGAAGCCTGAGGCAGGACCAAGTACAAATGCTGCATTGTGTGCTGCAGCCTCGAGTTCAATGGAAATTGATGAAGAACATATTATCGAAAGTGCAGAAGATCCAGTTGAGCAAGGCTTGATTCATAAGTTCACTATGATGTTCGCCGCATTGAAGATCTCACCGGGTCTAATTGATGAAGTCAAGGTAGCAATCCTACAGGATCCATATCTCAAGACAGTGCAGGAAGACTTAGAGAAGGGTACGTGCAATCCTGACTTTACCTTGGAATCAGACAAAGTACTCAAGTATCGCGGATGGCTATGTATACCTGAGAGCGAAGACTGCGATATCAGAGGTCGAATTATGACTGAAGCTCATTACACTCCATATTCGGTACATCCAGGAAGTACCAAGATGTACCATGATCTAAGAAAACTATATTGGTGGAGGGGTATGAAAGCAGATATAGCTTGTTTCGTGTTCCAATGTCTGAATTGTCAACAAGTTAAAGCGGAAAGGCAAAGACCCGCGGGTTTACTACAGCCGTTACCAGAACCTGGATGGAAGTGGGATTGTATTACCATGGATTTCTTCACTGGCCTACCTTTGACACCAAGGTCAGTGGATGCAGTTTGGGTTATAGTAGATCGACTCACCAAGACAGCTCGATTTATTGCGGTCAGACCCCAGTATACTATGGAGAAACTGGCCAAGTTATATGTGGATAATATAGTCAGACTTCATGGCGTTCCAGAGAGTATAGTATCTGACAGAGATCCCCGTTTTACATCGAAGTTCTGGGAGGGGTTACAGAAAGCTATGGGAAACAAGTTGAAGTTCAGTACAGCTTTTCACCCTCAGACAGATGGACAGTCAGAGCGAACTATTCAAATTTTAGAAGATATGCTCCGAGCTTGTGCATTAGATTTCAAAGGAGCTTGGGATGAGAAGCTATCACTTATCGAGTTTGCTTACAACAACAGCTATCAGACTACAATTCAGATGGCCCCATATGAAGCTCTCTATGGAAATAAGTGTCGTACACCTCTGTTATGGAACGAAGTGGGGGAAAGAAGAATTGTAGGACCGGAATTTGTTGAAGAAACTTGCCGACTGATTGATCAAATCAAAGAGAGAGTAAAGACAGCTCAAGTTCGATAAAAGCATTATGCGGATAATCGACGTCGAGATCTGGAGTTTGTAGTGGGTGACAAAGTATTCTTGAAGGTGTCACCGGTGCGAGGTCTGAAACGGTTTGGTAAAAAGGGGAAGCTATGCCCCAGGTATGTGGGACCATATGAGATATTAAATCGACGTGGTAATGTAGCATATCAATTGGCTCTACCACCATCTATGTCTAGCGTTCATAATGTGTTCCATGTATCATTACTGAAGAAGTATGTCAGAGATCCATCGCATATCTTGAGCGCTGATCCTCCAGACTTGACTGAAGACTTAACTTTCGAAGTGGTGCCTGTAATGCTCTCGAGTCAAAAAGTTCAGCAACTTCAAACCAAGGATATCCACTATGTGAAGGTGCATTGTAAAAGCCAAAATGTGGAGGAAATTACTTGGGAAGAAGAGAGCGCGATGAGGAAGGAGTACCCTAACCTTTTTAACGATCAAGGTACGTTCAAATTTCGAGGCCTAAATTTCTTTTAAGGGTGGGGGAGTTGTAGTACCTACATATAAATTTCGGGACGAAATTTCTTTTAAGGGTGGTGGAGTTGTAAGACCCGCACTCTGAAAACCTGGTTTAACCTTGGTTTTGTGTCGTGACAGGTCTTCCGATCATCACCGAGCCAGACGGGGCAAGCGGATAACAAAGAGGTACGAAATCGGACCGAAGTCGACCAATTATACCTGATTTTAGGTATACCGGTCGATGGTACCGGTCTTGGTACCGGTCGACCGGTATGGCCTGCACAGCTATGTGCGGGAATTTGGAAATTGGCCTCTGCGGGTCCCGCTTACCTGATTTCGAATCCAAGAAGTTTCCTAATCCTAGTAGGGTTACTAAACCCTATTTCTAGCCTATAAATACACCCTTAAGCCTCCTCAAATCCTTTCCATTGTCTCTCGCAAACCCTAGAGAAGAGAAAGAGCTTGGAAAGGAGAGGGAGCTAGAAAGAAGAAGGAGGTGCCGCCATTACCGTTTGACGAAGCTCACGCTACGCCTGTCAACGGTAAGTGCTTGAATCCATCTTCTTATTCTGTGTTAGTTGTGTGGGTGGATCAATACCATGCAAAGTAGGTATCGATCTAAAACCCTAAATTGGCCAATAAACCCTAAGTTGTCGTCAAACCCTAGATTTGAGTTTCGAGATGATATTCATTGAAACGAGACTTGAATGAGTTGGGGATAACTCTAACTCAAAGCCTAGACTTAGAATGGATAGGAGAAACCCTGAAAATCCATGGAGGATGATCGACGGCAGTCGAAAAACTCATGTATGGTCTCCCGGAGACATACCGGTCGACTATACCGGTTGCACATAGTGCGACCGGTATGTTGCGACCGCTACCTCTCGGGAGGTTATCTGTGGGGACCGGCTGACCATACCAGTCGCCAGTCTTTCCCACAGAGCTGCGACCGGTATATGCCACCGGTCAGCTCTGTGAGGGTAGTTTGTGATCTCTGTTGGTTTTCGACCAACGTGAAACCCTAAACAATATATTCTAATGAAACCCTAATATTATGTAGGACTTTGTGACATGTCGTTTGGATCTTGCGACGTGGAGCAAGTGATCGAACGAGCGTCAGGTAAAGGAATCTGACCTAAACCTAATAATTAATGGACAGTAAATCGTTGTTAATCATTGAATATCTATGATGTGATGTTTGTGCATATTCACATGCCATCTTTTACTTTCAGTTATTATTATTGTTCATGCATTCATAGGATGTGATTGTTTTCGTTGGTGGGTGGAGTGGGGCATGGGCCTCGGATCGCTCTTCACACTGGCACCTTTTGTAGTATTCTGTCTTAACATGCTTGGTATGGGTGGGGTATCAGGGGAAGGTCGTGGTACGGTGGTCTCCGATATTGATGTTGTCCCGGCCATTGTTATGTGGTACTGTGGATTCCGAGTCGACGCTGGCTTGTCCACGATGCTTTAGCTCTATCTCTATGCCGTAGGGAGTTATGTTGGGATAGGGTCTACCTACGTATTGTTTCTATCCTAGTGGGTTAGTTGCGGATAGGGTATCAGGGGGAGGTGAGGTATTGTGGTCTCCGGCCCGGCCTGCACGCTCTAGCTCTATCTCTATGCCGTAGACGGCTGTGCTGGGATAGAGCATACATTGTTGACATATAGGATTGGTTAGTTGCGAGCCCAGTTTGAGAGCCCTGGCCAGTAGGGGCTTAGGTACTGGTATGGGTAGAGTATCAGGGGAGGTGCGGGTATACCTTAGCTCTATCTCTATTCCATGATGGGTGTATGTGGGTTGGTGGTAGTGTGATCTACTGTGCGATGCCACACACTCGTGTATAGAGGTGCGGGGGCCACCAAACCTTTCTATAGCACATTTGCAAACTTAAAACCAGACCACAGCATAAAATGATTGTTACTCATGCATAATATTGTGAAACTATCTGATTGCCTTACTGAGCTGTGTTGTGTGCTCACCCTTTGTACGTACATTGTTTTTAGATGTTGATGCAGGTTACACTGTGGATGATTATGTGAACGCTCCGGCGTATGGAGGTGTAGCTGCTCTGGATGTACAAGCAGGGGAGGACGAGCATGATGCTTCATGCGAGTGCCCTTTCTGCGTGTACCTGTGATGGATTTTTATTTAATTGTTTTAGTTATTTTTGCTTGGTATTAAGAGATGTAAAAGATTATTATTTTATGTGTTTGGACTTGAATAATGGGATATTTATTTAAATTATCAATAGTTACTCAGTTCATTCTATTTAAAGTCTTCCGCTGTATATTTATATTCTGATTGTGGTTATGTGTAATTGGTTTGTATGGGTGGACACGGCCTATTCGAGATCCTGGTGTGAACCGTTGGTTCAATAACGGTTCACTCACCCCATTCTGGTTAGATCAGAATTGGGGTGTGACATCGCTAATGTAACTAGTGGCAAAACCTAAGAAGCTATATCCCATACTCAAATATGTGTAGGAATCATCCAAAAGCTAAAAGCAATGACCCGTTCCAAAATGTGAAGGAATCGTCTAAAAGCTAAAAGCAATGACTCGTTCCTAATATGTGAAGGAATCGTCCAAAAGCTGAAAGCAATGACCCATTCCAAAATGTGAAGGAATTGTCCAAAAACTAAAAGCAATGACCCGTTCCAAATATGTAAAGGAATCGTCCAAAAGCTAGAAGCAATGATCCGTTCCAAACATGTCTTCTTTCTTTCTTTCTTTCTTTCTTTCTTCTTCTATTTTTTTTCTTTTCTTTTCTTCTTTTTTTTTTTTTTTTTATTTCTCTCATCTCCTCTCTTCTTCTTTCGTCTTCATTCATCTTTTTTATTTCCCTTCCTCTTGTTCATTTATCATTGATCTTTATTTCATCTTCTGATTTCTTCTTTCCTTATTCTTTCTCATTCTTTTCTTCATCTTTCTTCATTCTCAAAATGGGTTCAACTTTCCATAAATATTGAGGTAGCCGCAATGGGGCTTAGAATCTGCACTTTGTCTACAAAAACTGCTCAGAATCCAAGAGAAACTAGAGATCATGATTTGATCGACTTTTCTTGACTTGACTTAATCTAGACTGAGAGAAACATGTTTCTTTTCTTTAGAGGGTAGTTTTGATATGTTCTGAATTCCTGCCAAATTTATATGGGTTTCACTTTGATCAAAGGGCAACTAGGTCTTTTCAATGAGGGGTAAATGATGGCAATGACTCAATTTTATTTCTTTTTTTTTCAAAATTTGTATGGGTCATCTTTCTCTTACATTCAAATAAACTCGGTTAGAGTTTCAAACAAAGGGCTTAGCTAAACTCATGATGTTTGGATAAGTGGATGATTTTGCCCTAGTGTCTAAGTTTACATCTGCATGCATTCATAGGTAGGTGACTTTTTTGAGTCATCACTAGAAGTAACCCTAAGGAGATGTAACCCCACACTAATCTTGGAAAAGATGCCAAACAATGTTTTCTCCTCTTGGTGACATTCAGATAAAAAACTAGTTTCAACAAGCTATGCTCAAATGCCAAATCGGTTATAACCACGTCTGGGCCTAAATCCTCTAAGTCTGTAGACAAGTATGATGACGAAAGTCCAGATGGACGAATAAAAAATTGTCCAATGGGTCTGCCATTGGGAGAGTGTTTGGTTGTTTATATAGAATGACTTGATCTCCATTAGGCGATGCCATTTGATTGGCTAGCAACAAATGACTATGGAATTCTTGGACGTCGTTGAAATAATGAACGACAGATAAATATTCTAGTCAGATTTATTGAACAATCATTCATCCAAAAGACAATGTGTTCACAAGAGACAATATCAGTATGTTTAGTGATGTTTGAAGGAAGGACATTTAATGTAGATTATGTAGAAGACCATCAAATTGATGGATGGGAGAGAGAGTCTTTAGCAAATAAGAAATCATCCTCTGATAACAACAAAGTGACGAGACCACCCCTTGTATGGACGAGATGTAGTGACCAATATCAAAAATCCAGCTCAACACACAATGTGAAACACAATAAATAATCAGGTCTCCAATCAGGTTCTAAGAGATAGTATCTATATGTCACTGCACGAGAACCAATTGTCTTGTTGCTCTATAACTGAACTTGTCCATCATCAGGGTTTCAAAGGAGTAACCCCATGTTTATGCTGTAATCAAACTCATTCATTATCAAGATTCCAAAGAAAGCTGCCCCATGTTTTTGTACCATAGCCAATCTCATCTATCATTAAAGTTCCAAAGGAGAATGCCAACCAACATCATTATTTTTGCATAGCTCTTTTCTCTTTTTTTTTCTTTTTTCTTTTTTCTTCTCTCTTTTCTCTCTCTCTCTCTCTCTCTCTCTCTCTCTTTTTTTTTTTTGAGCTCACTTCTGACTTTAGGGTTGATCTGTAGAACACTTTATGTCTGTAAATGTCATGCACTTATAGAAGACTTAATCACTTGGATTGATATAAACTTGATGATGCCTTGTGTGTAGACCCATTTTTATAAAATTGAATAAACAACCTGTATGAGTCTGTAACGTTCTCTCCTTTCAAGAAATATCCCATAAAGTTCCTTCTGTAAATCAACCAACTAGGGTGACTTCTTGATGTACCAACTTGTATATCTGAGAATGCTTCCTGACTTCAACTTAATCATCTGTAACTTTCACATCTGTGTTGAACTTTCATTTCTCCAAAGGTCGATGGAGTAAAAGTTGAGGTCATCGCTCATCATTCCAATCATCATCAGATTCAGAATTAATAGCAGACATGGAAGAGGAAGAAGTATCAAACTGGGAAGGAATGGATTGGAAGTAATAAAGCACTGTAATTGATGTCTCAAATGAGATGATTATTGTTTATTTTTTTCAGAGCATTTTGGACTGGACTTGTGTCACACCCCAATTCTGCACCATTCAGAACGGTGTGATGAACCTCTAACAAACCAACGGTTCAACCAGGATCTCTAATAGGCTATGTCCATTAAAAATAAAATCATACACATCCACAACCATAATCAGAGTAAATACACAATAGCGGAAGTCTTATAGTAAATGAAATGAGAAATCTAATTGTGATAATCATAGATAAAGTATCAATTTATGTTGTATCAACTGAGACATAAGTAAATAAAATATCAATTACATTCCCTCAATAAATTCAAATGAAAATCTAATCGAATACGCATGAGTTGCACTCGCATGAGGGATCATGCGTATCCTCTAAGTCTTCAGCTTCCATTGCAGCAACATGCCCGTATACCGGAGCACTCAGATAATCTTCAATAGTGGTACCTGCATCATCAACTAAAAATATTCGACGTCGAGAGGGTGAGCACACATCATGGCTCAGTGAGCAAACAAAACAATGCAACAACCATATGCATGCATTCAATTCATATCTTTGGTCTAGTAGATAAGTTTACAATGCGCTATAGAAAGGTTCGGTGGCCGCCTCGCCTCTATGCACAGGGTGTGGAAGCCCGCCCAAAGGTAACGTTTATTGTCATCCCCATCCACCCTACCATGGAATAGAGATAGAGCTAAAGTGTTGAGGCCCGGCCTAGGACACTTCCCCTGATACTCTACCCATACCAACATGTAAGCCCTTGCTGGCGAGGGCTCGCAAACTGGGCTCGCAACTAACCAATCCTAATGCCAAACAGTGTATCCAAGGCCTCACCCCAGCATCCCTCACTACGTCCATATAGATAGGGCTAAGGCCCCCCGACAGAGTCAGAGACTATACGGTCCGAGACCACCTCCCCTCATACACTACGACGTAATAGCTCTGCTAAGGTAATGGCGATACGACGATGTCAATGGACAAGACTTGAGTTAGTGATAGAGCTAGAGTGCTGAGACCCAGCCTAGGACACCCCCCCTGATACTCGCTCGCATCAAGCACACCAACCACACACATACATTCACATGCCTATTCCTATCATCATCATCATCATCATCATGTTATAAATAATAATTTAAATATGCATGAACAGTAATAATAGAAATATTGGATGACATGTTGAATGCACATGCAAGCATACACGCATAGAATCAATCATGGCATTGGACTCAAGAATAAAACAATTTATTATTAACCAATTAGTTTAGGTCTTGTTCCCTCACCTTTGCTTGATTGTAGATCCTCTTTCAAGCTTTAAGAATCAAGTAAATATCACTATTATATCACTAGAGGACCTAATTAAGTCGATGGAATTTAATTAGAATTAATTCTGATTTTAAAAAGCTCTCTGTTAACTGGGGGTCGATGCTAGGGTCAGAGGTTCCATCGACCCTGGGTGCTACCACCCAGATTCTGGACTTCCTGAACACTGGGGGTCGATGTTAGGGTCTGGTAGGGTCGATTCCCCATCGACCCCCATGCGACCCCCCGTGCGTTTAGTCAAAATTTTCATCCTACAGTCCATTCTTTCGTGTTTGGGTCCTATGGCTTGCTTCTGATATCCATTCCATACATGTTCTATGGTTTAGAACCATAGTTTATTCACCTACATGGTTTTAATAATCTCCTCTACGGTTTTTCAAGAAAACCTAACCATGGATGGATGATTTGGGTTTCTCCTAGATCATACCCTCTTCACTATCTATTCCAAGGTCTGTAGAATTACATGGAGATAGTATCCATACCTAAGAATTAGGCTTGTTTCTTTGAAGCATTCTCTTTGATCTTCTTCTCCACTTTCCTTCTCTCCACTTTCTCTTCTCCTTCTCTTCTCTTTCTCTCAATCCAATTAGGGTTCTAGAAGGATTGAAAGAGGCTTAGGGACGTCCTATTTATAGAGTAGAAACTCCCAAAATAAGTCCCATTGAGATTAGGAAATAATCCCATTGAAATTTGGAAAGTTTCCAAATCACGGTTCCTGTCGACAGACTGGGGGTCGATGAGGGGGTCGGAGATCCCGTCGACCCCTGGTTATAAATTGTCCGACCCCCGGTCAGAAACTCAGGGTCTGACTTTTTATACTGGGGGGGTCCGACCCTGCCTAGCTGGGTGTGCGACCCTCCCCCTATTTTTAGTGTTTTTGGGTCAGTTTAATACTTGGGATCGTGATCTCCCTTACGCACTTGATCCATTTGGCTCGACCATGATGGGTAGACCTGGTTCAAGGTGGTAAGACCGGGTTAGTTCGATACGGGTCTTACAGCTCCCCCCTACTTATAAAAATTTCATCCTCAAAATTGTACATACCTTCCGAGTCAAATAGATGAGGATATTGCTTTCGCATGGCATTCTCTTATTCCCATGTAATTTCTTCCATATCTCTACTTCTCAAGGTGACCTTAACATAATAGATATCACGGTTGCTTAGTCGTTGAACCTTTCGACTAGTGATTTTAGTTGGTGTTACTTCAAATGTTAAATCTTCAGTCAAATCAGGCAAGTCTATTGTCAAAACGTGGGAAGGATCCTTGACATACTTTGTCACACCCCAATTCTGAACCAACCAGAATGGTGTGAGTGAACCGTCATTGAACCAATGGTTCACATCAGGATGTCGAATAGACCGTGTCCACTCATACAAACCATTGCCCAAAACCACAATTAGAATGTAAATAGTACAACAGAAGTCTTTAAATAAATGAACTGAGAATCTATGATAAATTTAAATAAAATATCCAATTATTCAAATTCAAACATAAAATATAATATCCTTACATCCACTAAAACCAACTGAAAATAAATGAAAATAAATAAAAGTCAAATCAAAGGTACACGTAGAAAGGGCACTCGCATGAAGCGTCATGCTCGTCCTCTCCTGCCTACACAGCCAAAGCAGCAGCACCACCATACGCCAGAGCGTTCATAAAGTCGTCCACCATGTAACCTGCATCAAAACCAAAAATCAATGTGTACACAAAGGGTGAGCTCACAACTTAGCTCAGTAAGACAATCAGATAGTTTCACAATATTATGCATGAGTAACAATCATTTTATATTGTGGTCTGGTTTAAGTTTGCAATGTGCTATAGAAAGGTTTGGTGGCCCCCGCACCTCTATACACGAGTGTGTGGCACCGCATAGTAGATCACACCACCACTGGCCCACATGCACCAATCATGGAATAGAGATAGAGCTAAGGTATCCCTGTACCTCCCCTGATACCCTACCCACACCAGTACCTAAGCCCCTACTGGCGAAGGCTCGCAAACTGGGCTCGCAACTAACCAATCCTATATGTCATCAATGTAGGCTCTATCCCAGCACAGCCATCTACGGCATAGAGATAGGGCTAGAGCGTGCAGGCCGGGCTAGAGACCACAATACCTCACCTCCCCCTGATACCCTATCCACAACTAACACACTAGGATAGAACAATACACAGGTAGACCCTATCCCAACATAACTCCCTACGGCATAGAGATAGAGCTAAAGCATCGTGGACAAGCCAGCGTTGGCATCAGAAACCATAGTGCCACATAACCATGGCCAGGCCAACATCAACATTGGAGACCACCGTACCACGACCTTCCCCTGATGCCCCACCCGTACCAAGCATGTCAAAATAGAATACTACAAAAGTGTCAGTGTGAGGAATGATCCCAGGCTCCATGCCCCACTCCACACACCAACGAAAACAATCACATCCTATCAATGCATGAACAATAATAATAACTGAAAGTAAAAGATGGCATGTGAATATGCACAAACATCACATCATATATATTCAGGTTATTAACAACGATTTACTGTCCATTAATTATTAGGGTTTAGGTCAGATTCCCTTACCTGACGCTCGTTTGATACCTTGCTCCACGTTGCAAGATCCAAACGTGCAATTACAAAATCCTACATAATATTAGGGTTAAATAGAATAGTTTCTTAGGGTATACGTTGGTCAAAAAACCAACGAGGTTACAAAAATACACTCATAGAGCTGACCGGTGGCATGTACCGGTCGCAGATCTGTGGGGAAGACTGGTGACCGGTATGGTCAGCCGGTCCCCACAGACCAGCCCCCCGGAAGGTACCGGTGGCAACACACCGGTCACACAGGGTGCAACCGATATGTCTCTGGAAGACCATACTTTGGGTTTTTCGACTGCCGTCGATCATTCTCCATGGATTTCCAGGGTTTCTCCTATCCATTCTAAAATTGAACTTTGAGTTAGAGTTATCTCCAACTCATTCAAGTCTAGTTTCGATGATAATCATCCTAGAACTCGAATCTAGGGTTTGATGGCAAAATAGGGTTTAATGGTCAATTAGGGTTTTAGATCAATACCTGCTTTGCATGGTATTGATCCACCCATACAACTATCCTAGAGTCATAGAGTAAGAAGAATAATTAAAACACTTATCGTCGACTGGCGTAAGGTGAGCGTCGTCGAACGACAATGGTGGCACTTCCTTCTTCTTCCTAGCTTCTTCTCCTTCTTCAACCTCCTTCTCCTCTCTAGGGTTTGTGAGAGATAATGGAAAGGATTTGAGGAGGTTTAGAGGTATTTATATAGGCTAGGATTAGGGTTTAGTAACCCTATTAGGATTAGGAAGGTCCAGGTATTAGGGTTTAGGAAAGTAGAACCCGCAGAGATCCAATTCTAGATCTCCGTAGTCAACTGCGCAGAGTTGACCAGTCGACCGGTACCAAAACCGGTACCATCGACCGGTCAACATAAAATAACACTTATAACCGTCTTTGATCCGATTTCGTACCTGTTTGTCATCCGCTCGTCCCGTCTGGCCCGGTGATGATCGGAAGACCTGCTACGACATGAAATCAAGGTTTAGACCGGGTTTACGGAGTGCGGGTCTTACAACTCCCCCACCTTTAAAAGAAATTTTGTCCCCGAAATTTGCATGTAGGTTTCACAACTCCCCCACCCTTAAAAGAAATTTCGGCCTCGAAATTTGAACGCACCTTGATCTTCGAAAAGGTTAGGGTACTCCTTCCTCATCGCGCTCTCCTCTTCCCAAATAATCTCTTCGACATCTTGGCTTTTCCAATGCACTTTCACATAATGGATATCCTTGGTTCGAAGTTACTGTACCTTTCGGCTTGAGAGCATCACATGCACCACTTCAAATGTTAAGTCTTCAGTCAAGTCTGGGGGGTCTACTGTCAAGATGTGCGATGGATCCCTGACATACTTCTTCAATAATGATACATGGAACACATCATGTACGCTACATTACCATGTCTGGTCAATATCTCGTACGGTCCCACATACCTGGGGCATAGCTTCCCCTTCATACCAAACCTTTTCAGACCTTGCACCGATGATATCTTCAAGAATACTTTGTCACCCACTACAAACTCCAGATCTCGACGTCGATTATCCGCATAGTGCTTCTGTCAAACTTGAGCTGTCTTTACTCTCTCCTTGATTTGATCAATCACTCGACAAGTTTCTTCAATAAAACTTCAGTCCTACAATTCTTCTTTCTCCCACCTCATTCCATAGCAGAGGTGTACGACACTTCTTCCCATAGAGTGCTTCATATGGAGCCATCTGGATTGTAACCTGATAGCTGTAGTTATAAGCAAACTCGATAAGCGATACCTTCTCGTCCCAAGCTCCCCTGAAAACTAATGCACAAGCTCGGAGCATATCTTCTAAAATTTGAATAGTCCTTTTTGACTGCCCGTCTGTCTGAGGGTGAAAAGTTGTACTAAACTTCAACTTGGTTCCCATAGCTTTCTGTAATCCTTTCCAGAACTTTGATGTAAAACGGGGATCTCTGTCGGATACTATACTTCTAGAATGCCATGGAGTCTGACTATATTATCTACATATAGCTTGGCCAGCTTGTCCATGGTATACTGAGGTCTGACCGCAATGAATCGAGCTGTCTTGGTGAGTCGATCGACTATTTTCCAAACTGCATCCACTGACCTTGGTGTCAAAGGTAGGCTAGTGACGAAATCCATAGTAATGCAATCCCACTTCCATGCAGGCTCCAGTAGTGGTTGTAGCAAACCTACGGGTCTCTGGGTTTCTGCTTTAACTTGTTGACAATTCAGACATTGGAACACGAAACGAGCTATATCTGCTTTCATACCCCTCCACCAATACAATCTTCTCAAATCATGGTATATTTTGGTACTTCTTAGACGTACCAAATATGGAGTGTAATGAGCTTCAGTCATTACTCGATCTCTAATATTTCCGTCTTCACTCTCAGGTATACATAACCGTCCACGATACCCGAGTACCTTGTCTGAATCCAAGGTAAAGTCAGGATTGCTCGTACCCTTCTCTAAGTCTTCTTGCACTGTCTTGAGATGTGGATCCTATAGGATTGCTACCTTGACTTCATCAACTAGATCCGGTGAGATCTTCAAAGCTGCGAACATCATGGTGAACTTATGAATTAAGCCTTACTCGACTGGATCTTCTGTAGTCTCTATTATATACTCTTCATTGCCTTAAATTGAACTTGAGGCTGCGGCACATAATGCAGCATTTGTACTTGGTCCAGCCTCAGGTTTCGATGCCCACTTTCTGCTTAAGGCATCAGCCACCACATTTGCTTCACCCGGATGGTACTGGATGTCACAGTCATAATCTTTTAACAATTCCAGCCATCTCCTCTGTCTCATATTCAGATCCTTCTAAGTGAAAAGATAAGTTAAGCTCTTGTGATCTGACTTAATTTGGAACTTTTCACCGTACAAATAGTGTCTCCAAGTCTTGATTGCATGTATAACCGCTGCTAGCTCCAAATCATGCGTAGGATAGTTCTTCTCATGCTCTTTTAACTGTCTTGATACGTAAGCAATCACCTGTTCTCCTTGCATCAATACACACCCAATACCCAACCCTGAAGCATCCGTATATAAGGTAAATGGTACGCTGGGTTCTGGGATGGCCAAGATAGGTGCAGAGACTAGTCTTGACTTCAAAGTCTGAAAGCACTTCTCGCACTCATCTGTCCATAACAATTTCTCTCATTTCTTGGTCAATCTGGTGAGTGGAACAGTGATCCTGGAGTAATCTTCCATGAATCTTCTATAATAACCAGCCAATCCAAGGAAACTACGAATCTTTGCAACAGATTTTGGTGCTTCCCATCCTACTATAGCAGCTATCTTACTTGGATCAACCTTGATACCATATTCGGATACTACATGGCCCAAGAAAGCCACTCCCTTCAACCAAAACTCACACTTCTTGAACTTAGCATACAGCTTCTCCGTTCTCAGCCGTTGTAGGGCTGCTCTTAAGTGTGTTGCATGAGCCTCTCTGTCCTTTGAGTAGACCAATATGTCATCGATGAATACGATGACCGAAGTGTCCAACATGTCATGAAACACTCGGTTCATCAGTTCCATGAACGACACTGGAGCATTGGTCAAACCGAACGACATAACTAGAAACTCATAATGCCCATACCTTGTCCTGAAAGTAGTCTTCGGAATATCCCCGACCTTGATCTTCAACTGGTGATATCCTGATCGGAGATCAATCTTCCAGAAAACCTTTGCACCCTGCAATTGATCGAACAGATCTTCGATTCTATGCAAAGGATACCGATTCTTGATCGTTAATTTGTTCAGCTCACGGTAATCGATACACAGCCGTACACTTCTGTCCTTCTTCTTGACAAATAATACAGGTGCTCCCCAAGGCGATATGCTAGGTCATATGAAACCCTTATCTAACAATTCTTGTAACTAGGTCTTCAACTCCTTTAACTCGGTAGGGGCCATCCTGTATGGTGATTTAGACACCAGCGCCGAACCTGGCATAAGGTCTATCACAAATTCTGTAGCCCTGTCTGATGGTAGACCTGGGAGATCTTTAGGAAATACATCTGGGAACTCTCGTACCACATCTAGATCTTCCATCTTCGGCACCTCAGTAGTGATTTCGACTACAGATACTAGATACCCCACTCCCCCCTTCTCTAAGCATCTCTTGGCTTTTGGGCGGAGAGGATCAGCTTTCGCTTCCTAAGTAACTTGGTCCCAGTGAAGCTATACTCCTTTCCCTTTTTGTCTGTAAGCACAAGTTTCCTTTCACCACATAATAGGATAGCTGAATGATGGCCTAGCTAATCCATTCCCAAGATGTCATCAAAGTCTGCCATCTCGAGTATTACCAGACTTGCTTCTAAGTCTCTGCCCTCAATACAAACTGTGCACGGCCCATAATAATCAGTCAAAGCCACCTCGACTCCTAACGGAGAGCGAACTATCAAGCTTGGGTTCAGGTGCTTGATCGGTAACTCCATCCGCTTCCTAAAGGAAATAGAAATAAAGGAGTGTGTGGCCCCAGAGTCAAAGATTACTCTGGCAGGTATACCAGCTATATTTACAATTCCAGTGACCACATCAGGTGATGCGGTTGCCTCTTCGGTGGTGACAGCAAATACTTTTCCTTGCTGTGGAGGTTGTTTCCTAGGTAGAGTGCAGGTCCTTGCAACATGACCCACTTGTTGATAGTTGAAACATTTAATGTTTGGGTTGTGTCCAGTGAACTGTGACACATGTGGTGCCGTATTGTTTCTTGCAGGCATTATAGCGGACTGAGCCCTGTATGGGCGGAAAGGTTTATTGTTACTGCTACCTGAACTCTCAGTAGCGGGTCTCTTCACTCCCCTGTTCTGTGCGAAGAAGCTGTCCCTCTGACTGGATTCTATCACTCTCGCAACCTGTACAGCCTCATTATAAATTTTCTTGTCCAGACCCAATATATGCTCTCTAATGCTTCCACGCAGTCCCATGGTAAACCTACGTGTCTTGGTCTCTTCCTCTTGCATACTTGTCGTTGCGAAGAAAAATAACTCCTCGTACCTCTGTTGATAGGCATCCACAGTCGACTGAGACTACTGCAGATTAAGGAATTCCTTCTCCATCTGATCTCTGAAACTCTTCGGAAAATATTTATCGAAGAAGGCTACCTTGAACACTTCCCAATCCACCTGTGTATGCTTTGTCTCTAGATATGCCCATGTAGAATTCCACCAAGCATTCGCATCTTCCTTCAGCATATGAGTGGGAAACAGAACCTTTTCATCCTCTGTACAAGTCATCAGGTGGAAATTCTTCTCCATTTTTGCAACCCACTGTGCTGGCCACAATGGCTTCCCAGTCTTACCTGTGAATGAAGAAGGCTTCAACTTTAAAAATCTGTCCACCGCCCTACTCAGATCGTGCTATCCCTGTGTATTCATCCTGTACAATGGTGGATACAGATAGACTCCCTGATAAGCAGAAGACGACGAAAACTGGTGCGGTGGTTGTACATTTTGTGCTTGGCCCATCGACCCTGGACTACCATGCATCGGCAGTGTAGTATCATTTCTTCCTGACTCAGGCATACCTTCAGTGGGAACATAACCCGGTGGCCTGAACATCTTCAACATCTCGCTCAGGAATGCTTTTTACTGAGCTTCCATTTGATATACTAGGTTAGTCACAATTATCTCAGAGTTCGTGTAAGGAGGGCCTGGCACATGCAGCGGGACCATCTCAGCCTCCTCCCGATACCGTGATGGGTATGTTCACGGAGCTTCGGGATGCTCGGCGTGAGATGAGCCATGACTTGGGGTGCCTTTCTCGCAGCCTCAGAGTCACTCAGGAGCAGGTGTACTGGCTCAGGGTCGTCTATGAGCGGGATTATGATATAGCTGACCCGGTTCCTCCTATGCCTCCCACCCCATGATAGAGTGTTGTTTCTTTCTTTTCTTTCTAGATATGTTTATGTATCAGGGTAACTGTCCGGCTTGTGGACTGTATCCTGTAGCACTATTTCATTTGTTATTCACTTTCTATTTAATGAAAATCTTTATGGTTCACCCTAACTAGTGCATATGTATTATTAAATTCCATATTTAATATAGTACATTATGCTCTTTCTTAATCTGTCTTAAGTATCAAACAATGCTTATGGTGTGTTTGTATTAAGATTTTTAATTTTTCCTATCTCAGTTCATCGACTTAGTTAAGTGCAATATGGTCTGTTGGACAGAGCCTAAGAGCTCTGATACCAAGTTGTCACACCCCAATTCTGAACCAACCAGAATGGTGTGAGTGAACCGTCATTAAACCAACGGTTCACACCAGGATCTCAAATAGACCGTGTCCACTCAAACAAACCATTGCCCAAAACCACAATCAGAATGAAAATAGTACAGCGGAAGTCTTTAAATAAATGAACTGAGAATCTATTGATAAATTTAAATAAAATATCTAATTATTCAAATCCAAACATAAAATATAATATCCTTACATCCACTTGATCCAACTGAAAATAACTGAAAATAAATAAAAGTCAAATCAAAGGTACACGCAGAAAGGGCACTCGCATGAAGCGTCATGCTCGTCCTCTCCTGCCTGCACACCCAAAGTAGCAGCACCACCATACGTCGGAGCGTTCATATAGTCTTCCACCGTGTAACCTGCATCAACATCTAAAAACAATGTGTACACAAAGGGTGAGCTTACAACTTAGCTCAGTAAGACAATCAGACAGTTTCACAATATTATGCGTGAGTAACAATCATTTTATGCTGTGGTCTGGTTTAAGTTTGCAATGTGCTATAGAAAGGTTTGGTGGCCCCCGCACCTCTATACATGAGTGTGTGGCACCGCATAGTAGATCACACCACCACCGGCCCACATGCACCCATCATGGAATAGAGATAGAGCTAAGGTGTCCCCGTACCTCCCCTGATACCCTACCCATACCATTACCTAAGCCCCTACTGGCCAGGGCTCGCAAAATGGGCTCGCAACTAACCAATCCTATATGTCATCAATGTAGGCTCTATCCTAGCACAACCATCTACGACATAGAGATAGGGCTAGAGTGTGTAGGCCGGGCTGGAGACCACAATACCTCACCTCCCCCTGATACCCTATCCGTAATTAACCCACTAGGATAGAACAATACACAGGTAGACCCTATCCCAACATAACCCCTACGACATAGAGATAGAGCTAAAACATCGTGGACAAGCCAGCGTCGGCATCGGAGACCACAGTGCTACATAACCATGGCTAGACCAACATCAACATCAGAGACCACCGTACCACGACCTTCCCCTGATGCCCCACCCGTACCAAGCATGTTAAAATAGAATACTACAAAAGTGTCAGTGTGAGGAATGATCCCAGGCTCCATGCCCCACTCCACACACCAACGAAAACAATCACATGCCTAACAATCACATCCTATCAATGCATGAACAATAATAATAACTGAAAGTAAAAGATGGCATGTGAATATGCACAAACATCACATCATATATATTCAGGTTACTAACAACGATTTACTGTCCATTAATTATTAGGGTTTAGGTCAGATTCCCTTACATGACGCTCGTTTGATAGCTTGCTCCACGTCGCAAGATCCAAACATGCTATTTAAAATTCCTACATAATATTAGGGTTCAATTAGAATAGTTTCTTAGGGCATACGTTGGTCGAAAAACCAATGAGGTTACAAAAATACACTCCCGCCTTGTATTTATGCACAGGGTGTCGAAGCCTGCCCAAAGGTAACGTTTATTGTCATCCCCATCCACCCTACCATGGAATAGAGATAGAGCTCGCCGAAAGTCTTTGTCGTCGACCTTGACTTTTGACAATAGGCATGAGACATGAACTTACTACACCGCTTCATTCCTCTCCACCAATATAATTTCTTTAGATCATGATACATTTTGTACTTCCGGGATGTATCGATAGATGGTGGTATGGGCTTCTTTCATCAATCGGTGTCTAATGCCCAACTCTTTGTGTACACATATTTTCCTTTGTACTTTGTACCTTTTCTTTGTCAAGGTGAACTCGGGGTTAGTCCTACCTTTTCGTGTCCTCTTGTCCATTCTTGGTAAGGATCTGATTTGATAGCTGTCTTTACTTCATCAACTTTCCGTATAATCTTCATGCGGCGAACATATTTGAAAACCGATGAATAAACCCCTGGTTGGCTGATCCATCTGGTGCATCTTCACAATGCTCATTCCTAATACCTTCCGTAGTACACAATGCGCGCTGTGCTAACCTCTCCCCGAGACTTTATCGTGCCTTTCTCTCAATGCTCGGCTACTACATTAGCTTTCCCGGATGATCGATATCACGTAGTCTTTCAATAATTCCGCCTCTTCTTTGTCTCATATTCACCTCCTTCGATTAAATAGATAAGTAAGACTTTTGGTCCGATTTATGAAACTTCCCTCGTACTCATAATGTCTCCATATTTTGACAGATGTACCACTGCCGCTGTTCCAAATCATGAGTGGGATAGTTCTTCTCATGTGTTTTAACTGCTTGAGGCATAGGCAATTACTTGTTCACCTTGCATAAGTACACTCCTAATCCAGTCCCGACGATCGTGAACAAAATAACGACGTCCCGAATCGGAATGGTCAAGATTGGAGTTGATATCAATCTAGCCTTCAATGTTTGGAAACTCTTCTCGCATTTTCGTCCACACAAACTTTTCACCCTTCTTAGTCACCGGCAGAGGTACGGCAATTTGGGAATAGTCTTCCACAAATCGTCGATAAACCACTAGACCCAAGAAACTTCTAATTTCGCAACGCTCTTCTGCTTCCCACTTTACAATAGCCTCGATCTTGCTGGGATCCACTTTAATTCCTTCGTACTACATGGCCTAGAAACGTGACTTCCTTTAACCCAAACCCACACTTTGTAAATTTGGCGTGAGCTTCTTTCGTGTCGCCGCGGCGCGCTTAGATTCTTAACATGAGTTTCCTCGTCTTTGGGTAGACTAATATATCATCAATGAATACAATAACCGACGTATCCAACATGTCATGGAAAACCCGGTTCATAAGTTCCATAAAGGTTCTTGGTGCATTTGTTCCGAAAGATATGACCAAAATTCATAATGTTCATTCGGTCCTTGCTGTATTGGGATATCACCATCCTTAATCTTTGCGTGGTAGCCTGCAAGATCGATCTTGGAGAAACTTTGGCACCTTGCACGATTGAACGGTCATCGATCCGGCATGGATTCGATTCTTGTTGTCGGTTATTCGTTCTCTGTCTTACACGCGCGCTACTCCTTCTTCTCCTGATATTGGCGCTCCCTGGTGTTACTAGGCAAATATAACCCTTGTCCTGGTTCTTGTAGCTGTACTTTCAATTCCTTCATTCGGTAGAGCCATTCTATAAGTCTTTTAATATTGCACTCATAAAAAAAATAAAAAAAAAAAAAAAAAAAAATTTTTTAAAAAAAAAAAACATTTTTTTCCCCTCTCTCTCCCTGTTCTTTAGCTGAGACCTCAGCCCCACCTGTCGTGGGGTGGACCGCACAACCCGGGCCCCCGCCAACTAACCAATCCTAATGCCAAATAGTGTATCCAAGTCCTCACCCCAGCATCCCTCAATACGTCGATACAGATAGGGCTAAGGCCCCCCGGCAGAGTCAGAGACTACACGGTCCGAGACCACCTCCCCTCATACACTACGACGTAATAGCTCTACTAAGGTAGTGGTGATATGACGATGTCAATGGACAAGACTTGAGTTAGAGATAGAGCTAGAGTGCTAAGGCCCAGCCTATGACACCCCCCCCCAATACTTGCTCGCATCAAGCACACCAACCACACACATACATTCACATGCCTATTCCTATCATCATCATCATCATCATGTTATAAACAATAATTTAAATATGCATGAACAGTAATAATAGAAATATTGGATGACATGTTGAATGCACATGCAAGCATACACGCATATAATCAATCATGGCATTGGACTCAAGAATAAAATTGTTTATTATTAACTAATTAGTTTAGGTCTTGTTCCCTCACCTTTGCTTGATTGTAGATCCTCTTTCAAGCTTTAAGAATCAAGTAAATATCACTATTATATCACTAGAAGACCTAATCAAGTCGATAGAATTTAATTAGAATTAATTATGATTTTAAAAAGCTCTCTATTAACTGGGGGTCGATGCCAGGGTCGGAGGTTCCATCGACCCTGGGTGCTACCACCCAGATTCTGGACTTCCCAAACACTGGGGGTCGATGTTAGGGTCTCGTAGGGTCCATTCTCCATCGACCCCCCGTGCGACCCCCCTTGGGTTTAGTCAAAATTTTCATCCTACAGTCTATTCTTTCGTGTTTGGGTCCTATGGCTTGCTTCAACAATCCATTCCATACATGTTCTATGGTTTAGAACCATAGTTTATTCAACTACATGGTTTTAATGATCTCCTCCATGGTATTTCATGAAAACCTAACCATGGATGGATGATTTGGGTTTCTCCTAGATCATACCCTCTTCACTATCTATTCTAAGGTCTATAGAATTTCATGGAGATAGTATCTATACCTGAGAATTAGGCTTGTTTCTCTGAAGCCTTCTCTTTGATCTTCTTCTCCACTTTCCTTCTCTTCTCTTTCTCTTCTCCTTCTCTTCTCTTTCTCTCAATCCAATTAGGGTTCTAAAAGGAGTGAAAGAGGCTTAGGGACATCCTATTTATAGTGTAGAAACTCTCAAAATAAGTCCCATTGAGATTAGGAAAGAATCCCACTGAAATTTGGAAAGTTTCCAAATCACAGTTCCTGTCGGCAGACTAGGGTTCGATGAGGGAGTCGGAGATCCCGTCGACCCTTGGTTTTAAATTGTCTGACCCCCTGTCAGAAACTCAGGGTCTGACTTTTTATACTGGGGGGGTCCGACCCTGCCTAGCTGCGTGTGTGACCCTCCCCCTATTTTTAGTGTTTTTGGGTCAGTCTAATACCTGGGATGGTGATCTCCCTCACACACTTGATCCATTTGGCTTGACCATGATGGGTAGACCTGGTTCATGGTGGTAAGACCGGGTTAGTTCGATACAGGTCTTACAACTTGTCTACAGACATATCGAACTTGAGCCCAAACATAAATGACCTATCAGATACCGATGGTGGCCAGTTTAGACAAGTAATTCATCGAGCTACCCAAATTAGATGAGACATCATTGATGCCAACTTATGATTGATTGTGGGACCGAATCTCCTTTCAGACTTTTGCTAGTAAGGCTCATCACGCCTATCTATCAACACGTATTTTACGCTTTCCATCCTAAGTAATACCTCGCCTGAGTTTATTACCATTTTGATTTATGTCCCAGTTCGGGTTTGACATTTACTTGGCCAATGCCTCAATTTGGGTTAGATGTATTCCAATCTTATGCACCAGTTTGGATGTCCTGAAACTTTGACCTATAGCCTTGTTGGTCCATTGCACTTTTGGTTTGCCCCACTTTGACTCCATTGACATTTTAGTTATGCCCCAGTTTAAGGTGTACTGACATTTTGGTTTTGCCCCAATTTAAGGTGCACTGACATTTTGGTTGTGCCCCAGTTTAGGGTGCACATGATGTTCATTTCCAGGCTACCTTAATTTTGGGTTACAGTTGACCACATGGTCTTCCTTTTCATCCTAGATTTTGGGAGGTGGGTGGGAAATTCTTGAAGGTTCAAGGGCTACTCCTTTGAGTCAGGATCACCTTGGGTGATGAAAGTAATTTGGGAGTCAGAAACCAACTTTTTCAGTCAAAGTGGCTCAGTCACCAAGGGTGAATGAAATGCTTTCCAATCTTAGTTTTTTTCATTTAAATTTGACAGGTATGCTAACATGGGAAAGAAACATGTAATCTCTCAAAATCTACTATTCAGCTTTCTACACTCTTGGAGTCCTCAACTCTGATTCTAGATGATCAATTTTGCTCTAAAACATTAGGCTCTCAATGCGATTTCTTCCAACTACAGCGAGACTCTGAGGTACAAAATCCTCCTTGTGAACATGCGCCTAGATATAAACTGGTGAAGGTTGGTCCTTCCTATGAGTGGATGTAACAAGAGTGGATGCTTTGTCTACTCACTCACGATTCTCTCATGTCTAAACTTTTATGGATGTCTAAATTGTATCATCTAATTTGACAATCTTATCCATCCACCCTAGTTTAGCCTCAGCCTTCCTTTTTTTTTTTTTTTTTTTTTTTTTTTTTTTTGGTTTCCTATATAAACAACGAACAAAGGTTAAGACTCAGAAGTGACTGGACAAGAGAAGAATACACATACACATACACATATAAGCTAACTCGACCAAACAAAGTTAGCTCTTCCATGAAAACCGATCATTAGACATTATCTATAACAATTTATTTGTATTTGAATAACCCCGTGATTAGTCTTGGGGCCTCAAGATTCTGAATGGATCATTGTAGCACCAAGGTTCAACCATGCAGTTCATCAAATTCCAAGAAATTGAAACGGATATGCTTATTTATAATTTTCATGAAGGATGTCAAAAGTGATTCATGATTGCACAAACCGGTAAATTTTGACTTAATCACAGTATCTATGCCATGACAGGGATTTTTTGATCATTTTTTGAAATTGATGTATCAATATTGAACGGTCAACACAATGAGCTTTGTATGATGGAGGGCGTGTATAGACCGCCCACACTAATGTGTATACTGGTATATGCAACCCTCATGCTCCCAATGAGTGAGAGACAAGAATACTCAAGTGTAGATCCAAACATGTTGATAAGTCAAGGATAAAAATGGGCAGAACTTTGATGTCTTGGATGTAAATATCATAATCGAGTAGATTTTACCATGTCGGATCAAAGATGGACCAAAAATAACATACACGTGGCTCAAACTAGGTTAGGACAAAAAAGGTTACCTTGATGAAGAGGAGTGGACCTATCCTGTCTACACGGTGAATCATGGGTCCCTCGATTCCTTTTGATACACCATGATGCAGAAAGTCAAGCGACGTGGAGTAGCGATTAAGCCTCCCTGGGCGGACCCGATAAACAATCGTCAGAGGCTCTCACCGCTCGTGACCCCTACAAGGTATGTGTCAAGGCTGTGCTTTTCGCCTAGCGGGCGATCCCATATGCATGACGATCTGGGTCGACTAATGGCACGATGTGTAACTGAACCCATACCCTCCAAAACAAATATGTTCAAACATAAATAATAATACCCTAGATCTAGCATCCAATATCAAGCAATCAATGTAAGGAATGTATCCTAGGAGTCTGAATATAAATCCCCAGTGGAGTCGCCACTATGAGGACAATGGAAGACGATCCTCCTCGGGATAAAAATGTATCAATATAGATCAATGTTTTGTTGGAGTCGCTACCTAGATTAAGGTCTAGGACCTTTAAAGATGTAATCTCACCCTAAGGTAAGACTTCTACTGACTCATGACCCAATGTATCAGTTCTTTGGTCTGTAAAAGATCGGGTAAGTATTTAAGGTACAGTTATGGGAAGGTGTTAGACACCCAAATTGCCTGATCAATTGGCCTCCTATACTTTTCTTAGACTTTAATTTTGACTGTGCTTGGTCAACAGGATGACTAGGGTTCAATGGGGGATGTCCTAGACCAAGTTTCTAAGTTCTGCTAACCTAGGGTTCAGCCAAACATGTCTTAAAGCAAATAAATAAGCAATCTAATATACAGTGCTATACAGTGAACCAAACCAAATGATGGTTTGGTCTCTAAGGGGTTCCTCGCCTTGTTAAGGTTTATAAGGGTTTCCTTGCCCTATTAAGATTTCTAAGGGGTTCCTTGCCCTGATATTCTTTCCATTTTAGGGTTTATCATGCCCTAACTGTTCTTTCGATTTTAGGGTTTATCTTTCCCTAATTGTTCTTTTCTTTCATTTTAGGGTTTATCTTGCTCTAATTGTTCAATTCTTTCATTTTAGGGTTTATCTTGCCCTGATTATTCTTTTTCTTTCATTTTAGGGTTTATCTTGCCCTAATTATTCAATTCTTCCATTCTAGGGTGTATCATGCCCTAATTATTCTTTCCGTTCTAGGATGTATCTTTCCCTATCATTTCATTCATTCAGTTTTGGGATCTCCTACCCTAATTATCGTGTTCAAAGATAACAATGTAAGCAATTCAACATAGCAGTGTGAGCTCAAATATAACAGTGTAAGCATTCAATATAGCATGTGAGTATGTGGCAGACAGATATAGAAATTAGCATGTGTAGCAGACAGATATGACAATGAGCAATCCAAACAAGGCAGTGTGATCATTCCAATCATAGCAGTGTATGCATGTGAGCATCCAAATATAGCATGTGAACAATATAGCATCAAATGTGGCATGTGAGTAATCCGATACAACATTTGAGAACATTCCAAATATAGTTGTATGTATGTGAGAGCATTAATCAAGCATCGATCATCAATAATGTGACCAAGATCATATTTGATCAACTAGTCAAACTTGATGTAATCGATCATCATCAATGTGATCAAGATCATATTTGATCGATGATTTAGATTAATTAAAGATCTTAAGTCAACAGTTCAGATCATATCAACATCAGTATATCAGACTTTAATGGTTCATATTAAATTAACTCATCACATCATCAAATGAATGGCTCAAATTAGTTTTAAATTCACTTCACATCATCAGACTAACATCAATGGCTCAAATTAAATTTAACTTTACATCACATCATCATCAAAAATAGATTCAAAATTAACAACTATGATGGGACAGATCAAGGGTTGGGAATGCCAATCAAGGGTAGAGATTGCAGATTAAGTGGTTGACAATGAGTTGTGGAGGATCAGATCAGATGGTGTAGGATTAATGGGAGTGATCAGATCGATTAAAGGTGGAAAATGATTAGGTTTTTTTGGGGGTTCTGATTAGGCTTTGCTGCAAAGGTTTTCCAGGCTCTGTGGGAGATGTTCGGATGGTGACTGATGCAGCAAGGTGGTTATGGGTTGTTTGGGTACACTGGTACAACATATTTTGAGGGAGGGAATCAATGGGGTTTGCCAATTATTGGATGATGGTGCATCAATGTGGCCTTTGGTAGAGCAGGGTCTTTGGGTGTTGGCCGATGTAGAGGGAAGTGAGATCAGGTTAAGGATGAGTTGGAGATTAGGTACAATGAGTGTTGATCATGTTTGGTTAAGTTGAAACAAAGGTGGGGTAATCAGTGGCTGGTTGTACAGTAAAGCGGTTTGCATCAAAGGAAAGGGATAGATGGATGTTGGGGTATGATGCATGGTTAGGGGTTGTGGCAGGTTAATAGTGTCAGGAAGATGATAACATGGCTGGGGGATTGGGTTTCAGTTCTGGCTGATGATGGATGTTTGGTCAGCTGGTGGTAGTAGGAATATGGGGGTGATCTGTGGAAGTAGCAGGTCGGTTGTAAGACCTGTATCGAACTAACTGGTCTTACTGGTGGAGTTGTAAGACCTATATCGAACTAACCGGTCTTACCACCTTGTACCAGGTCTACATATCATGATCGAGCCAAGTGGACCAAGTGCGTAAAGAAACCACAAGACCATGTATGAAATTTAACTCAAAAATAGTCAAATATGAGTGTGTGGTCGCATGCCTAAATAGGTGTGACCGACCCCACCTCAAAAGAGTCCAACCCATGACATTTTGGTCGTGGCGTCACACATTTTAAAAACGTAGGGTCAAGGATTTTGCGACCCTACCTGCGACCCTACGAAAACAGCCCGAAACCGAACTTAGGAAACCTTCCTAATCCGAAGGGGGTTCTTTCCTAAACTCATTGGGGCTTATTATGGACTGTTCTTGTAAGACCCGTGTCAATCTAACCCGGTCTTACCACCTTGAACCAGGTTTACCCATCATGGTCGAGTCAAATGGACCAAGGCCGTAAAGGAGATCGAGATCCCAAGTATCAAATCGACCCAAAAACACTTAAAATAGGGGAAGGGTTGCATACCCAGCTAAGCAGGGTCAGACTACCCAAAACAGAGAGTCAGACCCTCAGTTTTGAAGGGAGGGTCGGACAGCTTAAGACCCTAGGGTCGACGGGATCATCGACCCTCCCATCGACCCTCGGTTTCTGCCGAATATTGAAATTAGGAAATTTCTATATTTTTCGATTGGGATTCTTTCCAAATTCCAATGGGACTTATTTATGATGTTCCTAGTCTATTTAGAGGATGTCCCTAAGCCACTTTCACTCCTTTCACAACCCTAATCGAATTGAGAGAAAGAGAGGAGAAGGAAAGAGGAAGAAGAGAGGCAAGCAAGAGAACTTAGCAAAAAGGAGAAGAATTTCAGAGGAAAAGTTATCTTCTCAGGTATGGATACTAATTCCATAAGTTTCTACAGACCTTAGGTTAGTTATTGTTGAGAGAGTGATCTCAGAGAAACCCAAAACCATCAAACTATGGTTAGGTTTTAATGGAAACCATAGGAGAATGCATAAAAACTATTTCGATGGATTATACATGGTTTCAGACCATGGAATGAATGTAGAATGGGATGTAGGAGCAAGCCATAGGACCCCAAACACGAAGAATGGACTAAAAAGTGGAAATTAGACCAAAGTGCACCAAAGGTCGCACCGAGGGTTGATGACCATCCGACCCTAGGTGTTCCTGACCATCGACCCTCAGCATTCGGGAAGTCCAGAAAGAGGGGAGGGTCGATAGACCCATCGACCCTAGCATCGACCCTACCTCTGACCCTCGGTTAACAGAGTAGTTTTTAATTCTGAATAAATTCTAATTAAATTCTATCGACTTTGTTAGGTCTTCTAGCAATATAATAACATTATAATGGTGATTTTAAAGCTTGGAAAAGTATCTATTAGCAAGCTAAGGTGAGGAACCTTAATTGCAAACTAAATTGGTTAATAATAAACTATTTTCTATTTCTTGAGTCCTATGCTATGTTTGATTCTATGTGAATATGTTTGTAATGTGCATACAGCATGCCACCCAATATTTCAATTATTTGTTCATGCATATTTACTTTATTGTTTATAACATGATGATGATAACGATGATAGGAATAGGCATGTGCTTGTATGTGTGTGGTTGATGTGCTTGATGCGAGCGAGTATCAGGGGAGGTGTGATGAGGATGTCAATAAACATTAACCTTTGGTGGGTCTCAGCGCTTTAGCTCTATCTCTAACTCAAGTCTTGTGCATTAGCATCATCGTATCGCCATTACTTTAGCAGAACTATTATGTCATAGAGTATCAGGGGAGGTGGTCTCGATCCTTGTAGTCTCTGACTCTATCGGGGGGTCTTAGCTCTATCTCTATAGACATTCTGAGGGATGCTGGGGTGAGGCCTTGGATACACTGTTTGGCATTAGGATTGGTTAGTTGCGAGCCCAGTTTGCAGCTCTCGCCAACAGGGGCTTACGCATTGGTATGGCACTATATAGCAATAAACGTAACCTTTGTTATATAATGTTCATGGTTGGGTGCATGTGAGTTGACGATAAACGTGATCTTCGGGTAACGTCACACACTCGTGTGTAGAGGCGGAGTCAATAAACACGACCTTTGGCTACCTGAACCTTTCTATAGCATACTGCAAACTTATATACCGGACCAAAGAAATAAATTGATTTTTTTGCATGCATATGTATTGTTACAATGTTTTGGCTACTCACTGAGCCGTGATGTGTGCTCACCCCTCGACGTCGAATATTTTTAGTTGATGATGCAGGTTATACCGTTGAAGACTATATGAATGCGTCTGCGTACGTGAACGTGGCAGCTATGGAAGCTGGAGCTGAAGATGATACACACGACTCCTCTTGCGAGTGCAACTCGTGTGTATTTGATTAGATGTTTTATAGGTTTATTTTATTGGATTTATTAAAGACTTGTATTGATATTTATTTATGTCTCGGTTGATACGGAATAAATTGTTATTTAAATTTTAATATCACATAGATTCTCAGTTCATTTATTTACAAGATTTCTGCTATTGTGTATTTACTCTGATTATGATTACGGATGTGTGTAAGTTTGGATAACGCGGGGATAGCCTATTTGAGATCCTGGTTGAACCGTTGGTTATTTAGCGGTTCATCACATCATTCTGAATAGTCCAGAATTGGGGTGTGACAACTTGGTATCAGAGCGTCTCAGGCCTTGCCCGTCGGACTAACATACATTCAAGACCATTGTGAACTGAGATAGGATAAATTAAAAGCTTTAATACAAACACATTGTAAGCACAAGTGATGATTGAGACCAAATTTAAAAAGAGAATAATGCATCTATTAAAGGGAAAACAAGTTACATACAATGAGTGAGAGAAACAAAACGTATATAAATAACTAAAGCAGAGTACTGTCCACAACCCGGACAGTTACTCTGTAGTACAAGGAAAAATAAAAGTACACTCAGGAAGCTGGAGGCGAAGGAGGAGGCGGTGCCTCACGGTCTCTGTCGTAGTCCTCAGCATAGACTCTAGTCAACCAGGCTATCTGAGTCTGGGTCGTCTGTAGACTAGCTGTGAGACCGGCTATCCTCTGATCAGTCACACGCTGCACCTCTAGAAGCTCTCCCATCCGCGCGTCTGATGCGTGCTGAGCAGCCAACAGCTCATCCACCCTCATACGCTGGGCGTCTAGCAACTCCTCCATCCTCAGATGAGATCTGCGCTGAGCATCCCTGATCTCCTGCAACATCTCCATCATGGCTGAAGGTGGAAGTGAAGGATCAGCCAAATGGGAAGGACCAATCTCAGGTGCAGGAGCTGCCGCAGAAGAAGTGCCAACTCCAGCCGCTTGTGTAGGAGAAGGCGGTGGTATCGAGTCGACTTCCATATACATACGATCGTCGTCGTCGACCGGATCCACACGAGCTCTAGCAGCAGCCTCAACATCAGCCATCTCGACCCGAGTGTGAGGGCGCACCATCGCGTTCCTCTCCTCATCACTAACCTCAGCATCTCGCAGCCCCATCTTGCAGATAGCCTCCCAATCTAGAGGCGACGAGAAGGTCTTCTCCTGGATCTTCTCATCTACTAGATCCACCCCCAGACGGGTCAGTAGAACTGTAATCATGCGTCCATAGGGTAGATTACCCCTATGACCGGACAATGTAGCACTAATCATCGTCTGCATGATGATGTAAGGAAGGCAGACAGGCTGGCGAGTGCAGATGCAATAGATCAAAAACTGGGTCAGCTGAGACACCCTCTCATAGTGCCCACTCTGCGGGATAAGATTATGCTAGATAATCTTGCAAAAGACCCATGGAGCTGGACGCAGATAACAAGCTCTCATCTGCCAACGATCAGGATGGAGCAACTGATTATCGATCTCTGCCCTCATCTCCATCTCAACAAACTGTGGCTCTCCCGGCGCACAGTACACCATGGGGCCATCATTGGGAATTTCCAACAGATCGGCCAACTGCCGATAATCAAAGAAAATGTGCACCCCCTTAACGTAACTGGTGATGCGCAACTCCTGACCATGCTCAACGTCATTGTAATTCCCCACCACCTGGAGGTTACAATAGAACTGGCACACCAAATCTGGACAGGTGCACGCATCGTATGTGATGACAGGGAGCTAACCCATATCACCAAATGCTCCCTCTACATTGAACAAGGCTAACTCAGCCAAGTTCACCATGCGCCCCCCTTCCACTTTCTTACGGGCATAGTCAGCATACTGTGCCTCAGCTTCATTCGAACGGAAGCAAAGTGGATCACGCACTCTGGGTACCTTGGTACGAGCCATGGTATCTGCAAAATAAGAAAGAGAAAGGAAACAAGGAGTTAATAGGATAAAAATCCAAAAATTTGATGTAATAACGACATAAGTTGACCATAAAGCCCATTCCTCACCATACAAGGGGGCATAAGGACTTACAAAGGTTTAAACATATCCTACAACCCACATGCAGTAGAAAATTATAACTAACGATATCCAATTTGAAGAAATTCAAGAAAAATAAAAAATGTCGATAAATTAGGGCAAAAAGAGAAAATTTCAAGTTTCCCGATAACCAACCGATGAAACTCAAAAAATTTTGAGGGCTTTTGTTCCTCGAGACACCAATAACAAAAGCCCCCAATAAAAATCGAATTTTTACGGTTGAAAAAAATTTAATTTGGAAAATACAAGTTAAATGTGCAAAAACCTAGAAAAGAAAACCTAAAAACAGGTAAAGATGAGTGGACATACCTATAGTGATGACGTGGACGTCGAAACCTGGAGTCAAACTGACCAAAAACGGTAGAGTAGCACTGTAGCAACTCAGAGAGGAGAGACGAGTCGAAACGGAGGGGGAATAGTGAGAAATGACCCAGAATCGGATCTTAAAAATCTGATTTTTGGTCCGAGGGTCGGACAATTCGACTAGATCAATCGACCCTCGAATCGACCCTACCATCGACCCTTGGCTCTCGGGAACCTGACAGAAAACTAAGGGTCGGACACCCATCGACCCTCGCATTGACCCTCAACTCTCGGGAATCTGTCAGAAAACTAAGGGTCGGAAACCGAGGGTCGGATACCCATCGACCCTCGACTCGACCCTCAGCTCTCGGGAAGAACAGGTCATTCCCAGGGTCGGACATACCAGCGACCCTCACCATCGACCCTGCATAGAAAGGACAGTATTTTTTTTATAAAATGAGCTAGAATTGGAATCGATTATTGGTTAGCGTGCCTACATTGAAATATAAATGACTTCTCACCTATTTTGATGATTTTCAGGCACCACCAATCACAGAAAAGAATTATGTCTGGACATAGGGTGACCCGACAGACCCGAAAATCAGTCCCACCACCACCACCAGTGGAGGAGACTAGTCAAGAGAATAACTACGCACCGGGGAATCTAGAACCGGCAAACCCTACAAATTTGCCACCCCCACCACTAGAGCTGGCAACAGTGGTGATGAATCTGGCACAACAGCTGCAGCAGATTCAACACGCACAGGCTCAGATGCAGGTTGCCATGGGAATTATGTTCCAAGCCACTCAGGCTGCACCCATGCACACCGGACAAGCTAGTGCAGCACCAGGAGGTAATCACCCAGCCGCACTGATTCTAGTGCAGGTACCAGAAGCAGCTGAAGGGAATTATCAGTATCCACCCTATATGTTTGGGGCAAACCCCCAAAATCAGCTGGATCATTCCCGACTAGTGGAGAGATTTTTGAAGATGAAACCCAGAGAATTCAATGGCAAGCCGTCTGATCCATTGTGGCCAGCACACTGGATAGACGAGATGGAGAGAAACTTCCTCATGATGACCATTACAGAGGAAGAGAAAGTACTATGCGCCACCTTCATGCTCAAGGGCGACGCACACCATTGGTGGAAATCCACGAAGACATATCTACTGACCAAGCACGCCCTACTGACATGGGCTATATATAAAGAAGCATTCTTCGAGAAATATTTTCCACGAAGCTTCAGAGATTCGATGGAGAAGGAGTTCCTGAGTCTTTACCAAAGATAGATGTCAGTGGATGCGTACCAACAGCGTTATGAAGAGCTGTTTTTCTTCGCACCACTGAGTATGCAAGAAGAAGAAACCAAAACCCGTAGGTTCGTCATGGGACTGAGAGGAAGCATCAGAGAACATGTTCTGGGCTTAGAGAAGACAATATATAATGAAGCTGTCCAGATTGCTCGAGTGATTGAATCGAGCCAGAAGGAGAGCTATCTTACTCAGAACAAAGGCATCAAGAGACCAGCCGGAAACTCCTACAACGGAGGCAATAACAGGACGTATAAGCCTTTTCGTCCTCAGAACTCTACTACTGCACCCAAGACCACTTCAGCAGTTCAACCTCAGTCAAAGCCAAATTCTGAAGTCCTGAAGTGTTTTAACTGCAACCAACCCAGGCATATGGCAAGGGAGTGCCCAAAGCCCAAGAAGCAGTTACATCAAGGACGGGTATATGTCGTTACATCAGAGGATGCTGCCGCATCACCTGATGTGGTCACAAGTATGATTGAAACTTTTAAAGTTATGAATACATTGAATGAGCATATAGACTAAGTAAAGATAAATCACAGGTATTGTACTTATAAATGGCGTACCCGCCATAGTACTCTTCGATTCCGGAGCTACTCATTCATTTATATTTGTGTCATTTGGAAAGAAGACAAAATTACCCATCAAAACATTAGACTACAAACTACTTGTACGGTCACCGATGGGGTTAGAAGTGGAACTAGAGAAAGGTTATGGATCGTGTCCAGTTCTCATTGGAGAGCAGACTTTAGATGCAACCTTGATACAACTTAAGATGGCAGACTTTGATGTCATCCTGCGAATGGACTGGTTAGCTCGGCATTCTGCAAATTTGTTATGCGCCGAAAAGAAGCTAACATTCAAAGACAAAGAAGGGACAGAATTCAGTTTCTCGGGAACCAAACTTCCCCAGAGACGCAAGCTCATACTTTCAGCCCTAAAGGCTAAGAAGTGCCTTAAGAAGGGGGCAATCGGGTATCTAGTATCCGTGGTCGACCTAACCAAGGAAGCACCACGAGTGGAAGACATTGATGTCGTGCGGGAGTACCCTGACGTATTTCTGGAGGAATTACCCGGATTATCACCCGACAGGGCCACGGAGTTTGTAATAGACCTGATACCTGGAGCCGCACCCGTATCAAAAGCACATTATAGAATGGCTCCTACGGAACTGAAGGAATTAAAAGTGCAACTACAAGAATTGCTGGACAAGGATTATATTCGACCCAGTATATCTCCATGGGGGGCACCGGTGTTGTTCGTAAAGAAGAAGGATGGTAGCGTTCGATTATGCATCGACTATCGGGAGTTGAATAAACTGACAATCAAGAATCGATATCCACTACCTCGTATCGATGACTTATTCGATCAGTTACGAGGAGCAAGAGTATTTTCTAAGATCGATCTTCGATCAGGCTATCATCAGCTGAAGATTAAAGAAGGGGATATTCCGAAGACAGCTTTCAGGACCAGATACGGACACTATGAATTTTTGGTGATGTCCTTCGGATTAACTAATGCACCGGCAACATTCATGGAACTTATGAACCGATTTTTCCATGATATGTTGGATACATCGGTTATAGTATTTATTGATGACATATTGGTATATTCCAAGGACAAGGAAATCCATATTAAGAACCTAAACGCAGCCCTACAGCGCTTAAGGAAAAAGAAGCTATATGCCAAATTCTCAAAGTGCAAGTTTTGGCTAAATGAAGTCGCATTCCTAGGCCATGTAGTATCCGCTGAAGGAATCAAAGTGGACCCCAACAAGATCGAGGCTATTGTAAAGTGGGAAGCACCAAAGAGCGTTTCGGAAATTAGAAGTTTTCTGGGTCTAGCTGGTTATTATCGAAGATTCGTAGAAGACTATTCTCGGATTGCCGTACCTTTCACCAGTTTGACCAAGAAGGGAGAAACGTTTGTGTGGACGGATAAATGTGAGAAGAGCTTCCAGACACTGAAGACCAGATTGATATCCGTCTCGATTTTGACCATCCCCGTTCCAGGACAGACGTTTACCTTATACACCGATGCGTCGGGACTGGGATTAGGATGTGTGCTTATGCAAGGAGAGCAAGTAATTGCTTATGCTTCAAGACAGTTGAAGGTACATGAGAAGAATTATCCCACTCATGATCTGGAGCTAGCGGCAGTAGTACATCCTGTCAAGATATGGAGACATTACCTATACGGAGAGAAATTTCAGATTAAGTTGGACCATAAAAGTTTTACTTATTTATTTAATCAGAAGGAGCTGAATATGAGACAAAGAAGATGGCTGGAACTATTGAAAGACTATGATTGTGACATCCAGTGTCATCCGAGAAAAGCGAACGTAGTAGCGGATGCATTAAGCAGAAAAGCAATGATTAGATCTCAAGGAGAAGTGAGCACGACTGCAGCAATGTGTACCAACGGAATAGTGTTCAATCACGGCAACGAGCAGTATGTGATAGATACAACAGATGAATCAGCCAACCAAGGGTTTATTCATCGGTTTTCGAACATGTTCGCGGCATTGAAGATTATACCGGATATAGTGGATGAAGTGAAGACAGCTATCAAAGCAGATCCTTATCTGAGAACAGTACAAGAAGATATTGAGAAAGGTAGGACGAGCCCTGAGTTCACCTTGGACGATGAGAAAGTACTAAAATACAAAGGAAGAATATGTGTACCTGAAACAGAAAGTATGGACATTAGACACCGACTGATGAAAGAAGCCCATACGACCATCTATTCGGTACATCCTGGAAGTACAAAAATGTATCATGATCTAAAGAAATTATATTGGTAGAGGGGAATGAAAGCAGATGTAGCCAAGTTCGTGTCTCAATGCCTAAATTGTTAGAAAGTAAAGGCTGAACGACAAAGACCCGTAGGATTGTTACAGCCATTACCAGAACCAGCATGGAAATGGGACTGCATCACGATGGACTTCGTCATGGGACTACCATTGACTCCTCGAGTAGTTGACGCAGTTTGGGTGATTGTGGCCCGTCTGACCAAAACAGCTCGCTTCATACCTATACGACCTCAGTATACACTGGAAAGGTTAGCGAAGCTGTAAGTGGATAATATTGTTCGATTACATGGTGTTCCAGAAAGTATTGTGTCCGATAGAGACCCACGATTTACTTCCAAATTTTGGGAAGGATTGCAAAAGGCTATGGGTACAACGTTGAAGTTCAGTACTGCATTCCACCTACAGACAGATGGACAGTCAGAGCGTACAATTCAGATTCTAGAAGATACGCTACGAGCATGTGTGATTGATTTCAAATGATCATGGGATGAAAAGTTACCATTGATCGAGTTCACTTACAATAACAGCTATCAGGCTACCATACAGATGTCACCTTATGAAGCAATGTATGGCAGGAAGTGTCGAACTCCCTTGTTTTGGAATGAAGTCGGAGAACGTAGTATTGTTGGACCGGAATTTGTTGAAGAGACTTGTTGAGTGGTTTACATCATCAAGGAAAGAGTGAGAACAGCTCACAACCGTCAAAAGCAATACGCAGATACTCGACTCAGAGATCTGGAGTTCGCCGTAGGTGATAAAGTATTTTTGAAGGTATCGCCTATGCGAGGATTGAAGAGGTTCGGACAGAAAGGAAAACTAAGTCCAAGATATGTCGGGCCATATGAAATTCTAGCTAAGCGTGGAAAAGTCGCTTATCAGTTAGCACTACCACCATCTATGTCAAGTGTGCATGACATATTTCACATTTCCCTATTGAAAAAGTATGTCAAAGACCCAATGCATGTTTTGACAGTGGATTTGCCGGAATTGACTGATGATTTGACGTCTGAAGTAACATCAACAGAAATCACTAGTCGAAAAGTTCAACGTCTACGCAATAGAGATATCTACTATGTTATGGTCACATGGAAAAGTAGAGACATGGAAGAGACTACATGGGAAGAAGAAAATGCAATGCGAAAGCAATACCCTTACTTATTTGATTCAGAAGGTACGTACAATTTCGAGGATGAAATTTTTATAAGTTGGGGAGAGTTGTAAGACCCGTGTCAATCTAACCCAGTCTTACCACCTTGAACCAGGTTTACCCATCATGGTCGAGTCAAATGGACCAAGGGCGTGAAGGAGATCGAGATCCCAGGTATCAAATCGACCCAAAAACACTAAAAATAGGGGAAGGGTCGCATACCCAACTAAGCATGGTCGGACCTCCCAAAACAAGAGTTAGACCCTTAGTTTTGAAGGGAGGGTCGGACAGCTTAAGACCCTAAGGTCGGCGGGATCATCGACCCTCGGTTTCTGCCGAATATAGAAATTAGGAAATTTCTATATTTTTCGATTGGGATTCTTTCCAAATTCCAATGGGACTTATTTAGGATGTTCCTAGTCTATTTAAAGGACGTCCCTAAGCCACTTTCACTCCTTTCACAACCCTAATTGAATTAAGAGAAAGAGAGGAGAAGGAAAGAGGAAGAAGAGAGGCAAGCAAGAGAACTTAGCAAAAAGGAGAAGAATTTCAGAGGAAAAGTTATCTTCTCAGGTATGGATACTAATTCCATAAGTTTCTACAAACCTTAGGTTAGTTATTGTTGAGAGAGTGATCTCGGAGAAACCCAAAACCATCAAGCTATGGTTAGGTTTTCATGGAAACCATAGGAGAATGCATAAAAACTATTTAAATGGATTATACATAGTTTCAGACCATGGAATGAATGTAGAATGGGATGTAGGAGCAAGCCATAGGACCCCAAACACGAAGAATGGACTAAAAAGTGGAAATTGTACCAAAGTGCACCAAGGGTCGCACCGAGGGTCTATGACCATCCGACCCTAGGTGTTCCTGACCATCGACCCTCAGCATTCGGGAAGTCCAGAAAGAGGGGAGGGTCGATAGACCCATCGACCCTAGCATCGACCCTACCTCCGACCCTCGGTTAACAGAGTAGTTTTTTAATTCTGAATAAATTCTAATTAAATTTTATCGACTTTGTTAGGTCTTCTAGCAATATAATAACATTATAAAGGTGATTTTAAAGTTTGGAAAAGTATCTATTAGCAAGCTAAGGTGAGGAACCTTAACTCCAAACTAAATTCATTAATAATAAACTGTTTTCTATTTCTTGAGTCCTATGCTATGTTTGATTCTATGCGAATATGTTTGTAATGTGCATACAGCATGCCATCCAATATTTCAATTACTTGTTCATGCATATTTACTTTATTGTTTATTACATGATGATGATGATGATGATAGGAATAGGCATGTGCATGTATGTGTGTGGTTGATGTGCTTGGTGCGAGCGAGTATCAGGGGAGGTGTGATGAGGACGTCAATAAACGTTAACCTTTGGCGGGTCTCAGCACTTTAGCTCTATCTCTAAATCAAGTCTTGTGCATTAGCATTGTCGTATCGCCATTACTTTAGAAGAACTATTATGTCGTAGAGTATCAGGGGAGGTGGTCTCGGTCCTTGTAGTCTCTGACTCTACCGGGGGGTCTTAGCTCTATCTCTATGGACATTCTGAGGGATGCTGGGGTGAGGCCTTGGATACACTGTTTGGCATTAGGATTGGTTAGTTGCGAGCCCAGTTTGCAGCCCTCACCAACAGGGGCTTACGTGTTGGTATGGCACTATATAGCAATAAACGTAACCTTTGTTATATAATGTTCATGGTTGGGTGCATGTAAGTTGACGATAAACGTGATCTTCGGGTAACGTCACACACTCGTGTATAGAGGCGGAGTCAATAAACGCGACCTTTGGCTACCTAAACCTTTCTATAGCATACTGCAAACTTATATACTGGACCAAAGATATAAATTGATTTTTTTTGCATGCATATGTATTGTTGCATTGTTTTGGCTATGCACTGAGCCGTGATGTGTGCTCACCCCTCGACGTCGAATATTTTTAGTTGATGATGCAGGTTATACCGTTGAAGACTATATGAATGCGTCTGCGTATGTGAACGTGGAAGCTATGGAAGCTGGAGCTGAAGATGATACACACGACTCCTCTTGCGAGTGCAACTCGTGTGTATTTGATTAGATATTTTATAGGTTTCTTTTATTGGATTTATTAAAGGCTTGTATTGATATTTATTTATGTCTCGGTTGATACGGAATAAATTTTTATTTAAATTTTAATATCACATAGATTCTCAGTTCATTTATTTACAAGATTTCCGCTATTGTGTATTTACTCTGATTATGATTACGGATGTGTGTAAGTTTGGATAATGCGGGGATAGCCTATTTGAGATCCTGGTTGAACCGTTGGTTATTTAGCGGTTCATCACGTCATTTTGAATAGTCCAGAAATGGGGTGTGACAGTTTTCTTCTATAAATAGGACGTCCCTAAGCCTCTTTCACTCCTTTAGAACCCTAATTGAAAGTGAGAGAAAGAGAAGTGAAGGAAGAGAAGGAGAATTGAAGAAGAAGGCCAAGGAAGAGAGGAAGTTTAGAGAAACCTCTATATCTCAGTAAACCCAAGGTATGAACCTAAATCCCTACCTGAATTGGGAGCCTAGAATATTTTATGAAGATGATAGAATCAGGAGAAACCCAAATCATCCATCCATGGAAAAATTTGACAAGATTCCATGGAGGAAATCATTATGGACAATGAATGGTGTATAAATTGTGCTTTTGAGCCATAGAACAATCATAGGAAGGATCATGATGGTAAACCAAAGGATTCCAACATGAAGGAATGGACTTAAGAGTGAAAGGTCGACCATGAACACGTGTGGTCACACGTAGGGTCGCATAGAATCTGACCCTACGATACCACATGATCGACCACATGCCCTTGGGAAGTTCCAGGGAGGGTGTGGTCGCATGTAGGGTCAAAGTACGTTCAACCCCACCTGCGACCCTACACCCTGGGGTCGTAAAAACTGAAACCCCAGGTGCTACCCTACCCTGCGACCCTACCCTTGTGGTCGCAGAAACTAAGACCCCAGGTGCTACCCCACCTGCGACCCCTCCGCTTCTGTTAGTCTAAACTTAAGGGAATTAATTCTAATTAAAATTTATCAACTTGGTTAGGTTTCCAAGTGATTTAAAAGTTATTCATAAAGCATGGACGAGGATCTACGATCAATCAAAGGTGAGGGAAAAAGACCTAAACTAATTGGCTATTAATAAATTGTATTTGTTTATTGAGTCTGATGTCATGAATGATTCTATGCTTGTATGCATGTAATGTGCATTTCACATATCATCCAATATTCCTGATATTAATGTTCATGCATATTTAATTCCTTTTATTTATAACAAGATGATGATGAAGATGCTAGGAATAGGCATGTGAATGTATGTGTGTGGTTAGTGTATTTGATGCGAGTGGAGCATCAGGGGGAGGACATGACACTGTGGTTCATCCTGGTCACTAGACTCTAGCTCTATCTCTACTCAAGTCTTGTCCACTGACATCGTCGTATCGCCATTACTTTAGCAGAACTATTACGTCGTAGGGCATCAGGGGAGGTGGTCTCAGACCGTAGTCTCTGACTCTGTCGGGAGGCTTTAGCTCTATCTCTATGGACGTATTGAGGGATGCTGGGGTGAGGCCTTGGATACACTATTTGACATTAGGATTGGTTAGTTGCGAGCCCAGTTTTCAAGCCCTCGCCAATAGGGGCTTACGTGTTGGTATGGGTAGGGCATCAGGGGAAGTGTGATGCGGTGCGGTCCTAAGCACTTTAGCTCTATCCCTATTCCATGGTGGGTGCATGTGGGATGGCATTGGTGTTTGATCCATTGGGCGGCTTCACACACTCGTGTATAGAGGTGCGGCGGCCACCTATCCTTTCTATTGCACATTGCAAACTTATGAACCAGACCAAAGATATGAATTGAATGCATGCATATGTTTGTTGCATTGTTTTGTTTACTCACTGAGCTTATGTTGGAGAGCTGACCCTCACGCGTGTAATTCTTTTTAGTTTCTGATGTTGCAGGTATTACGGTTGAAGATTATGTCGACATGCCAACATATGAACAGGTGTGGCGGCTATGATGAGCAAGCTGTGGAGGACTATTATGATTCGTTAAGCGAGCGTTTCAACTATGGATACGCTTAGTGTTTAATTTTCGCATTTGGATATTTGTAATATGTATTAAATTATGTTTTGATTACTTGGAGATAAATAAAATATTAATTATTTATCATGACTTGACCTCAGTTCATTATCTGTAAGACTTTCACTATTTACTTTATTATCTCTGATTAATGTGGAATGTGTTTTGGTTTAACATGGTGGGTATAGCCTATTCGAGATCCTGGTTGAACCGTTGGTTTATTGACGGTTCATCACACCATTATGGTTGGTGTAGAATTGGGGTGTGACAACTTGGTATCAGAGCTCTCAGGCCTTGCCCATGACACTTAAATACTTCCACTAGAGTCCATGAACTGAGTTAGGATAAATTAAAAGCTTTAATATAAACACACCATAAGCACCTGTGTTGGTTGAGACAGAACTTAAACAAGAAAATAATGTACATATAAGAGATGGAACCATATAGACTGAAGAAAAAGAGAATCAAAATGTATCCCGAAAAATAAATAACATATGGTATGGTCTACAAGTAGGATAGTTGTCTGAGTATACAAAGGATATAGTACAGTAAGAAGAAGGAAGCATCTATAAAGTAGAAAATTAGAATACCAAGTTGGTACTCACAAGATGTGAAACTCGATGTATGGCAAAAGAAGAAGAAAAATGGCTAGTAATGCCTAAATCCCTGTAGAGGTAAAGGGAAAGATCTTGGGTTAAATCCAACAGAGATAGGAGAACAATGGCCATACACCAAAATTGAGAGTAACTATAAAAGAAGCTAAAGCTATACTCATGGGTGATGTGGAGCCTCAGAGTGAGATCCATCATACGCTGATCCATTGCCCGCTGAGCATTAAGAAGAGGTTGCAACTTGACCCCACCACTATCTGGGTCGAGAATGGGTAGTGAAAACTCATCTGAGCAGATGTTAAATAATGATAATCAAAAGAGGTAAACAACCAGGCCACTCCAACCAATCTACCTGGACTACTAAGTGCCTTGGCTATGGTTGTAATAAACTTAACCCAATAAAATACAAGAGCAACAACAGATGCGACCTACTATACAAGTTGCTAGGTGAATCACTATCCAAGTTGCCAATGCTACATGAACACCTCCGGGTCAAACCAAGTACGGTACCAATTGGTAGCAACACTGTACCCCAGCACCTGTTAGCTATAACACAGTGCCTACCATACAACAAGTCCTAGTAATGCACACCCCAATGTAGAAGCTTGGTGCACAACAAGCAGTGTATCAAGGTGGTTATCCTTATCAGCCACCGATGTATGGGATAGCATAATCATGGCAGAATGATCCAACAAGGGTTGAGGAATATTTTTTGAAGATGAAGTCTCAGACATTTTCAGCAAAGGATCAAATCTATTGTGGCCATATAACTAGATAGGTTTATATAGGATGTGGTGCATTATCGACTTAATCTTATGATTATAGAGGATGCACATACCTGATTCTAATTCTAGTACCTTGACAGGATACCTTATCGATTCAACTTGTCAATTGGACAACATGAATATTGTTTCTTTAGTATTAGTCCTGATTATACCAATCTAAGCCACTTTCATGATCAACAACATGAATATAGATATTAACTGAATGAATAGTTAAATATATAATCATGTTGAGCGTACAACTTCTGATTTATATCGGATTTACTGATGTACAAAATCTTTCTCCAGATTTACTCCTGTAGTGCCTTGACCAATGGCATTATATACTCGATAGAACCTGTAACCATGAGGTTAAGAGCTGTAGAACCTCTATTTCCATATATTTGGACCACTGTGCAACTTAATGACCTTTTGATGCCGGTTGGATTACAATAGATTTACTCCTGATCCTTTAAACCTAAGTTCATTAGATAAAACAAGTGTTCGTCATTACCCTAAATTCGAAAGAAGAAAATGAATTGTTTTTGGATAAACATTCTAATTCTTACATTTCTCGACATCCATTGATAAGATGTTTAGTTAATAAAGAATTATGGGAAGGAAGATGATTAAATTCAGATTAGATTCTATAGCCAAGAGACCTTAGATGATGTAATGGAGAATCTATTTTGAGATTACTGATTGGATGGGTAGGAGTCATGGTTGTAAAAGAGTGCATGAGCAAGAAGTGAAAACTATCAAGAGTAGCCAGTAAAGAAATAGATAGCACTCAAGTAGAGTTAAAGATGGCTATATCGTATGAATTTTGACAAGGCAGAAGATTCCCAAAGGCAAAATCTAAGAGTGGATACAAAGGTAAAGTCAAAAATCATGGCATTGATAGTATTCAAATTAGTACAAGTAATATTGAGTTATGCCCAATGTTAAATGAAATTATTAAGTAAAGACCAAGAAAGTTTGGCAAAATTAATGAATTTATAAGCATATACCCTAATGCTTATAGATAGACTTGGGATATGATGTAACAATCACAAGATATTTTTTGAGGTATATGAAAGAGAGATTAGGGTAGAACAGCAGTGATAAAGGAAATATAAGCTAATGAGTTTTTCAAGATATGAGATTTTGATGATAGTCTTTGAAAAATCATAAGAGATGAAGGAACTAGACAAGCTCTTATGACCTTTAAACCAAATTTTGCTAGTTCAAGCCCTTTTGGACTAGATGTTGTAATAGATGAGTGTTATGAACAATGATCGAATCATATGGACGGACAGAATTTGGATGCAACCTAAATCGACTTGAGATGGCAGACTTTGACGTCATCTTGGGAATAGACTGGTTGTCTCAACACTCTACAAAGTTGTTATACGCATAGAAGTTATCATTCAAGAATAAAAGACGGCATATGATTTAGTGTTATTGGAAGCATGTTGCCTAAGAAGTGAAAGCTGATCCTTTCTATGCTAAAGGCGAAATGATTCTTTGAAGAGAGAGAAGTTGGATATATGGTATCTGTGATACACGTTACCAAAGAAGCATTACAGATGGAAGTTATTGAAGTGATGCCTAAATTTCCTGATGTGTTTCCAAGAGACTTACCTGGGTTACCATCTAATCATGCGACCGAGTTCGTCATCGACTTGTTACCAAGGACGATACTTGTGTCAAAGGCACCTATAGAGTAGCTCCTATGGAGTTGAGGGGATTGAGACTCAACTACGAGAGTTATTAGACAAGGGTTCTAATAGGTTAAGTACTGCATCACAGGGAGCGCCAATGCAATTAGTGAAGAAGAAGGACGGTAGTGTCAGATTATGTATAGACTACTGGGAACTAAACAAGCATGATCAAGAATTGATATCTACTACCTCAGATCGATGACTTGTTTAAACAGTTGCAAGGAGCAAAGGTATTTTCTAAGATTGACCTTGGATGGAGTATCATCAAATGAAGAATTTGGACAACGATATCATGAAGACAGCTTTTAGAACCGGGATTGGGCATTATAAGTTCCCGATTATGACGTTTGGATTAACCAATGCCCTTACATCTTTTATGGAGCTGATGAATTGAGTGTTTCATGACATATTGGACACATCGGTCATAGTTTTTATAGATGATATTTGGTTTATTCCAAGAATGAAGCAGCTCATACAATGGATCTTAGAACAGCTTCACAACAGTTGAGAAGGGAGAAGCTTTATGCCAAGTCCAAGAAATATGAGACCTGATTAAACAAGTGATCTTCTTAGATAATGTAGCATCATAAAAAGGGATTAAAGTGGACCCTATTAAGATAGAAGTAATCATATGGTGAGAAACACCTAAAGAATATTGCGAAGATCAGAAGTTTCTTGGGATTACCTAGTTATTACAGACGATTCATAGAGGATTACTCTAAGATCGCAAAACCTCTTACCAAGCTAACCAGGAAGGCAGAAGAGTTTAATTGGACTGAAAAGTGTGAAGAATGTTTCCAAACTCTAAAAGCAAGGTTGATATCAGCTCCCATCTTGATCGTTCCGATACTAGAAAAACCTTTTACCTTATACATCGAAGCTTTTAGATTGGATCTAGGATGCGGGTTAATGTAAGGTAAACAAGCGATTGCATATGTTTCAAGATAACTGAAAGAGCATGAAAAGAATCACCCAACTCATGAATTGGAGTTAGCAGCTGTGATTCATGCAATCAAGACTTGGACATTATCTACACAGAGAAGAATTTCATATTAAATCGGATTACAAGAGTCTTACTTATCTCTTCACCCAGAAAGAGTTGAATAGGAAGCTAAGGAGATGGTTGGAACTCTTGAAGGATAAATATCGTGATATTCAATGTCACCGGTGCAAGGCTAATATGATAACTGAGGATTTGAGCAACAAGGAATAATGAAGCCAAAAGGAGGACCTAGTACAATAGCGGCCTTATGTTTCGCAGCAATAGATTCAGATTTGGAAGAAGAGTAACATTTACTAGATGTAAGACCCGTATCGAACTAACCGGTCTTACCACCTTGTACTAGGTCTACCTATCATGGTCGAGCCAAGTGGACCAAGTATGTGAAGAAACCACAAGACCAGGTATGAAGTCTAACCCAAAAACAGTCAAATATAAGGGTAGGGTCGCATGCCTAAACAGGTATGATCGACCCCACCGCAAAAGAGTCCAACCCATGACTTTTTAGTCATGGGGTCGCATGACTTGAAAAACGTAGGGTCGACAGATTCTGTGACCCTATATGCGATCCTACGATAGCAGACATAATCAGTAAATTAGGAAACCTTCCTAATTCAAAGGGGGTCTTTCCTAAACTCATTGGGACTTATTATGGAGGGTTTTCCTCTATAAATAGGACGTCCCTTAGCATCTTTCACTCCTTTAGAACCCTAATTAAAAGTGAGAGCAAGAGAAAGAGAAGGAAGAGAAGAAGAGAAGGAAACTTGAAGAAGAAGACTAAGGAAGAGGAGGAAGTTCATAGAAACCTCTGATTTAAGGTATGAACCTAATTCCCTACCTAAATAAGAGAGCCTAGAATAGTTATGAAGAACTTAGGATTAGGAGAAACCCAAATCATCCATCCATGGACGAGTTCCAAGAGATTCCATGGAGAAAATCTTATGGACAATGAATGGTGTATAAATTGTAGAGCCATAGAACAATCATAGAATGGAACATGATAGTAAGCCAAAGGATCCAAACATGAAGGGATGGACTTTAGAATGAAAGGTCGACTCAGAACACGTATGGTCGCACATAGGGTCGAATGATATTCGACCCTACGAGACCATATGATCGACCACATACCCTCGGGAAGTCCCAGGGAGGGTGTAGTCGCACGTAGGGTCGAATGGTATCAGACCCCACCTATGACCCTAAACCCTAGGGTCACAGAAACTGTTACCCTAGGTGCTACCCTACCTGCGACCCTACAATTTCTCTTAGTCTAAATTTAATGGAATTAATTCTAATTAAAATCTATCGACTTGTTAGGTCTTTCTAGTGATTTAAAAGTGATTCATAATGCTTGAACAAGGATCTACGCTCAATCAAAGGTGAGGAAACAAGATCTAAACTAATTGGCTAATAATAAACTATTTTTGTTTTTCGAGTCTGATACCATGAATGATTCTATATTTTTATGATTGTAATGTGCATATCACATGTCATCCGCTATTCCTGTTATTACTGTTCATGCATATTTAATTTTTGTTTATTTATAATATGATGTTGATGATGATGTTAGGAATAGGCATGTGAATGTATGTGTGTGGTTAGTGTACTTGATGCGAGTGGAGCATCAGGGGGAGGACGTGACACTGTGGTTCATCCTGGTCACCAGACTCTAGCTCTATCTCTACTCAAGTCTTGTCCACTAACATCATCGTATCGCCATTATCTTAGCAGAACTATTACGTCGTAGGGCATCAGGGCAGGTGGTCTCGGACCGTGTAGTCTCTAACTCTGCCAGGGTGCCTTAGCTCTATCTCTATGGACGTATTGAGGGATGCTGGGGTGAGGCCTTGGATACACTATTTGACATTAGGATTGGTTAGTTGCGAGCCCAGTTTGCAAGCCCTCGCCAATAGGGCTTAAGTATTGGTATGGGTAGGGCATCAGGGGAAGTGTGATGCGGTGCGGTTGTAAGACCCGTGTCAATCTAACCCGGTCTTACCACCTCGAACCAGGTTTACCCATCATGGTCGAGTCAAATGGACCAAGGGCATGAAGGAGATCGAGATCCCAGGTATCAAATCAACCCAAAAACACTTTATTTTAAGGGAGGGTCACACACCCAGCTAAGCAGGGTCGGACCTCCCAAAACAGAAAGTCAGACCCTCAGTTTTGAAGGGAGGGTCGGACAGCTTAAGACCCTAGGGTCAACGGGATCATCGACCCTCCCATTGACCCTCGGATCTTATCGAAAATAGAAAATAGGAAACTTCAAGATTTTCGATTGGATTCCTTCCTAATCTCAAAGGGGCTTATTTTAGGATGTTTATAGCCTATTTAAAGGACGTCCCTAAGCCACTTTCACTCCTTTCACAACCCTAATTGAATTGAGAGAAAGAGAGGAGAAGGAAAAGAGGAAGAAGAGAGGCAAGGAAGGGAACCTAGCAAAAAGGAAGAGAATTTCAGAGGAAAAGTAATCTTCTCAGGTATGGATACTAATTCCATGAGTTTCTACAGACCTTAGGATAATTATTGAAGAGAGAGTAATCTCGGAGAAACCCAAACCATTAAGCTATGGTTAGGTTTTCATGGAAAACCATAGGAGGATGCACGAAAACTATTTAGATGGTTTATACATGGTTCTAGACCATGGAATGAATGTTAAGTGAATGTAGGAAGCAAGCCATAGGACCCCAAACACGAAGAATGGATTAAAAGTGGAAATTGGACCAGAGTGCACCGAGGGTCGCACCGAGGGTCGATAGACCATCCGACCCTAGGTGTTTATGACCATCGACCCTCAGCATTCGGGAAGTCCAGAAAGAGGGGAGGGTCAATAGACCCATCGGCCCTAGCATCGACCCTAGCATCGACCCTCAGTTGACAGAATGGTTTTTAAATTCTGAATTAATTCTAATTAAATTTTATCGACTTTGTTAGGTCTTCTAGCAATATAATAACAGTATAAAGGTGATTTTAAAGCTTGGAAAAGTATCTTTTAGCAAGCTAAGGTGAGGAACCTTAACCCCAAACTAAATTGGTTAATAATAAACTGTTTTCTCTTTTCTTGAGTCCTATGCCATGCTTGATTCTATGCGAATATGTTTGTAATGTGCATACAGCATGCCATCCAATATTTCTATTATTTGTTCATGCATATTTACTTTATCGTTTATAACATGATGATGATGATGATGATAGGAATAGGCATGTGCTTGTATATGTGTGGTTGATGTGCTTGATGCGAGCGAGTATCAGGGGAGGTGTGATGAGAACGTCAATAAACGTTAAGCTTTGGCGGGTCTCAACACTTTAGCTCTATCTCTAACTCAAGTCTTGTGCATTGACATCGTCGTATCGCCATTACCTTAGCAGAACTATTGTGTCGTAGGGTATCAGGGGAGGTGGTCTCGGTCCTTGTAGTCTCTGACTCTACCGGGGGGCCTTAGCTCTATCTCTATGGACATCCTAAGGGATGCTGGGGTGAGGCCTTGGATACACTGTTTGGCATTAGGATTGGTTAGTAGCGAGCCCAGTTTGCAAGCCCTCGCTAACAGGGGCTTACGTGTTGGTATAGCATTATATAGCAATAAACGTTAACCTTTGTTGTATAATGTTATGGTAGGGTGGATGGGGACGACGATAAACGTTAACCTTCGGGCGGACTTCCACACCCTGTGTATAGAGGCGGTGTCAATAAACGTTAACCTTTGACCACCCAACCTTTCTATTGCGCATTGCAAACTATAAACCAGACCAAAGAGATAAATGAATGTGCATGCATATGTAATGTTGCATTGTTTTGGCTACTCACTGAGCCGTGTTGTGTGCTCACCCCTCGACGTCGAATATTTTTAGTTGATGATGCAGGTTACACAGTTGAAGATTATATGAACGCATTTGCGTACGGGAATATAGCAGCAATGGACGCTAGAGCTGAAGATGATACACACGACTCCTCTTGCGAGTGCAACTCGTGTGTATTTGATTAGATATTTTATAGGTTTCTTTCATTGGATTTATTAAGACATGTATTTGGTATTTTAATATTTATGTCTCACTTGAATACAGAATAATTTGCTATTAAATTACTGATATCATCTTAGTTCTCAGTTCATTTATTTATAAGATTTTCGCTATTGTGTATTTACTCTGATTATGATTGTGGATGCGTGTAAATTTGGATAACGCGGGGATAGCCTATTAGAGAACCTGGTTGAACCGTTGGTTATTTAGTGGTTCATCACACCATTCTGAATAGTGTGGAATTGGGGTCTGACAGCGGTCCTAAGCACTTTAGCTCTATCCCTATTCCATGGTGGGTGCATGTGGGGGCGGCAATGGTGTTTGATCCATTGGGCGGTTCCACACATTCATGTATAGAGGTGCAGCGGCCACCTATCCTTTCTATTGCACATTGCAAACTTATGAACCAGACCAAAGATATGAATTGAATGCATGCATATGTTTGTTGCATTGTTTTGCTTACTCACTGAGCCGTGATGTGTGCTCACCCTTTTCGAATTTGAATATTATTAGTTGATGATGCAGGTACGATAGTGGAAGATTATATGAATGCTCCACCATACGGGCATGTGGCGGCAATGGAGGCAGAATTGATGATGGAATCGCATGATTCATCATGCGAGTGCAACTCCTGTATTTTTTTTATTAGATTTGGTTTAAGTTATACAGAGAATGTAATTGATTTAAATATTTTAATTTATGTCTTTGTCCTTTTGGGAGATAATTGGATAATTTCTTTACTTTATCATAGCTAGACTATCAGTTCATTTAATATTAAAGACTTCCGCTATCGTGTATTTATTTTGATTTTTAGTTGTGGATGTGTATGGTTTAAGCAAACGGACACAGCCTATTCGAGATCCTGGTTGAACCGTTGGTTTATTAGCGGTTCATCACACCATTCTAAATAGTGCGGAATTGAGTGTGACAACTTGGTACCACCTCGAATCGCTCCATGCCCGCTAAACTAAAGGAGTCCTTTACCAAGTAAGCTACGCACCCATGTTTACCTGCCTCCCCCAATCTTAGCTCGGACATGCCAACAGCCAATCCTTACTCGTTTCCCTGGGACAGCTAATCAAAACTACTACAGCTTGAATCCGTTATCTTTGAGACTACCGTTAGGCCTCTATAAAGTCATTTAACAGCAGCTAGACACAAGTTCTGACAACCCTCACACGAGAGCCAAAACTAAGGCTTTCATTAAGCTAATATATTGGTTTAATAGACAGAGCCCTCAAGCCTTGTTTATTAAACCAATATATTTCCACCAAAGTTTGTGAAATGAGTTAGGACAAAATTTAAAAGTTGTAATAAGAACACACTATAAGCACCTGTGTTGTATGAGACAAAATTATGAAAGAGAATAATGCACTATTAAAAGGAGAAACAAATTTCATAGACATCAAATAAAAAGCAACGTTTATACATATCCAAATCAGAGTACAGTCCATAATCCAGATAGTTACTCTGTAGTACAAAGAAAAACAAAAAGAAAAATATACATCATGGAGCTGGAAGTGCTAGAGGAGGAGGTACCTCACGATCCCGGTCATAGTCCTCAGCATACACTCTAGTCAACCAGGCTACCTGAGTCTGGGTTGTCTGGAGACTAGCTGTCAACTCGGCCATCCACTGATCGGACGCACGCTGAGCATCTAGATGCTCTCCTACTCTCCCATCAGTCATGCGCTGAGCATCTAGAAGTTCTCCTACTCTTAGATCAGTCAAGTGCTAAGCCTCTCTAATCTCACGCAGTAGCCCCATCATATCCTCAGAGGGTGGGTGTAAGGACCAGTAGTGTGTGAAGGAGTCCGAGATGGACCAGTTCCAGTAGAATGTAGAGGTGATGGAGGAGGTATGGCGTCTACGTCCATGAACATACGATCCTCATCCTCAGCATCACCCCCATGGACCCCTGCTTCTGCTGCTGGTGCTACCGCCTCAGCGTCTGCTATCTCAACTCGAGTACTAGGATGCGCTACAGCGTTCCTCTCATCATCACTGACCTGAGCATCCCGCATACCCATCCTACAGATAGCCACTCAGTCAAGGTCCGATGAGTAGGTATTATCATGAATCCTCTCATCTAATAAATCAACGTGTGGGCGTGTAAGCAATGTAGTGATCAGACGTCTGTAGGGTAGGTTGCCAAGTTGACCAGGCAACGTAGCACGGATCATCATCCGGTCCGGATGATAATATAAGGAAGGCAGACAGGCTGCCTGGTGCAAATGCAGTAGAGGACATACTCAGTCAACTGAGAAATCCTATCATAGTGGTCACTCTGGGGGATCAGGTTGTGCTGGATGATCTTGCAGTACACCCGAGGCTTTGGCCATAAGTTGATCGCTTTCATCTCCCAGCGATCACCTCTAAGGAGCTGACTATTAATCTCAGCACGCATCACCAAGGATAAGAACTGGGGTTCCTTAGGAGCACAGTACACCAAAGGACCATCATTTGATATGCCCAAAAGATCAGCCAACTGCTGGCAGTTAAATTGAAACCTCCACCCCTTTTACGTAGCTAGTGATCCTGAGCTCCCTACCCCTCTCTGTGTCATTGCGATCCCCTACTATATGGAGATTGCAATAGAACTGCTTCACCAAAGTAGGATGAGTACAAGCCTCATAGGTGATCATAGGAAACCAGCCCATGTCACCAAAAGCACCCTCCACGTTAACCAAGGCTAGACTAGCCAACTTTACATAGCGACCCCCTTTTACTTTCTTACGCTCATAGCGAGCATACTGAGCTTCTGCCTCGTTGGAGAGGAAATGAACGGGGTCATGAGCCCTAGGAACCTTGGTACGAGCCATACTATCTACCAAGACACAGAAAAACAAACAAGATATTAGTAATGGTGAAAAACTCAAAAATTTTGGCATTATAACGGCATGATTTGGCCAAAAGCATCACTTTTCACCCAAACAACTGGGCAGGAGGACTTACATAGGTTCCAAACCATCCTGCAAAGCTCATACAGTTGGAAATTTAATCTAGAAAGATCGAATTTGAAGATATTTTAATAAATTCGAAAAATCTCAAAAATTAGGTCAAAAATGAAAAATTTCAAGTTTCTCGATAACCAACCAATGAAACTCAAATATTTTTGAGGGCTTTCATCCATTGGGTGACCAATAGCAAAAGCCCCCAATAAAAATTAAATTTTTACGATTAGAGAAATTTAATTTGAAGAAAACGATGTAAATGGATGAAAACCTAGTTTAGAAAGTTTAAAAATGGGAAACAGTAGAGAGCATACTTGAAGAGACGGAGTGGGAGTCGTGAACGGAAGAAGCAATCACCAAACCGGTGGGGTCGATACTGTAGCAACTCAGGGGAAGCGAGTTGAGTTGGAAGAAAAGAGAAAGAATAGGAAATGAATCCAAAATTATGTTTAAAAACCTGATTTTGGATCGTAGGGTCGCAGAATTCGACAAAATGTGCGACCCTACGACCGACCCTACCATCGACCCTAGGCTCTCGGTGATCTGACAGACATCGTGTGGTCGGACCTAGGGTCAGACATATACCGACCCTACGATCGTCCCTAGGCTCTCGGTGAGCTGACAATGTTCTTAGGGTCGCATACCCTAGGGTCACATAAGGAGCGACCCTACCATCGACCCTACGATGGAAAATTTTGTATTTTCACTAAATGACTTGAAAAATTGGAAATTTATATTGATTAGATGGATTTTGACTTGGAAACAACTTATATTGATTGCCTCACATGTTCTATGATTGTTTTTAGACACTACTACCACCAGAACAGGAAATGGCTGGGCAAAGAGTGACCAGACGAGGCCGTAACCTAATTCCACCACCACCACCTGTGGAGGAAAACAGCCATGTAAATCATGAAGCACAAGATAATCTAAATATGGCACCGCCAGTAGCTAATGGTCAGGAAAATCCTACAAACTTGGCAGCCCCACCTACGGATTTGACTACAGCCGTAATGAACTTAGCACAACAGCTGCAGCAAATACAGCAGGTGCAAGCCAATATGAAAGCTGCTATAGGAATGGCTTTTCCAGCTGCACATACGACACCTAAGCCAGCAGGACAAGCTAGCATAGTGTAAGACCCGTGTCAATCTAACCCGGTCTTACCACCTTGAACCAGGTTCACCCATCATGGTCGAGTTAAATGGACCAAGGGCGTGAAGGAGATCGAGATCCTAGGTATCAAATCGACCCAAAAACACTTAAATTAGGGGAAGGGTCGCATACCCAGCAAAGTAGGGTCGGACCTCCCAAAACAAAGAGTCAGACCCTCAGTTTTGAAGGGAGGGTCGAACAGCTTAAGACCCTAGGGTCGACGGGATCATCGACCCTCCCATCGACCCTCGGTTCCTGCCGAATATAGAAATTAGGAAATTTCTATATTTTTTTATTGGGATTCTTTCCAAATCTCAATGGGACTTATTTAGGATGTTCCTAGTCTATTTAAAGGACATCCCTAAGCCACTTTCACTCCTTTCACAACCCTAATCGAATTGAGAGAAAGAGAGGAGAAGGAAAGAGGAAGAAGAAAGGGAAGGAGGAGAAATTAAGCCAAAAGAGAAGAGTTGCAGAGAAAGATTGATCTTCTCAGGTATGGATACTAATTCCATAAGTTCCTACAGACCTTAGGTTAGTTATTGATGAGAATGTGATCTCGGAGAAACCCAAACCATTAAGCTATGGTTAGGTTTTCATGGAAAACCATAGGTGGATGCATGAAAACTATTCTAGATGGTTTATACATGGTTTTAGACCATGGAATGGATGTAGAATGGAATGTAGGAGCAATCCATAGGACCCCAAACACGAAGAATGGATTAAAAAGTGGAAATTGGACCAAAGTGCACCAAGGGCCGCACCGAGGGTCGATGACCATCCGACCCTAGGTGTTTCTGACCATCGACCCTCAGCATTCGGGAAGTCCAAAAAGAGGGGAGGGTCGATAGACCCATCGACCCTAGCATCGACCCTCAGTTAACAGAATGGTTTTTAAATTCAGAATTTATTCTAATTAATTCTAACGACTTTGTTAGGTTTGCTAGCAATATAATAACATTATAACGGTGATTCTAAAGCTTGGAAAAGTATCTATTAGCAAGCTAAGGTGAGGAACCTTAACTCCAAATTAAATTGGTTAATAATAAACTGTTTTCTATTTCTTGAGTCATATGCCATGCTTGATTCTATGCGAATATGTTTGTAATGCGCATACGACATGCCATCCAATATTTCTATTACTTGTTCATGCATATTTATTTTATTGTCTATAACATGATGATGATGATGATGATAGGAATAGGCATGTGCTTGTATGTGTGTGGTTGATGTACTTGATGCGAGCGAGTATCAGGGGAGGTGTGATGAGAACGTCAATAAACGTTAACCTTTGGCGGGTCTCAGCACTTTAGCTCTATCTCTAACTCAAGTCTTGTGCATTGGCATCGTCGTATCGTCATTACTTTAGCATAACTATTATGTCGTAGAGTATCAGGGGAGGTAGTCTCGGTCTTTGTAGCCTCTGACTCTATCGGGGGGCCTTAGCTCTATCTCTATGGACATTCTGAGGGATGCTTGGGTGAGGCCTTAGATACACTGTTTGGCATTAGGATTGGTTAGTTGCGAGCCCAGTTTGCAGCCCTCGCCAACAGGGGCTTACGTCTTGGTATGGCACTATATAGCAATAAACGTAACCTTTGTTATATAATGTTCATGATTGGGTGCATGTGAGTTGACGATAAACGTGATCTTCGGGTAACGTCACACACTCGTGTATAGAGGCGGAGTCAATAAACGCGACCTTTGGCTACCTAAACCTTTCTATTTCTTACTGTAAACTTTAAACCGGACCAAAGATATAAATTGATTTTTGCATGCATATGTATTGTTGCATTGTTTTGGCTACTCACTGAGCCGTGATGTGTGCTCACCCCTCGACGTCGAATATTTTTAGTTGATGATGCAGGTTATACCGTTGAAGACTATGTGAATGCGTCTGCGTACGGGAACGTGGCAGTAATGGAAGTTGGAGCTGAAGATGATACGCACGACTCCTCTTGCGAGTGCAACTCGTGTGTATTTGATTGGATTTATAAAGACATGTATTTGGTATTTAAATATTTATGTCTCAGTTGAAAACAGAATAATTTGCTATTAAATTAATGATATCATCTTAGTTGCTCAGTTCATTTTATTATGAATTTTCTGCTATAGTGTATTACTCTGATTATGATTATGGATGTGTGAAAGTTTGGATAACGCGGGGATAGCCTATTAGAGATCCTGGTTGAACTGTTGGTTATTTAGCGGTTCATCAAATCATTCTGAATAGACCAGAATTGGGGTGTGACAACTTGGTATCAGAGCATCTCAGGCCTTGCCCGCCGAACTAACATACATTCAAGACAATTATGAACTGAGATAAGATAAAAGTAAAAACTGTAATATTAACACATTATAAGCACCAGTGATGATTGAGACCAAATTTAAAAAGAGAATAATACATCTATTAAAGGGGGAAACAAGTTACATACAATGAGAGAGAGAAACAGAAGGTATATACATATTGAAAGCAGAGTACAATCCACAACCCGGACAGTTACTCTGTAGTACAAGGACAAATAAAAGTACAATCAAGAAGTTGGAGGCGAAGGAGGAGGCGGTGCTTCACGGTCCCTATCGTAGTCCTCGGCATAGACCCTAGTCAACCATGCCACCTAAGTCTGAGTCACCTGCAGACTAGCTGTGAGATCAGCCACCCGCTGATCAGTCCGGCGCTGGGTGTCTAAGAGATCCCCTATCCTCAGATCCGATGCGCGCTGAGCCTCTCTAATCTCGTGAAACATACTCAGCACGTCATCAACTGGTAGGCGTGAAGGACCAGCCTCATGAGAAGGACCGGTCCCTAGTGCAGGAGCCGCCGCAGCAGAAGTACCAACTCCAGCCGCATGTGTGGGTGATGGCGGTGGTATCGCATCGACGTCCATTTACATACGATCGTTTTCGTCGACCGGATCCACACGAGCTCTAGCAGCAGCAGCAGCAGCCTCAGCATCAGCCATCTCGACCCGAGTGCGAGGGCGCACCATCGCATTCCTCTCCTCATCGCTAACCTCTGCATCTCGCAGCCCCATCTTGCAGATAGCCTCCCAATCTAGAGGCGACGAGAAGGTCTTCTCCTGGATCTTCTCATCTACCAGATTCCACCCCCAGACGGGTCAGTAACACTGTAATCATGTGTCCATAGGGTAGATTACCCCTATGATCGGATAATGTGGCACTAATCATCGTCCGCATGATGATGTAAGGAAGGCAGACCGGCTAGCGAGTGCAGATGCTGTAGATCAAAAACTAGGTCAGCTGAGATACCCTCTCATAGTGCCCACTCTACGGGATCAGATTATGCTGGATAATCTTGCTGAAGACCCGTGGAGCTAGACGCAAGTAGCAAGCTCTCATCTGCCATCTATCGGGACGGAGCAACTGGTTGTCGATCTCTGCTCTCATCTCCATCTCAACAAACTGTGGCTCTCCAGGCACAGTACACCATGGGGCCATCAAAGGGAATTCCCAATAGATCGGCCAGCTGCCGATAATCAAAGGAGATGTGCACCCCCTTTACGTAACTGGTGATGCGCAACTCCTGACCATGCTCAACATCATTGTAATTCCCCATCACCTGGAGATTACAATAGAACTGGCATACCAAGTCTGGACAGGTGCACGTGTCGTATGTGATGACAGGGGGCCACCCCATATCACCAAACGTGCCCTCTACATTGAACAAGGCTAGCTCAGCCAAGTTCACCATGCGACCCCCTTCAACCTTCTTGCGGGCATAGTCAGCATACTGTGCCTCAGCTTCATTCGAACGGAAGCGAAGTGGATCACCCACTCTGGGTATTTTGGTACGAGCCATGGTATCTGCAAAATAAGAAAGAAAAAGGAAACAAGGAGTTAGCAGGATAAAAATCCAGAACTTGATTTAATAACGACATAAGTAGACCATAAAGCCCATTCCTCACCATACAAGTGGGCATAAGGACTTACGAAGGTTTAATCATATCCTACAACCCACATGCAGTAGGAAATTTTAACTGACGAGGTCCAATCTGAAGAAATTCAAGAAAATAAAAAAATTTTGACAAATTAGGGCAAAAAGAGAAAATTTCAAGTTTCCCGATAACCAACCGATGAAACTCAAAAATTTTTGAGGGCTTTCGTTCCTCGAGACACCAATAACAAAAGCCCCCAATAAAAATCAAATTTTTACGGTTGGAAAAAGTTTAATTTGGAAAATATGAGTTAAATGGGCAAAAACCTAGAAATGGAAGCCTAAAAACAGCTAAAAATGGGAAGACATGCCTGTAGTGAGGACGTGGACGTCGAAACCCGGAGTCAAACCGATCCAAAACAGTAGAGTAGCACTGTAGCAACTCAGAGAGGAGAGACGAGTTGAAACGGAGGAGGAATAGTGAGAAATGACCTAGAATCGGATCTTAAAAATCTGATTTTTGGTCCAAGGGTCGAACAATTCGACTGGCACCATCGACCCTGCATAGAAAAGACAGTATTTTTCACAGAATGAATTGAGGATTTTGAATTTTATAACGGTTAGCGTGCCTACATTAAGTATAAATGATTTCTCACTGATTTTGATGATTTTCAGGCACCACCCATCTCAGAAGGAAAATATGTCTGGAAGAAGAGTGACCAGATAGAGCCGAAATGCAGTTCCACCACCCCCACCTGTGGAGGAGACTAGCCAAGGGAATGTTGATGTTCCAGGCAATCCAGATCAGGCAAATCCTACCAATTTACCACCACCACCACCAGAGCTAGCAACTGTGGTTATGAATCTGGCACAGCAGCTGTAGCAGATGCAACACGCACAGGCTCAGATGCAGGTTGCCATGGGAATTATGTTCCAAGCCACTCAGGCTGCACCCACGCACACCGAACAAGCTAGTGCAGCACCAATAGGTAACCACCCAGCCCCTCAGACACCTCAACAACCGGTTGCACCGATTCCAGGGCAGGCCCCGAAAGCAGCTCAAGGAAATTATCAGTATCCACCCTATATGTTTGGGGCAAACCCCCAAAATCAGCTGGATCATTCCCGGCTAGTGGAGAGATTTTTGAAGATGAAACCCCGAGAATTCAATGGCAAGCCATCTGATCCATTGTGGCCAGCACACTGGATAGACGAGATGGAGAGAAACTTCCTCAAGATGACCGTTACAGAGGAAGAGAAAGTACTATGCGCCACCTCATGCTTAAGGGTGACGCACACCATTGGTGGAAATCCACGAAGACATATTTACTGACCAAGCATGCCCTACTGACATGGGCTATATATAAAGAAGCATTCTTCGAGAAATATTTTCCACGAAGCTTCAGAGATTCGATGGAGAAGGAGTTCCTGAGTCTTGACCAGGGACAGATGTCAGTGGATGCGTACCAACAGCGTTATGAAGAGCTATTTTTCTTCGCACCACTGAGTATGCAAGAAGAAGGAACCAAAACCCGTAGGTTCGTCACGGGACTGAGAGGAAGCATCAGAGAACATGTTTTGGGCTTAGAGAAGACAATATATAATGAAGCCGTCCAGATTGCTCGAGTGATTGAATCGAGCCAGAAGGAGAGTTATCTGAACCAGAACAGAGGCATCAAGAGATCAGCCGAAAACTCCTACAATGGAGGAAATACCAGGACGTATAAGCCTTTCCGTCCTCAGAACTTTACTACTGCACCCAAGACCACTTCAGCAGTGCAACCTCAGTCAAAGCCAAATTCTAAAGTTCTGAAGTGTTTTAACTGCAACCAACCCGGACATATGGCAAGGGAGTGCCCAAAGCCCAAGAAGCAGTTACATCAGGGATAGGTATATGCTGTTACATCCGAGGATGCGGCCGCATCACCCGATGTGGTCACAGGTATGACTGAAACTTTTAAAGTTATAAATATATTGAATGAGCATGTAGACTAAGTAAAGATAAATCACAGGTATTGTACCTATAAATGGTGTACCGCTAGAGTACTCTTCGATTCTGGAGTTACTCATTCATTTATATCTGTGTCATTTGGAAAGAAGACAAAATTACCCATCAAAACATTGGACTACAAATTACTTGTACGGTCACCGATGGGGTTAGAAGTGGAACTAGAAAAGGGTTATGGACCATGTCCAGTTCTCATTGGAGAGCAGACCTTAGATGCAACCTTTATACAACTTGAGATTGCAGACTTTGATGTCATCTTGGGGAATGGACTGGTTAGCTCGGCATTCTGCAAATTTGCTATGCACCGAAAAGAAGCTAACATTCAAAGACAAAGAAGGGGCAGAATTTAGTTTCTCGGGAACCAAACTTCCCCGGAGACGCAAGCTCATACTTTCAGCATTAAAGGTTAAGAAGTGTCTTGAGAAGGGAGCAGTCGGGTATCTAGTATCAGTGGTCGACCTAGCCAAGGAAGTACCACGAATGGAAGACATTGACGTCGTTCGGGATTACCCTGACGTATTTCCGGAGGAACTACCCGGATTACCACCCGACCGTGCCACAGAGTTTGTAATAGACCTGATACCTGGAGCCGCACCCGTATCAAAAGCACCTTATAGAATGGCTCCTACTGAACTGAAGGAATTAAAAGTGCAACTACAAGAACTACTAGACAAGGGTTATATTCGACCCAGTATATCTCCATGGGGGGCACCGGTACCGTTCGTGAAAAAGAAGGATGGTAGCGTTCGATTATGTATTGACTATCGGGAGTTGAACAAGCTGACAATCAAGAATCGATATCCACTACCCAGGATCGATGACTTGTTCGATCAGTTACAAGGAGAAAAAGTATTTTCTAAGATCGATCTTCGATCGGGCTACCATCAGTTGAAGATTAAAGAAGGTGATATTCCAAAGACAGCATTCAGGAACAGATATGGACATTATGAATTTTTTGTTATGTCTTTCGGATTAACTAATGCACCGGCAACGTTCATGGAACTTATGAACTGAGTTTTCCACGATATGTTGGATACGTCAGTGATAGTATTTATTGATGATATATTGGTATACTCCAAGGACAAGGAAACCCATGTCAAGAACCTAAACGTAGCCCTATAGCGTTTAAGGAAAGAGAAACTATATGCCAAATTTTTGAAGTGCAAGTTTTTGCTAAGTGAAGTCGCATTCCTAGGCCATGTAGTATCCGCAGAAGGAATCAAAGTGGACCCCAGAAAAATCGAACCTATTGTAAAGTGGGAAGCACCGAAGAGCGTCTCAGAAATTAGAAGTTTTCTGGGTCTAGCTGGTTATTATCGGAGATTCGTAGAAGACTAGTCTCGGATTCCCGTACCTCTCACCAGTTTGACTAAGAAAGGTGAAAAGTTCGTGTGGACTGACAAATGTGAGAAGAGCTTCTAAACATTGAAGGCCAGATTGATATCCGCCCCGATTTTGACCATTCCCGTTCTAGGACAGACATTTACTTTATACACCGATGCATCGGGACTGGGACTAGGATGTGTGCTTATGCAAGGATAGCAAGTAATTGCTTATACATCAAGACAGTTAAAGGTACTTGAGAAAAATTATCCCACTCATGATTTGGAGCTAGCGGCAGTAGTACATGCTGTCAAGATATGGAGACATTATTTATATGGGGAGAAATTCCAGATTAAGTCGGACCATAAAAGTCTTACTTATTTATTTAACCAGAAGGAGTTGAATATGAGACAAAGAAGATGGCTGGAATTATTGAAAGACTATGATTGTGATATCCAGTATCATCCGGGAAAAGCGAACGTGGTAGCAGATGCATTGAGCAGAAAAGCAATGATAAAATCTCAAGGAGAAGTCAGCATGACTGCAGCAATGTGTACTACTGGAATGGTATTCAATCACGGCAATGAGCAGAATGTGATAGATACAACGGATGAATCAGCCAACCAAGGGTTTATTCATCGGTTTTCAAATATGTTCGCGGCGTTGAAAATTATACCGGATATAGTGGACGAGGTGAAGACAGCTATCCAATCAGATCCTTAGCTGAGAACAGTACAAGAGGATATCGAGAAAGGTAGGACCAACCCTGATTTCACCTTGGATGACGAGAAAATACTAAAATACAAAGGAAGGATATGTGTACCTGAAACAGAAAGTATGGACATTAGACACCGACTGATGAAAGAAGCCCATACCACCATCTATTCGATACATCCTGGAAGTACAAAAATGTATCATGATCTGAAGAAACTATATTGGTGGAGGGGAATGAAAGCAGATGTGGCTAAGTTCGTGTCTCAATGTCTAAATTGTCAGAAAGTAAAGGCTAAACGACAACGACCCGCAGGACTGTTACAGCCATTACCAGAACCAGCATGGAAATGGGACTGCATCACTATGGACTTCGTCACGGGACTACCACTGACTCCTCGAGTAGTTGACGCAGTTTGGGTGATTGTGGACCGTCTGACTAAGACAGCTCGCTTCATACCTATACGACCCCAATATACACTCGAAAGGTTAGCAAAGCTGTATGTGGATAATATTGTTCGGTTACATGGTGTTCCAGGAAGCATTGTGTCCGATAGAGATCCACGATTTACTTCCAAATTTTGGGAAGGATTGCAAAAGGCTATGGGTACAACATTGAAGTTCAGTACTGCATTCCACCCACAGACAGATGGACAGTCAGAGCGTACAATTCAGATTCTAGAAGATATGCTATGAGCATGTGTAATTGATTTCAAAGGATCATGGGACGAAAAGTTACCATTAATCGAGTTCGCCTATAACAACAGCTATCAGGCTACCATACAGATGTCACCTTATGAAGCACTGTATGGTAGGAAGTGTCGAACTCCCTTGTTTTGGAATGAAGTGGGAGAACGTAGCATTATTGGACCGGAATTTGTTGAAGAGACTTGTCGAGTGGTCGACATTATCAAGGAAAGGGTGAAAACAGCTCAGAACCGTCAGAAGCAATATGCAGACACTCGACGAAGAGATCTAGAGTTCGCTGTAGGTGATAAAGTATTTTTGAAAGTATCACCTATGCGAGGATTGAAGAGGTTCGGACAGAAAGGGAAGCTAAGTCCAAGATATGTCAGACCATATGAAATTCTAGCTAAACGTGGAAAAGTAGCTTATCAGTTAGCACTACCACCATCTATGTCAAGTGTACATGACGTATTTCACATTTCCCTATTGAAGAAGTATGTCAAAGAACCAACGCATGTCTTGACAGTGGATTTGCCGGAATTGACTGATGATTTGACGTTTGAAGTAACACCAATAGAAATCACCAGCCGAAAGGTTCAACGTCTACGCAACCGAGACATCTATTATGTTAAGGTCTCTTGGAAAAGTAGAGACATGGAAGAAATTACATGGGAAGAAGAAAATGCTATGAGAAAGCAATACCCTTACTTATTTGATTCAGAAGGTATGTACAATTTTGAGGACGAAACTTTTATAAGTTGGGGGGAGTTGTAAGACCCGTGTCAATCTAACCCGGTCTTACCACCTTGAACTAGGTTTACCCATCATGGTCGAGTTAAATGGACCAAGGGCGTGAAGGAGATCGAGATCCCAGGTATCAAATCGACCCAAAAAAACTTAAATTAGGGGAAGGGTCGCATACCCAGCTAAGCAGGGTCGGACCTCCCAAAACAAAGAGTCAGACCCTCAGTTTTGAAGGGAGGGTCGGACAGCTTAAGACCCTAGGGTCGACGGGATCATCGACCATCCCATCGACCCTCGGTTCCTGCCGAATATAGAAATTAGGAAATTTCTATATTTTTTTATTGGGATTCTTTCCAAATCTCAATGGGACTTATTTAGGATGTTCCTAGTCTATTTAAAGGACTGCCCTAAGCCACTTTCACTCCTTTCACAACCCTAATCGAATTGAGAGAAAGAGAGGAAAAGGAAAGAGGAAGAAGAAAGGGAAGGAGGAGAAATTAATCCAAAAGAGAAGAGTTGCAGAGAAAGATTGATCTTCTCAGGTATGGATACTAATTCCATAAGTTCCTACAGACCTTAGGTTAGTTATTGATGAGAATGTGATCTCGGAGAAACCCAAACCATTAAGCTATGGTTAGGTTTTTATGGAAAACCATAGGTGGATGCATGAAAACTATTCTAGATGGTTTATACATGGTTTCAGACCATGGAATGGATGTAGAATTGAATGTAGGAGCAAGCCATAGGACCCCAAACACGAAGACTGGATTAAAAAGTAGAAATTTGACCAAAGTGCACCGAGGGTCGCACCGAGGGTCGATGACCATCCGACCCTAGGTGTTTCTGACCATCGACCCTCAGCATTCGGGAAGTCCAGAAAGAGGGGAGGGTCGATAGACCCATCGACCCTAGCATCGACCCTTAGTTAACAGAATGGTTTTTAAATTCAGAATTTATTCTAATTAATTCTAATGACTTTGTTAGGTTTGCTAGCAATATAATAACATTATAATGGTGATTCTAAAGCTTGGAAAAGTATCTATTAGCAAGCTAAGGTGAGGAACCTTAACTCCAAATTAAATTGGTTAATAATAAACTATTTTCTATTTCTTGAGTCCTATGCCATTCTTGATTCTATGCGAATATGTTTGTAATGTGCATACAGCATGCCATCCAATATTTTTATTACTTGTTCATGCATATTTATTTTATTGTCTATAACATGATGATGATGATGATGATAGGAATAGGCATGTGCTTGTATGTGTGTGGTTGATGTACTTGATGCGAGCGAGTATCAGGGGAGGTGTGATGAGAACGTCAATAAACGTTAACCTTTGGCGGGTCTCAGCACTTTAGCTCTATCTCTAACTCAAGTCTTGTGCATTGGCATCGTCGTATCGCCATTACTTTAGCAGAACTATTATGTCGTAGAGTATCAGGAGAGGTAGTCTCGGTCCTTGTAGTCTCTGACTCTATTGGGGGGCCTTAGCTCTATCTCTATGGACATTCTGAGGGATGCTGGGGTGAGGCCTTGGATACACTGTTTGGCATTAGGATTGGTTAGTTGCGAGCCTAGTTTGCAGCCCTCGCCAACAGGGGCTTACGTCTTGGTATGGCACTATATAGCAATAAACGTAACCTTTGTTATATAATGTTCATGATTGGGTGCATGTGAGTTGACGATAAACGTGATCTTCGGGTAACGTCACACACTCGTGTATAGAGGCGGAGTCAATAAACGCGACCTTTGGCTACCTAAAACTTTCTATTGCATACTGCAAACTTTAAACCGGACCAAAGATATAAATTGATTTTTGCATGCATATGTATTGTTGCATTGTTTTGGCTACTCACTGAGCCATGATGTGTGCTCACCCCTCGACGTCGAATATTTTTAGATGATGATGCAGGTTATATCATTGAAGACTATGTGAATGCGTCTGCGTACGGGAACATGGCAGCAATGGAAGTTGGAGCTGAAGATGATACACACGACTTCTCTTGCGAGTGCAACTCGTGTGTATTTTATTAGATATTTTTATAGGTTTCTTTCATTGGATTTATAAAGACATGTATTTGGTATTTTAATATTTATGTCTCAGTTGAAAACAGAATAATTTGCTATTAAATTAATGTTATCATCTTAGTTGCTCAGTTCATTTTATTATGAATTTTCCGCTATTGTGTATTACTCTTATTATGATTATGGATGTGTGAAAGTTTGGATAACGCGGGGATAGCCTATTAGAGATCCTGGTTGAACCGTTGGTTATTTAGCGGTTCATCACATCATTCTGAATAGACCAGAATTGGGGTGTGACACATAGTACCCGGGGAAGCAACATGGTACCCCACGCACCTCAAACACCAGTTATGCAGGCTCCATTGTAGAATCCTGAGGTAGCTCAAGACAGTTACCAGTACCAACCACCTATGGGGCCTATGCTCAGTATCAGCTGGACCACTCCCGACTGATCGAGCATTTCCTGAAGATGAAGCCTAAAGAATATAATGGTAAACCAGCTGATCCTTTGTGGCCAGCACATTGGATGACGAAATAGAGAGGAATTTTATGATGATGACAATGAATGAGGAGGAGAAAGTACTGTGTGCAACCTTCATGCTAAAAGGCGATGCACACCATGGTGGAAGTCCACACTTACTTATCTGTTAACAAAGCATGCCCAATTGACCTGGGCTATCTATAAAGAGGCATTCTTTGGGAAGTACTTCCCTAGAAGTTTCAGAGATTCTATGGAGAGAGAGTTCCTGAGTTTATATCAGGGGCAAATGACTGTGGATGCATACCAACAACGTTATGAAGAGTTGTTCTTCTTTGCACCCACTAGCATGCAAGAGGAAAATACAAAGACCCGAAGGTTCGTCATGAGACTCAGGGAAAGCATCCGTGAGCATGTTCTGGGATTGGAAAAGAAAGTGTACAACGAAGTAGTACAAATTGCTCAAGTAATAGAGTCGAGCCAAAAAGAGAGCTATTTTGCTCAAAATAGGGGTATTAAAAGGCCAAACGGAAATTCATACAACAGAGGGAATACAAGGACATTCAAACCCTTCTGTACTCAAGGCTTCAATGCTGCAGCCAAGACTACTCCAGCAGCTCAACCGCAACAAAAGCAAAATAACGAAGGAGTAAAATGCTTTAACTGCAACCAAGTAGGACATTATTCAAGGAAATGTCCTAAACCCAGAAAGCAGCTACAGCAAGGAAAGATTTATGCAGTTACATCTGAGGATGCGGCCGCATCTCCTGATGTGGTCACAGGTATGACCTAAACCTTTCATTTTGTGTTACATTGTGTGAGCATGTAGACTAAATTAAAACAAATCACAAGTATCGTACCTATTAATGGCAAACCTGCTAGAGTATTCTTTGATTCTAGAGCTACTCATTCTTTTATATCTGTGTCATTTGGAAAGAAGCTGAATCTACCCCTCAAATCTTTAGACTACAAACTACTTGTGTGATCACCTATGGGATTACAAGTGGAATTAAAAAAAGGTTATGAACCATGTCCAGTTCTTATTGTCGAGAAGACTTTGGATGCAACCTTTTCAACTAGAGATGGCAGACTTTGACGTCATCTTGGGAATTGACTGGTTAGCTCGGCATTCTGCAAACCTATTATGTGTAGAAAAGAAGCTAACATTTAAAGACAAGGAAGGAGTAGAGTTTAGTTTTGCAGGAACCAAACTTCTCCCTAAATGAAAACTCATCCTCTTTGCATTAAAGGCTAGAAAATGCCTCGTGAAAGGAGGAGTTGGGTATCTAGTATCAATGGTTGACCTCACCAAGGAAACACTACGAATGAAGAATATTGATGTTATGCGTGACTTTTCAGATGTATTTCCTGAGGAACTACCCGGACTACCACCCAATCAAGCTATAGAGTTCGTTATAGATCTGATACCCGGAGCCGCACCAGTATCTAAAGCACCCTATCGAATGGCTCCTACTGAACTGAAGGAATTAAAAGTACAGTCACAAGAATTACTAGACAAGGGTTACATCAGACCTAGCATATCACCATGTGGAGTGCCAGTATTGTTTGTAAAGAAGAAGGACGGTAGCGTTTGACTGTGTATAGACTATCGGGAAATGAATAAGTTGACAATCAAGAATCTGTACCCATTGCCTTGGATTGATGACTTGTTCGATCAGTTGCAAGGTGCCAAGGTGTTCTCCAAGATTGATCTTCGGTCAGGCTACCATCAGTTGAAGATTAAGGACGGTGATATTCCAAAGACAGCATTCAGAACAAGATATGGACACTATGAATTTTTAGTCATGTCTATTGGATTGACTAACGCACCCGTAACTTTTATGGAACTCATGAATCGGGTATTCCATGATATGTTGGATACGTTGGTCATTGTATTTATTGATGATATATTGGTCTACTCCAAGGACAAGGAAACTCATGTCATGAATCTAAGAGCCGCTCTGCAGCGACTAAGGAAAGAGAAGCTTTACACCAAATTTACAAAGTATGAGTTCTGGCTAAATGAGGTCGCTTTCTTAGGCCATGTTGTATCCGCTGGAGGAATTAAAGTTGATCCCAGCCAGATCGAAGCCATTGTGAAGTGGGAAGCACCGAAGAGCGTTGCAGAAATTAGAAGTTTCCTAAGTCTAGCTGGGTATTATTGACGATTCGTGGAAGACTATTCCAGAATTGCCATACCTCTCATCAGCTTGACTAAGAAAGGAGAAAAGTTTGTTGGACAGATAAATGTGAGAAGAGTTTCCAAACATTGAAGGCTAGATTGATATTTGCTCTGATCTTGACTATTCTTATTCCAGGACAGCCGTTTACCTTGTACACCAATGCATCTGGATGGATGCGTACTTGTGCAAGGAGAACAAGTAGTTGTGTATGCTTCAAGACAGCTGAAAACACATGAGAAGAATTATCCTACTCATGACTTGGAATTAGCGACAGTAGTACATGCTGTCAAAATATGGAGACATTAGTTGTATGGAGAGAAATTTCAGATTAAATCAGATCATAAGAGTCTTACTAATCTTTTTAATCAAAAGGAGTTGAACATGAGACAAAGATGATGGCTGGAATTATTGAAGGATTATTATTACGATATCCAGTATCATCCAGGAAAGGCTAATGTAGTTGTTAATGCGCTAACCAGAAAAGAAATGATAAAATCTCAAGGAAAAGTTAACACGACTGCAGCAATGTGTGCTACAGGGAAAGTATTCAATTATAGTAATGAACAGTTCATGATAGATGCACCAGGTGGATCAACCAACCAATGGTTTATTCATCGGTTTTCAAATATGTTCACAACATTAAAGATTGTACCTGATATAATTGATGAAGTGAAAGCCACTATTAAATCAGACCCTTATCTGAAAACGGTACAAGAAGACATCGAAAAAGGTAGGACAATTCCTGAGTTCACCTTGGACGATGAAAAGGTACTGAAGTACAAAGGAAGAGTATATGTTCCTGAAATAGAAAATTTTGACATTAGACACCGACTAATGAAGGAAGCTCACACCACCGCCTATTCGGTACATCCTGGAAGTACAAAGATGTATCATGATTTGAAGAAATTATATTGGTGGAGAGGAATGAAAGCAGATGTAGCTAAATTCGTGTCTCAATGCCTAAATTGTCAGAGGGTGAAGGTTGAATGGCAAAGACCTACAGGACTATTGCAGTCGCTACCAGAACTAGCATGGAAATGGGACTGCATCACTATGGACTTCGTCACCAGGTTACCATTGACTCCTCGAGTAGTTGACGCGGTCTGGGTGATTGTAGATCGTTTGACTAAGACAACTTGCTTTATAGCTATATGACCACATTATATCTTGGAGAGGTTAGCCAAGCTATATGTGGATAACATTGTCAGATTACATGGTGTACTTGAAAGCATTGTGTCCGATAGAGACCCACGCTTTACTTCAAAGCTTTAGGAAGGATTACAGAAGGCTATGGGTACAACGTTGAAGTTCAGTATTGCATTCCGTCCTCAGACAGACGGGTAGTCGGAGCGTACCATTCAGATTTTAGAAGACATGCTTCGAGCCTGTGTTATTGATTTTAAAGGTTCATGGGACGAGAAACTACCATTGATTGAGTTCGCCTATAACAATAACTATCAGGCTACTATATAGATGTCACCCTATGAAGCACTGTATGGTAGGAAGTGTCGAACTCCTCTATTTTGGAATGAAGTTGGAGAACGTAGTATTGTTGGACCAGAGTTTGTTGAAGAGACTTGTCGAGTAGTCGATATTATCAAGGGAAGAGTTAGAAAAGCTCAGAATCGTCAGAAATAGTATGCGGATACTCGACATCGAGACCTTGAATTCGTCGTAGGTGATAAGGTATTCTTGAAAGTATCACCTATGCGAGTTTTAAAACGATTTGGACAGAAATGGAAGCTAAGTCCGAGATATGTCGGGCCATATGAGATTCTCGCTAAACGTGGAAAAGTGGTTTATCGGTTAGCACTACCACCATCTATGTCAAGTGTGCATAATGTATTTCATATCTCATTATTAAAGAAGTACATCAGAGATCCAACGCACATTTTGACAGCAGATCCACCAGATCTAACTGATGATTTGACATTCGAAGTAGCACCAACTGAAATCACTAACCGAAAGGTTCAACGTCTACGCAATCGTGACATATACTATGTTAAAGTCACCTGGAGGAGCCGAGATATAGAAGAGATCATATGGGAAGAAGAGAATGCTATGCGAAAGTAATATCCTCACCTTTTCGACTCGGAAGGTATGTGCAAATTTCAAGGACAAAATTTCTAATAAGAGGGGAAGAGTTGTAAGACCTGTATCGAATTAACTGGTCTTGCCACCTTGTACTAGGTCTACCTATTATGGTCGAGCCAAGTGGACCAAGTGCGTGAAGAAACCACAAGACCAGGTATGAAGTCTAACCCAAAAATAGTCAAATATGAGGTTAGGGTCGCACACCTAAACAGGTATGATCGACCCCACCTCAAAAGAGTCCAACCCATGACTTTTTAGTCGTGGGGTCACATGACTAGAAAAACGTAGGGTCGACGGATTCTCCGACCCTACATGCGACCCTACGCTAGCAGACAGAATCCGTAAATTAAGAAACCTTCCTAATTCAAAGGGGGTCTTTCCTAAACTCATTGGGACTTATTATGGAGGGTTTTCCTCTATAAATAGGACATCCCTTAGCCTCTTTCACTCCTTTAGAACCCTAATTGAAAGTGAGAGCAAGAGAATGAGAAGGAAGAGAAGAAGAGAAGAAGAGAAGGAAACTTGAAGAAGAAGACCAAGGAAGAGGAGGAAGTTTAGAGAAACCTCTGAATTAATATATGAACCTAATTCTCAACCTGAATAAGAGAGCATAGAATAGTTATGAAGAACTTAGGATTAGGAGAAACCCAAATCATCCATCCATAGACGAGTTCCAAGAGATTCGATGGAGAAAATCATTATGGACAATGAATGGTATATAAATTGTCGTTTTGAGCCATAGAACAATCATAGAATGGACCATGTTAGTAAGCCAAAGGATCCAAACATGAAGAGATGGACTTTAGAATGAAAGGTCGACTCAGAACACGTGTGGTCACCCGTAGGGTCGAATGATATCCGACCCTACGAGACCATATGATCGACCACATGCCCTCGGGAAGTCCAAGGGAGGGTTTGGTCGCACGTAGGGTCGAATGTTATCTGACCCCATATGCGACCCTACACCCTAGGGTCGCAGAAATTGCTACCCTAGGTGCTACCCTACCTACGACCCTATAGTTTCTGTTAGTCTAAATTTAACAAAATTAATTTTAATTAAAATCTATCGACTTGTTAGGTTTTTCTAGTGATTTAAAAGTGATTCATAAAGCTTGAACGAGGATCTACGCTCAATCAAAGGTGAGGAAACAAGACCTAAACTAATTGGCTAATAATAAACTATTTCCGTTTATTGAGTCCAATACCATGAATGATTCTATGTTTGTATGATTGTAATGTGCATATCACATGTCATTCACTATTCCTGTTATTACTGTTCATGCATATTTAATTTTCATTTATTTATAAAATGATGTTGATGATGATGTTACGAATAGGCATGTGAATGTTTGTGTGTGGTTAGTGTACTTGATGCGAGAGGAGCATCAGGGGGAGGACGTGACACAGTGGTTCATCCTGGTCACCAGACTCTAGCTCTATCTCTACTCAAGTCTTGTCCACTAACATCGTCGTATCACCATTATCTTAGCAGAACTATTACGACGTAGGGCATCTGGGGAGGTGGTCTCGGACCATGTAATCTCAGACTCTGCTAGGGGGCCTTAGCTCTATCTCTATGGACGTATTAAGGGATGCTGAGGTAAGGCCTTGGATACACTGTTTGACATTAGGATTGGTTAGTTGCGAGCCCAGTTTGCAAGCCCTCGCCAAGAGGGGCTTACGTATTGGTATGGATAGGGCATCAGGGGAAGTGTGATGCTGTGCGGTCCTAAGCACTTTAGCTCTATCCCTATTCCATGGTGGGTGCATGTGGGGGTGGCAATGGTGTTTGATCCATTGGACGGTTCCACACATTCGTGTATAGAGGTGCGGCGGCCACCTATCCTTTCTATTGCACATTGTAAACTTATGAACCAGACCAAAGATATGAATTGAATGCATGCATATGTTTGTTGCATTGTTTTGTTTGCTCACTGAGCCGTGATGTGTGCTCACCCTTTTCAAATTCAAATATTTTTGATTGATGATGCAGGTACGACAGTAGAAGATTATATGAATGCTCCAACATACAAGCATGCGGCGGCGATGGAGGTAGAATTGATGATGGAGTTGCATGATTCATCATGCGAGTACAACTCCTGTATTTTTTATTAGATTTGGTTTAAGTTATACAGACAATGTAATTGATTTAATTATTTTAATTTATGTCTTAGTCCTTTTGGGAGATAATTGGATAATTTATTTACTTTATCACAGCTAGACTCTCAGTTCATTTAATTTTAAAGACTTCCACTATCGTGTATTTATTTTAATTTTTGGTTATGGATGTGTATGATTTAAGAAAACGGACACAACCTATTCGAGATCCTAGTTGAACCATTGGTTTATTAGTGGTTCATCACACCATTCTGAATAGTGTAGAATTGGGGTGTGACAACTTGGTATTAGAGCCCTTAAGCCCTGTCTATTAAACCGATATATTTCCATAAAAGTTTATGAACTGAGTTAGGACAAAATTTAAAAGCTGTAATAAGAACACACTATAAACACCTGTATTGTATGAGACAAAATTAAGAAAGAGAATAATGCACTATTAAAAAGAGAAATAAGTTTCATATATATCAAATAAAAAGCAACGTTTATACATATCCAAATCAGAGTATAGTCCATAATCCAGACAGTTACTCTGTAGTACAAAGAAAAACGAAAAGAAAAATATACATCATGGAGCTGGAGGTGCTGGAGGAGGAGGTGCCTCACAATCCCGGTCATAGTCCTCAGCATACACTCTAGTCAACCAGGCTACCTGAGTCTGGGTCGTCTGGAGACTAGCTGTCAACTCGACCATCTGTTGATCGGACACACGCTGAGCATCTAGAAGCTCACCTACTCTCCCATCAGTTGGACGCTGAGCATTTAGAAGCTCGCCTACTCCCCAACGTGCGCAGAAGCTCCCTATTCTCGTTTCCGCCCGGCCCTCTACCGCTCTTCCCGGAGGGGGGCGTAAAGGACCAGCAATGTGTTAAGGAGTGTGAGGACAAAATGGTCTTAGTCGCCCCGAAGGTCTAAGCCTTGATGTGAATCTCACCCCAATGACCCACCCTTAGATTGGATTTTTGGTACATCAAAGATTGGGTAAGCGTCTGGTTACAATTATGGGAAGGGGTTAGGCACCCAAACCACCCGATCGAAATCGGTCTCCTATACCTTTCCTATGCCAGACTCTATTTGTTAAACCAAACCAAACCAAGTGGTTTGATATCATTGAACCGAATCTGTATCCATCAGATTGCCTACGTATCATGGAATTATTCCAAAAATCTGGTTCACCATCGTAGTTTAGGAGTGATTAAAGTTTATGGATGTGATTTATGCTTGTGCATGATTAAGTTTATTGTTCAAGTTGAAATTTATGCTTGAAAGGATGAGAAATCCTATGGATTAGGATATGGATAGTCCATGTAGACTGCTAGATAGTCCTAGTGGATCTAAGAATGGATAACCCTATTTGGGTTGGAATGTGGATAACCTTATCTGTGTTGAAATGTGGATAACCCTATGTGGGTTAAAATATGGGTAAATATCCTAGTGGATCTATGGATAGTCCGAGTGGACTAAGGTGTGGATCCGAATTTGGGTTTCTCCCAAATGGCCTATGTATCCTAGGGTTTGCCCTAGAAATTAGAATCCGCGTAGTTCGGGTTCTGGGTTGAAAGGGGAATGGATATCCTAGTGGATCTATGAATAACTCAAGTGGACTAAGGTATGGATCCGAATTTGGGTTTGTCCCAAATGGCCTACGTATCCTAGGGTTTGCCCTAGGAATCAGAATCCGCGTAGTTCAAAATCTGGGTTGAATGGGAATGGATATCCTAGTGGATCTATGGATAGTCTGAGTGGACGAAGCTGTGGATCCAAATTTGGGATTCTTCCAAATAGCCTACCTATCCTAGGGTTTGCCCTAGGAAATAGAATCCTCGTAGTTTGGGTTGATGAGTAGATATCCTAGTGGATCTATGGATAGTCCAAGTAGACTAAGGTGTGGATCCGAATTTGGGTTTCTCCCAAATGGCCTCGTATCCTAGGGTTTGCTATAGGAATCAGAATCCACGTAGTTCGAAATCTAGGAATAACCTGTTATAGGTTAAAGATTGAGAACCTATTCTAGGTTTAGGGTTTTGAAACCTATTTTAGGTTTAGGGTTTAGAACCTATTCTAGGTTTAGGGTTTACCGAGGGGCAAAATCATCCTGAATTACCCTTTTCAACCTAAGTTCTAATTTTGGAAGGTTTGGCAAAGCATTCTCTTTCTTTATTAAGATTTTTATTATTCTCATTATGCCCTTCCCAAGAATGTGGGTGCCTAAATGTACGTCCCCACACCTAATATGTTTGCTAGGTGTACAGATATGACAGTTCAACTAAGATGCAGCATAAATTAAATTATTACCAAAATAGAATATTCATCTAAATATGGCATATAACACATTTATGGTAAGAAATTCACATACAGTAAGATTGTTAAAAATCTCTCAAATATGGCATGTATTGCAAATAAGGCAAGAGCCTACATGGCATGCTCAAATATGCTATCTTCTAAGCATGGCAATACCTAATATGGCAGTGAGCATGGCAATGAGCATCCAAACAGATAGATATGATCATAAGCAATCCAAACATGGCAGTGTGATCATTCCAATGATGGCAGTGTAATCATTCCAATTATTGTAGTGTTTGCATGTGAGCATTTTAAACATAGTAGTGTATCCAAACATAACATGTAAGGGCATTCCAAATAAGACAACATGTCAATCAAACAAAATATGTGTATCACGTGTACCAAAACATCTTATATTCATGATCTAATGGTTTTGATTCCTCTAAAACACATATAACGCCAATCCAATGGTTCAGATCCTTCTAAAACATTCATAATGACAATCCAACGGTCTAAACCATTCATAATGACAATCCAACTGTTCAGATTCATTTAACTCACTCCTAATGATAATCCAATGGTTCAGATTACTCAAAATCATTCACAATGAAGATCCAATGGTTCAGATGGCTTAAAACACTTATGATCAAGATCCAACGATTACAATCACTCAAAACACATATGATCAAGATTCAACAGTTAAAATCACTTAAAATCTGACCATTCATCTTCATAAAAAAATCCAATGATTTGGATCACTCAAAATTATAATCTAACCGTTCAGATTCATTTTAAAATCAATCTTGATGAAAATCCATTGGTTCGGATTACTTAAAATCATAATCTAACGGTTCAAAAATCAAATTTGACATCCAATGATCCATATTCAAATTACCTTAAATTTCAAGCCAATGGGATCAATTTCATAGCAATTAAATTCAAGCATATCGGATCAATTAAAACATTCAAGATCGAGGGGCATAATTTATCAATCATCACACATACATCAATGGTAAAAAATTATCATCATCACATGATCTAAAAAATCATCAATCAATGACTCCCATCTAGTGAGGTAAATTAGGATTGTGATGGGAGGTGTTGATCAAGAGGTTAGCAGATCAAGTTTGGAGAAGGATTGAGTCGGTGATAGAGGGTGGTGTTTAAAGTAGTGGGGCTGTGAGTGGAGGCATAACTGGTGGCTTGCAATGGTTGTGGTAGGAAATCGGTGGCCAGGTGTTGCTATGGAGGGATGTTTGTTGGTTGAGGCAAATTGAATGTGATTCAGCAGGTCACGGGTCGGGGCTGCAATGTTTCTTGGTGGAGTATGGAGTTGGGACAGGATATATATAAATAAAAATAAAAAACCAGAGACAGAAAATGGCTTACCTGAGTTGCAGGGAGCCGTCCTTGCTCTTTCTTCTTCATCTTCATCTTCTAGATCTCTTTTTCCAGCCCCTCTCTCTTCTCCATCTCCACCGCTCTCTTTTTTTTTATATTTTTTTTCTTCCTTTCCCCTTTCTTCACTCCTTCTTCTCGGTTCTCTTCTTCTTTTTTTATTCTGATTTTCCCACCGCTCTCTGTCTCTCTCTCTCGATTCTCTCTCTTTTTTCTTCTTGTGATTTTTTTTTCGATTCTCGATCCCCTTATCTCTCCTTCATTCTTTTCGGTTTCTCCAGCCCTCTCTCCTAAACTCTCAATCTCTCTTTTTTCATTTTTTTTCTTTTTTTCATCTCCCACTTTCCAACTCCTCCTTTCCCTCTCTCTCTCGGCCTCCTCCTTTTTTTACAATTTTTTTCTCCTTTTATCTCTTTCTTCTTCTGTCTTTTTCTCCTTTCTCCCTCTCTCTCTCCCTCTCTCTTTCTCCCTTCGGATTCTCCTTGGGTCCGCTCTCCCTCTTTTTTTTTCCTTTTTTATTCTCCTCTCCACCGCCCTCTCTCCTTTGGATTCTCCCCTCATTCCAATCCACCTTCTTTTTCTTTCTTTATTTCTCCTCCTCCCCCCGATCTTCTTCTCTTTATTTCTTTCCTTTTCCTTTTTTTCCTTTTTTTATTCTTATCTCCTCCTCCCACCAATCTCTCTCTCTGCCTCAATCTTTTATTTTCCTTCTTTAGCTTCTTTTCTCTTCTCGATCTCCTCGGCTTTTTCTATTTTTTTATTTCCTTTTTTTTTCTTCGATCATCTCTCTTTGGATCCTTCGTTTTCTATATATAAAATATATATAATTATATAATATATTAATATATTACTATATATAATATAATATACATATAAGACATATGTATATATTATATGATATATTATAATATATAATACACTATATAATAATATATAAAAGAAATACATGCATATGTGCCACCATGAATTGGTCTGGATTGACAAGGATTGACTGGGTTAGGCCAAGACTGGCTTGGGTTAAACTGAGTTGACTGGAATTAACTGGGTTAGGCCAAGACTAGCTTGGGTTGAGCTGAGTTGACTGGATTGACTGGGATTAACTGGGTTTTCTTTCTCTATCATTTCTTGGGTCATTTCCATGTTTAATTTTGCATGGGACCCTTCAGAGACTTTTACCTGGGATTTTTCACATCCAATTTATAGAACATCATAAATGAAGAATAATGGCCTTCAAATCATCTGAATCCGATGTAGAACGGAAAAGATATGAAGCTTTGAAGTTCTAACGATAATTTTGCATGAAAACTTGCATGGGGTCCACTGGTGACTTTTACCTGGGATTTTTCACGTCCACTTTGTAGAACATCATAAATGAAGAGTAATGGCCTTGGAATCATCTGAATCCGACGTCGAACAGAAAAGATATGAAGCTTTGAAGTTTTGACGATAATTTTGCATGAAAGCTTGCATGGGGCCCACTGGTGACTTCTACCCGGGATTTTTCACGTCCACTTTGAAGAGGACTGAAAATAAGGAATATTGGCCTTTGAATGATCTGATTCCGATATCAGATGACCCAGATATGATGTCTTGAAGTTTGAATGATAATGTATGCATGATACGATAATTACGTAAATGCCCTTGCACTTTCAAACTGTGATATCTTCCTTGTTTGAAGTCAGAATTTGATGATTCCAGTCTCATTTCGAAGATAATTTCACAACCTATTCATCCAAGTAGATAATAGCCCATGACCCTACTGTGGGGTTCAGTAGAGAATCACAAATCTTTAGGTTAAAGGTCGAAAATCTGCCATATTGGTTCACTTATGTAGAGGGTGGCAAAAATGGGGTGCTTACAGATGCCCCTCTTTAGCCGAGATTGTTACCAATTGAAGGCTAAAGATAAAAGAACCACATTTTTGGGATATGAGTGAGATTGCTTATTGGGCTGCACTTAGGGTGATTCGTCCTAAACTGCCTACGTATTCTAAGGGTATCCTAGAAATCAAACCCTGAACGTAGTTCGACTGGCAAGAAGGTTTGCTCTTCTTGGAAGATTGGTGACTGTTCTTCTTGTATGAAGCTAGGCTGTGAATACAAGGCTCATTTGTAGGCTGGGAACCTATTCTTGCTGAGGTGGAACTCATGATGCAAGGTTCACGCGGGCTTGAACCTGACTTGATCCATTCGAAGGCTGATAAACTTCTTCTTGTACAAAAGCTAGGCTGTGAATACAAGGCTCATTTGTAGGCTGGGAACCTCTTCTTGCTGAGGTGACTCATGATGCAAGGTATGTGCGGGCTTGGACCCGGCTTGATCCGTTTGTAGGCTGATAAACCTCTTCTTGTATGGAGCTAGGCTGTGAATACAAGGCTCATTTGTAGGCTGGGAACCTCTTCTTGCTGAGTGGAACTCATGATGCAAGGTACTCGCGGGCTTGAACCCGGCTTGATCCATTTGTAGGCTGATAAACCTCTTCTTGTATGAAGCTAGGTTGTGAATACAAGGCTCATTTGTAGGCTGGGAACTTCCTCTTGCTGAGGTGGAACTCAATGCAAGGTATGTGCGGGCTTGGACCCGGCTTGATCCATTTGTAGGTTGATAAACCTCTTCTTGTATGAAGCTAGGCTGTGAATACAAGGCTGATTGCATGAGCTTGGGCTCGGCTTTGATTTGTGTGGATGGAAGACTTGATGTCTTTCTTTGATTGAACTGAGGCTCTTTTGATTGAGATTCTGAGATTGATTTTCTTGAATAAGCTAGGGCTCTGCATTTGATTTACTTATAGGCTGAGATTGACTTAATCTTTGAATGAGCTAGGGCTATGCATTTGATTCACTTATAAACTGAGATTGATTTGAACTTTGGATAAGCTAGGGCTCTACATTTGATTCACTAATAGGCTGAGATTGATTTGAAATTTGGATGAGCTAGGGCTCTACATTTGATTCACTAATAGGCTGAGATTGATTTGAACTTTGGATGAGCTTGGGCTCTGCATGAGATTAATTTGAAATTTGGATGAGCTAGGGCTCAGAAGGTCACTTTTAGGGTGAGAAATTTGCTATTGATTCTGAAATGAGTAAAAACTCAGAAGGTCACTTATAAGGTGATACTGAATGACTCATCTTTGAAGTTCCTACCAGCTTTGGACCTTTGGGATTGAAAATTAGAATATCTATGGCTATGAACCTTCGAGAATGAAAATTAGAATATCCTCTTAAGTAACTTTATTGCTATGAACCTTGAGGATGCTCGAAAGTGACCCACACAGGAAGTCTTTATTGACTTTGAAGCTTTAGGGTTGAAATCTGACCCATCTTGGAAGTCTCTTGACTTTGAACCTATAGAGTGCTCGACATGTTTGAAATGATGGTGAAATCCTTGGCAGTTTTCCAAGGTTTTTGCCCCTGCTTTGTTAGTGAAGGCATAAAACATGGCATTAATGGAAATGGTGTCATGGACTTTGCTGGCATGATACCTAGATTTGAAATTTACCATTTATGACCTGGTACTGAAAGTTTGACTCAATTTCAGCGCGGTAGTGATGACTTGGTTGCTCCCTTGGAAGGATTCCATGTAATTTAAAGGTGATGATTTTCTTCAGCCAACATTGGTGTTGTTGGATTTTGGATTGAAAGAAACTGTAGTGAGGATTTTGGACAAGAATGAGGGGAGCTTGATAGTCTCTAACCAAAGTGATTTTATTGATTGACCTTGGTGTTAAACTGTCGAGGGGCATCTGATCAACTAAGTTCTTTGACTGTGCATTATGGTAGACCAAATTGGTAGAATAGCCAAGCGACGATGAAATGTGACATGGGTTTGACCCTTGATCAAGGCTCATCAAAAGCTCAGGGCTTTGCAATATTATTGTGCCAATTTTGAAAGATGAATGAACCATGACCTCAAAGTAGGCACGAGGAGCAAAGGATTCGAAGTGTTCCTTCAGAGAATTTGGTGACCAAATCCTAACAGGTGAGCGACCACATTGGATTTTCTTCATCAACAGGATTGGGAGAACTGAGAAATTGGCAAAATCCAACTTGGACGGACCTACTTCTATTGTCTAGGAAAGTCAGTAACTTCAGACTAGACAATGGATCCTAGATGTAATGCTCATGATCAAGTTCAATTACTTTGCATAGGGTATATCTATGCCTCAGTGTCTGCATGTTGTGACAGACCGCTACTATAGTGCGCTAGGGGCAAGATAGAAGGAAACAGACAACCTAAGAGAGTTGGAACTAGGTTGAATCTGGATTGCATCTAGAATTTGACCATGCTTCCAAGGTCAAGGGAAGATTGACAGATTGATTGTAGAAAGTGACTTCTTTGATAAACCCTTCTTGAATCTTGAAAAATGAAGAAACTGATGATTTGAATGAATTTGGCTATATCCGTAGTCAGGCCATGAGAATTTGCTCTCTCCCTAACATGACCAATAGGATTTGAAGATAGAATTCTGTTGAAAGGGTATGCTATGGAGCCCAACAGATGATGGTTTGTTCAACTTCTCCGAGTATGATTCACTAGAGAGCAAAAGAGAGGTTCCTTTCCTTATGAAGGGTAGACTGGGTATGACACTTGTCTACATGAACCACTGGATTTTTTCTATGAAGGGTCAATGAGGGTAATGCTTTAGGGTTGCATCAGGTCGCCTATCACCACTGAGGTATTATGGGTTGCCCATTGAGGTTTCTTGGGTTGCTTTTCCCAGTTGAGGTTTATTTTCTTCCCTTTATTTTTTTTTATTTTTTCTTTTTGCAAACCTCATCTTGGGTTGAATAAAGAGTCCTGATATGGTGAGGATATTGTCAAAATTATGATCTTAAACCCTTAGAGAAAATTCGAACTGCATGACTTTCATGACAAATGGGTAGCCTTGCCCCACTGTTTAAGTTGACACCTACACGTATTGATAGGCGGGAAACTATTTGAATCATCACTAAAAGTGACCTTAGGGAAATGCAGTCCCACACCAAAATTAAAAATGGTGCCGAATTATGTTTTCCTTTCTTGGAGATGTTCAGATGGAACACGTGTCTCAACAAGGTACATTGAGACGTCGAATCAGTCACGATCATATCTGGACCTAAAACCGTTAAGTTTGTTGACAAGTATTGATGTTGAAGGTCCAAGAGGACTGATGAAACTGTCCACATGGGTCTACCATTGGGAGAGTGTTTGGTTGTTTATATAAAATGGATTTATCTTACCGAGAAGATCCCATTTTATTGGCTTGAAAAATAAAGGGCTTATGGGAACCTCTGGGAAGCCGTCGGATGTAATGAACGACAGATGAGAGTTCCAGCCAGATTCATGAATTTGTACATAAAATGATGACATGATCACGAGATACAATGCCATAAAACTGATAATCAAAAGAAGGGCTTGTGATAGAGACTCCTTGGAAGGCCATCAGATTGATAGACGGGAGAGAGAGTCTAATGCCGATGAGAAATCTTTCTCTGATGATGAAGAAGTGATGAGATTATCTCCTGTAAAGGTGGGATGTAATTGGCCAAAATCAAAAGTCCAGTCCAACATGCTGTGAATCTCGAAGAACGATTGCACTTGCTATCAGGCTTTAATTGGAACTACCATCTTCTTGAAGTGAGAGGAACAATTGGCTTACTATCGAGCTCCAATGCCATTCAACATCTTACTATTTTCTTTTCTTTTCTTTTTTTTTCTCTTTTTTTTTTTGTTTTTTGTTTTTTTGGATGTGGAGGCCACACCACATAATGCAGTGCTTCACTTGATCGCAAAGTTGAATCATGACTTTCAATATTGGATTTGAATCTTCTTCTTCTAAACATTTCCAATCAGATAGAACATCTTTGCCCCAGTTAGTACTTTGATCTTTTGTAAACTTTATGAATATTTGTGAATGCTCATCCAGTATCTGATTTTATCTGAATGGTGAATCCATATGTTGTCCTCTGGAAGTTAATCATCACCTTCTGTCTGATGTGACTACCTCCCATTATTGATGTAGATAAAACATAGGCTTTTTTTTTTATATTCTTATGACCTCATTCTTTGATTTTGAGATTGATTATTCATCATGTATTTCTTGCTTGCAGATGATGTACTTTGTAAGTAACTTTGAAATTTCTATCCTTTTGGTGGCACATCTGTCCTCCACTCATTTGTATTGATTGGCTGACCTGCTGATATGATCTGTTACTATCTAATGCTTTCATTGGAATCTTTTCATAGGTAAAACAAATGGCAACTTCTCCAATACATTTTTCTTGAGGGTATTCTTGTGTCTCCCGATTGATCATTTAAAGCTTTCCCAGACAGGTTGGACCTTTCTTTCTCAAGAGGCAGGGTGGCATAGAAGTTCAGGAGATGGCTATCGTTCAATCATCTTCAGAGTCAGAATTGACTGCATACGTAGAATAGGAGGATGTATGAAACTGGGAGGAAATGTATGGATGAGACAAAGCACAAAGTTTGAAATCCCAAACGGGTTGATTTTCTTTTACTTATAGGATAGATTGGACTAGACTTGTCAACAAGCATATCAATCTTGGACCTAGACATGGATGACCTATCGAATATCGATAATAGAAACTTAAAACAACTAGTTCGTCCAAGCGGCTCCAATTGGGCATAACGCCTTCGACGACCACCTTCAGTCGTTGTGGGAATAAATCTTCCTTCAGACCTCTAATAGTAGGATTCATCATGCCCCTCTATCAATAGGTGCAAGATACCTACCTTTCAGGGTTCCATACAATTCTTACCCTCTTTTTTCTTTTTCTTCTTTTTTTTCAGTTTGGGATTCATTCATAACCGGACTATTGCTTTTTAAGCTCAAGGTTACTCTGGTTCATGCCCCAGTTTGGGGTTCAGTGGATTCATCAATGGACCGCTTCTAGTTAAGTTCACAATCATTCTAGCTTATGCCCCAACTTGGGGATCAAGGGGTATCGCCATTGCACTACACCATTTTGAGTTCAAGATTGGACTAATTTATGCCTCGGCTTGAGGGTTCAATGGATTTCTTCATTAAACCACTCTCAATTTGGGTCTAAGTTCAATTTGGTCCATGCCCCAGTTTAGGGCATAATGGCTTTCCTCATTAGACCACATTCAATTTGGGTCCAAGGTCAATCTGGTTCATGCCCCAGTTCAGGGGTCATTAGCTTTCCTCATTGGAATGCATTCAATTCGGACCCAAGGTCAATCCGGTCCATGCCCAAATTAGGGGTTATTGGCTTTCTTTATTGGACCGCACTCAATTTGGGTCAAAGTTCAATCTGGTTCATGCCTCAGTTTATGGGTTAAGGGTTTCATCATTGGACCATTCCCTAGCTGTGATTCTGGTTCCTATCCTGGCCTGGGGCATATCGGATCTCATCTTTGGTCAACCCTACTACTCAAGAAAATTTCATTCCCTCTCTTTGAACAATGAGAAATATGAGGGCAACTCTTTGGATTCTAGCATTTCCTTGGCCAATGGGACAGAAATGCCCGAGATGGGACAGAACTATCATAGCTGAAGGTTCATGATTTCTTGATGACTCCAGAATTTGGAATTGATCTTTATTGACAAGCAATGAGGAATGCTTCTCATTCACCATTCCTGACGAGCTATCCTAACTTATAGCACTGGGCTATGATAGACATGGATCGGGCTCTAATTGATAGAGCCAGAGATTGATTTTGAATCGGTCTCCAATTGATAGAGACAAGATTGACTTTGAATTGGTCTTTGATTGATAGATATCAAGATTGCCTTTAAATTACTCTCTGATTGATAGAGATCAAGATTGACTTTGAATTGGTCTCTGATTGATAGAGATCAAGATTGACTTTGAATTGGTATCTGATTGATAGAGATCAAGATTGACTTTGAATTGGTCCCTGATTGATAGAGAACAAGATTGACTTTGAATTGATCTCTGATTGATAGAGAACAAGATTGACTTTGAATTGATCTCTGATTGATTGAGATCAAGATTGACATTGTAAGACCCATAACGAACTAACCAGTCTTACTACCTTGTACCAGGTCTACTTATCATGGTCGAGCCAAATGGACCAAGTGCGTGAAGGAAAAAGCGAAACCAGGTATTAAACTGACCCAAAAATAGTAAAATAGAGGGCAGGGTCACATACCCAGATAGGCAGGGTCGGACCCCCCTCATTAGGAAGTCAGACCCCTGATATTTTAACTGGGTGTCGGACAATTTAGACCTGAGGGTCAACGGGATCATCGACCCCCTCTTTGTTGACAGAAACCGTAAATAGGAAACTTTCCAAATTTCAAGGGGATTCTTTCCTAATCTCAATGGGACTTATTTTGGGAGGTTCTCCTCTATAAATAGGACGTTCCTAAGCCTCTTTCACTCCTTTTGAAACCCTAATTGAAAGTGAAAGAAAGAGAAGAGTAGGAAAAGAGAAGGAAAGTTGGAAAAGAAGAATAAAGAAAAGAATTCAGAGAAACTTTCGAATCTCAGCAAACCTAAGGTATGCGTATGTTTCCATTAAGGATTTAAGACCTTAAAATAGTTCATGAAGAGGGTATGGTCTAGGAGAAACCCAAATCATCCATCCATGGGAGGATTTCAATGAAATCCATGGATGAAATCATGGTAGGCAACGTAAGGAAGAAACCTAGAGTTTTAAGCCATAGAACAAGCATAGAATGAATTGTGGAAGTAAGCCATAGGAGCCAAACATGAAAGAATGGACTGTAGAATGAAATTCTCGAGTCAAACCACGGGGGATCGCACGTGGGGTCGATTTGGAATCGACCCTACCAGACCCCAGGATCGACCCCCAACATTCGGGAAGTCCAGGGATGAGGTGATCACACCCAAGGTCGATGGAATATCCGATCCTGGCATCGACCCTACCCTGGGGGTCACAGTAAAATGCTACCCTCCCTACGACCCACCCTGCAACCCTCGCTTAACAGCAAGCCTAAAATTGTCGGAATGACTTCTAACTAAAATCTATCGACTTATTAGGTGTTCCTATTGATATAAAAGTGATTCTTAAAGCTTGAAAGAGAATCTACACTCAAGCAAAGGTGAGGGAACAAGACCTAAACTAATTGGCTAATAATAAACTGTTTTATTTCTTGAGTCCAATGCCTTGACTGATTCTATGCGTGTATGCTTGTAATGTGCATTCAACATGTCATCCAATATTTCTATTATTATTGTTCATGCATATTTAATTTCATTGTTTATAACATGATGATGATGGTGATGATGATAGGATAGGCATGTAAATGTTTGTGTTTGGTTAGTGTACTTGATGCAGATAGGGGATGGTATCAACCGGTACTTCAATGCCGTTTTCATTGGGTATATTGTGCCATAGCTCTATACAAGTCTTTTCCATTAACATCGTCGTATCGCCATTACCTTAGCAGAACTAATACCTTAGGGTATCAGGGGAGGTGGTCTCGGACCGTGTAGTCTTCGACTCTACCGGGGGGCCTTAGCTCTATCTCTATGGATGTATTGAGGGATACTGGGGTGAGGCCTTGGATACACTGATTGACATTAGGATTGGTTAGTTGCGAGCCCAGTTTGTAAGCCCTCGCCACCAGGGGCTTACGTGTTGGTATGAGGCAACCAGTACTGCCATGCCGTTTTCATGGGGGTATATTGTGTCATAGTGGGTGCATGTGGGGTCGACAGTGCCGTTTTCATTGGGCGGTTTCACACACTCGTGTATAGAGGTGAGGCGGCCACCAAACCTTTCTATAGCACATTGCAAACTTATATACCAGACTACAGATATGAATTGAATGCATGCATATGTTTGTTGTATTGTTTTGTTTGCTCACTGAGCCGTGATGTGTGCTCACCCTTTCGACGTCGAATATTTTTAGTTGATGATGTAGGTACTACTGTGGAAGATTATATGAATGCTTCTGTGTATGGGCACGTTGCTGCAATGGAGGCTGAAGAAATAGTGGAGACGCATGACTCCTCATGCTAGTGCAACTCATGCGTTTTCGATTAGATTTTATTTGAACTATTAAGGAAATGTAATTTGATATTTTATTTACTTATGTCTCGGTTGATACAACATAATTTGATATTTTATTTATGATTATCACAGTTAGATTCCTCAGTTCATTTAATATTAACACTTCCGCTATTGTGTATTTATTCTGATTATGGTTGTGGAGGTGTATGGTTTAGTTTACCAGGACACAGCCTATTAGAGATCCTGATTGAACCGTTGGTTTATTAGCGGTTCATCACACCATTTTGAATAGTGCAGATTTGGGGTGTAACAGACAGTCGTGGACTAGGCTCTAATTGCTAGAGGCAAGGATTGCTTGAGTTGGGCTCCGAATGATAGAGGCCAAGGATGACAATCATGGATTGGACTCTAATTGCTAGAGATTATGGATTGATTGAGTTGAAATGACTGAAATTCTCTTTGATTCCTTCATGAAATGGAACATGGACTAGAGGTAATGGTTGAATGGGCCTAAAGGCTAACTCATGCTCACATTGAGTTCATATGAATGAAACTTTTCTTAGTTCCAACATGAATCAAAACCTGAACTGGAGTTGATGACTGGACAAGCCTAGGGGCTAATTAAATTCAAATGAATGGAACTCTTCTTAGTTCCAACATGAATCAGAACTTGAACCACAGTTGATGGTTGGACAGGTCTAGTGGCTAATTAAATTCAGATGAATGGAACTTTTCCTAGTTTCGACATGAATCAGAACCCTAACCAAAGTTTATGGTTGGATAAGCCTAGTGGCTAATTGAATTCAGATGAATGGAACTCTTCTTAGTTCCGACATGAATCAGAACCCTAACCAAAATTGATGGTTAGATAAGCCTAGTGACTGATTGAATTCAAATGAATGGAACTTTTCCTAATTCCATCATGAACTGGAACCTGAACCAAAGTTTATGGTTGGACCGGCCTAGTGGCTAATTGAATTTAGATGAATCAGAACATGAACCACAGTTGATGGTTGGATAAGCCTAGTGGCTAAATGAATTTAGATGAATGGGACTTTTCCTAGTTTCGACATGAATTAGAACCTAAACAGGAGGTGAAGGGTGAAAAAAAGCCTAAGGACTGAATGTCTCATCTACTATAACATGATTTGGGAGGTGATGATTGAACCTGCCTAGGTGTTAAAACTTTTTTCAATTCTGGGATGAACCAGAAATAGTGGTTGAATCTGAGGCTGAATATTTCTTTGATTCTGAGATGAACTGGATGTGATTGAATCTGCCTAGGGGCTGAATCTTTCCTTAATTCTGGATGAACCAAAATGATGATTGAACCTACCTAGGGGCTGAACCTTTCTTCAGTTCTGAGATGAACCAGAAATGGTGGTTGAATCTGGGGCTGAATATTTCTTTGATACTGTGATGAACTGGATGTGATTGAATCTGCCTAGGGGCTGAATCTTTACTTAATTCTGGATGAACCGAAATTATGATTGGACCTGCCTAGGGGCTGAATCTTTCCTTAATTCAAAGGTGAATAGGAAACAATGATTGGATTTGCCTAGGGCCTGAATCTTTCCTTAATTCAAAGGTGAATAGGGAATAATAATTGGATTTGCCTAGGGGCTAGATCTTTCCTTAATTCTGAGGTAAATCGAGAACGGTGATTGGATTTTCCTAGGGGCTGGATCTTTCCTTATTTCAGAGGTGAATGGAGAATGGTGATTTGATTTGCCTACGGACTAAATCTTTCCTTAATTCTGAGATGAATCGAGAACTATGATTGGATTTGCCTATGGGCTGAATCTTTCCTTAATTCTGAGGTACATTGAGAATAGTGATTGGATTTGCCTAGGGGCTAAATCTTTCCTTAATTCAGAGATGAATCGAGAACTATGATTGAATTTGCCTAGGGGCTGAATCTTTCTTTAATTCAGAGGTGAATCGAGAACTATGATTGGATTTGCCTAGGGGCTGAATCTTTCCTTAATTCAGAGGTGAATCAAGAACTATGATTGGATTTGCCTAGGGGATGAATCTTTCCTTAATTTTGAGATGAATCGAGAACGGTGATTGGATTTGCCTAGGGGCTGAATCTTTCCTTAATTTAGAGATGAATCGAGAATTATGATTGGATTTGCCTAGGGGCTGAATCTTTCCTTAATTCAGGGATGAATTGAGAATAGTGATTGGATTTGCCTAGGGGCTAAATCTTTCCTTGATTCAGGGGTACATTGAGAATAGTGATTGGATTTGCCTAGGGGCTAAGACTCTCCTTGATTATGAGATGAACTGAATATGATATTTGAGTAGGCCCAGGGACTAACTATACAGAAATATTGTAAACTTTTTCAGGTATAGGTGCTTGTCGCTGTCTAAACTGAATGCTCTATTGGACCAGATTGGTTGAGTTACTAATTGTGTTCCCAAATCTGGTTGCCTTCTTTCTTACAAAATTTGATGTTCAATGAAGATCTGGATTCATGACTTCCATTGATTCATTTAGAAAGATAACATGGATGGATCTCAAGGTGGGAGATCAAGACAATTCCCTAGTTGTAGGGGCCTCTCACCCAAAAAGGGTGGATATGGTTGCAGTTTGATTCTTTTTCCCAAAGGCATTGAAACCCAATGGAGGAATATCAAGATTCTAGACATCTAGAGGAGTGGTAGAAGTCACATGCACAATCAAAGATGACTTCAAAGTTAGCTCCCTCATAAGGGCGATTGGGTAAACATTATCCGAGTCAATTTAATTGAATTTGATTAAGCCATGTGTTCAGTCTTGGGACCTCGTGATTCCAAAATGGATAATCAGTGGTACCAAGGTCTAGCCAATTGGATTACCGAATTCGTTGAAATTGAAATGGATATATTAATCCGTCGTCCTTATTAGGGATGGTTAGCAAAAGCGGTTCATAGATGAACAAACTAGTAAATTTCTTCTTGACCATGGTATCTATGTCTTGACAGGGATTTTTTGTTCGTTTTTTGAAATCAACGTGTTAACAATGAGAGATTCGACACATCGATCTTACATAATGGAGGGTGTATAGTGACCGTCTACTATGATGTAGAACAGGTGTATACATACCTCATACTCCCAATGGGTGAGAATTCAAGATGCTCATCGTGTAGATTCTAACATGTTGACCAATCGAGGACAAAAATGGGAAGAACTTCGACGTCTCGAACATGGATGTCATGGTTAAGCAGATTTCACTGGGCCGGTTTAGGGATGAACCAAAAATAACAAACATTGGGCTACAATCTGGGTTAGGACAGAAAAGGGCACCTTGACAAGGACTGGGTAACCTATCACCGAATGCACGATGAATAATGGGCCCCCCAATCCCTTTATATACTATGTTGCAAGGATCCAAGCGACGTGGAGTAGCATAACGTATTCTTGGGCGGACCCAAGAAACGCTCTTTAGAGGCTGCTTACCGGTCGTGGTCTCACAAAGTATAGGCCAAAGTTGTGCGTTTCGCCTAGCGGGCTGCCCCATATGCATGGGACCCAGTTCGGCTACTCGCACGAATGTGTGACTGAACCCATTCCCCCCAAAACAATATGATACAAGCATAAATATAGTATCCTAAGAGCTAGCATCCAATTCACACAAGGAAAGTTTTTATTTAGGAGTCTGACGTTTATATCCCCAGTGAAGTTTCCACTGTGAGGATGAAGATGGAAATCTTGGAAGTCGCCACCTAGATTAAGGTCTAGGACCTTAGAAATGTGAAATCTCACCCCAAGGTAAGACTCCAATTGACTCATGACCCTTAGATTGGATTTCTGGTCCATCAGAGATTGGGTAAGCGTCAGTTTACGGTTATGGCAAGGGGTTAGGCACCCAAACTGTCCAATCGAAATCGATCTCCTATACCTTTCCTATGCCAGACTCTATTTGTTAAACCAAACCAAACCAAGTGGTTTGATATCATTGAACTGAATCTGTATCCATCAGATTGCCTATGTATCACGGAATTATTCTAAAAAGCAAGTTCAACATCGTAGTTCAGGTGTGATTAAAGTTTATGGATGTGATTTATGCTTGTGTATGATTAAGTTCATTATTCAAGTTGAAATTTATGCTTGAAAGGATGAGAAACCCTATGGATTAGGATCTGGATAGTCTATGCGGACTGATAGATAGTCCTAGTGGTTCTATGAATGGATAACCCTATTTGGGTTGGAATGTGGATAACCTTATGTGGGTTGAAATGTGGATAATCCTATGTGGGTTAAAATATGGGTAAATATCCTAGTGGATCTATGGATAGTCCGAGTGGACTAAGGTGTGGATCTAAATTTGGGTTTCTCCCAAATGGCCTACGTATCCTAGGGATTGCCTTAGAAATCAGAATCCGCGTAGTTCGGGTTCTAGGTTGAAATGGGAATGGATATCCTAATGGATCTATGGATAGTCCAAGTGGACTAAGGTATGGATCCGAATTTGGGTTTGTCCCAAATGGCCTACGTCTTCATTCTTTATTCTTTATTTTTCTACCACATTCTTCTTCTTCATTCTTCTTCTTTGTCCGTCATTCTTCAACATTTTTCATCTTCATTCTTCTTGTTCTATGTTCTTTTTTCTTCTTTCTCATTCTTTTCTTCATTCTTCTTCATCTTATTCTTCTTCATTCATCTTCTTCTACTTATTTTTCATCTTTTTCTGCGTTCTTCTTCGCCATTTTTCAATCGTCATCTTCTTCTTCTTTTTCTTCATCTTCATTCTTCTTTTTTCTTTTACTTTTTCATTCTTCATTTTTCTTCTACATTCTTCTTCTTCATTCTTCTTCTTCTACGTTCTTTGTTCTCATTGTTTTCTTCATTCTTTTTCTTCTTCATCTTCTTCTTCTTTCTTCATTCTTCATCTTTGTTCTTCATTCTTCTTCTACATTCTTCTTCTTCATTCTACTTCTTCTATGTTCTTTTTTCTTCTTTTTCATTCTTTTTTCTTCATTCTTCTTCATCTTCTTCTTCTTCATTCGTCTTCTTCTACTTAGTCATCATATTTTTCTGCATTCTTCTTCGCCATTTTTCAATCTTCATCTTCTTCTTCTTTTTCTTCATCTTCATTCTTCTTCTTTCTTTTTCTTCTTCATTCTTCATTCTTCTTCTTTTTCTTTTTTTTTTCTTCTTCTTCATCTTTCTTCTTCATTATTTTCCTTCTTTCTCTTCCTCTTTCTTCTTCATTCTTCTTCTTTCATCTTCTTTATTTTTCTTGTTTCCTCCTCTTCTTCCTCTTCTTTTTCCTCTTTCTACTTCATTCTTCTTCATCTTCTTTTTCATTCAAAGAGCATGAGCACAGTTTGCACCATTTTATGACAATATGGTTCACGATCATCTCATGCAGTTAGTCATCCAAATTTTATTCTTCTGACAATCTATGATGCAAATCCTACACTAAAGCTCAACTGCATCTTCTAGAAACAAATGGAATCCAAATGCGGTTGAGGTTGAGAGTAGCATAATCCTAAGAAGGAGTTGGGTCTTCAACTCAGATTGTCAAAAGAATAAAACTTGGATGCTAACACATGAGATGATCATAACCCATAGTGTCACAAAAAGGTGGAAAACAGAAAAAGAATGAAGAAGAAGAAAAATAAGAAAAAGAATGAAGAAAAAGAATGAAGAAGAAGAAAAATGCAAAAGAAGACAGAAGTAGAAGAATGAAGAAGAAAAAGAAGAAAAGGACATGATGGAAGAAGAAGAGGAAGAAGAATAAAGCAGAAGAAGTGCGCCCGCACACTTTAGAAGTGCGCCCGCGCACTTTAGAAGTGTGCCCGCGCCCTTCAGATGCGCCCCTTTCTTTTTCTTTTTTTTTTGGGTAATTTAGTTATTTTTCTTCTTATTTCTTTCTTCTTCTTCTTCTTCTTCTTCTTCTTCTTCTTCTTCTTTTTCTTTTTCATTCTTTATCGTTCAACTACTTTCTTCATCTTCTTCTTTGCTCTTCATTCTTCTTCAACATTTTACTTCTTCATTCTTCTTCTTCTTTGTTCTTTTTTCTTATTGTTTTTTTTTCATTCGTCTTCTTCTTCATGTTCTTCTTCATTCTTCATTCTTCATTATTCTTCTTTGTTCTTCATTCTACTTCTACATTCTTCTTCTTCATTCTTCTTCTTCTATGTTCTTTTTTCTTCTTTTTCATTCTTTTCCTCATTCTTCTTCATCTTTTTCTTCTTCATTCATCTTCTTCTACTTATTCTTTATCTTTTTCTGCGTTCTTCTTTGCCATTTTTCAATCTTCATCTTTTTCTTCTTTTTCTTCATCTTCATTCTTCTTCTTTCTTTTTCTTCTTCATTCTTCATTCTTCTTCTTTTTCTTCCTTCTCACCTTCTTCATCTTTTTTCTTCATTATTTTCCTTCTTTCTCTTCCTCTTTCTTCTTCATTCTTCTTATTTCTTCTTCTTCATTCTTCTTGTTTTGTCTTCTTCTTCTTCTTCTTCTTCTTCTTCTTCTTCTTCTTCTTCTTCTTCTTCTTCTTCTTCTTTTTTTTCCTCATTTGCTTCATCTTCTTCTTCTTCTTTTTAATTCAAAGTGCACGAGCACAGTTTGCACCATTTTATGACAATATGGTTTACGATCATCTCATACAGTTAGCCATCCAAATTTTATACTTCTGACAATCTGTGTTGCAAATCCTATACTACAGCTCAACTGCATCTTCTAGAAACAAAGGGAATCGAAACGTGGTTGAGCTTGAGAGTAGCTTAATCCTAAGAAGAAGGAGTTGGGCCTTCAACTCTGATTGCCAGAAGAATAAAACTTGGATGCTAACACTTGAGATGATCATAACCCATTGTGTCACAAAAAGGTGGAAAACAGAAGAAGAATGAAGGAGGTGAAAAATAAGAAGAAGAAAAATGAAAAAGAAGACAGAAGTAGAAGAATGAAGAAGAAAAGGAAGAAAAGGACATGATGGAAGAAGAAGAGGAAGAAGAACAAAGAAGAAGAAGTGCGCCTACGCACTTTAGAATTCTTTTTTTTTGGGTAATTTGCTTCTTCTTCTTCTTATTTCTTTTTCATTCTTCTTCTTCTTCTTCTTCTTCTTTCTTTTTCATTCTCCATCTTTCAACTACTTTCTTCATCTTCTTCTTCTTTTTCTTCTTCATTATTTATTCTTCATTCTTCTTTTACATTCTTCTTCTTCATTCTTCTTCTTCTATGTTCTTTTTTCTCAATGTTTTCTTCATTCTTCTTCTTCTTCATCTTCTTCTTCATCTTCTTCTTCATTCTTCATTCTTCTGCATTCTTCTTCTTTGTTCTTCAATCTTCTACATTCTTCTTCTTCATTCATTCTTCTTCTATGTTCTTTTCTCTTCTTTCTCATTCTTTTCTTCATTCTTCTTCATCTTCTTCTTCTTCATTCGTCTTCTTCTACTTATTCTTCTTCATTTTCTTCATTCTTCTTCGCCATTTTTCAATCTTCATCATCTTCTTCTTTTTCTTCATCTTCATTCTTCGTTTTTCTTATTTTTTTCTTCATTCTTCTTTTTCTTTTTTTTCTTTTTCTTCGTCTTTCTTCTTCATTATTTTCCTTCTTTATCTTCCTCTTTCTTCATCATTTTTCTTTTTTCTTCATCTTCATTCTTCTTGTTTCCTCCAATTCTTCTTCTTCTTTATCCTCTTTCTGCTTCATTCTTCTTCTTCTTCTTTTTCATTCAAAGAGCATGAGCACATTTTGCACCATTCTTTGACTATATGGTTCACGATCATCTCATGCAGTTAGCATCAATATTTTATTCTTCTGACAATCTGAGTTGTGAACCCTACACTTAAGGTCAACCGCATTTTTTAGAAACAGAAGGAATCCAAATGCGATTGAGCTAGAGAGTAGCTGAATCCTAAGAAGAAGTAGTTGGGTCTTCAACTCAGATTGTCAGAAGAATAAACATGAGATGATCGTATCCCATACTGTCACAAAAAGTTGGAAAACAGAAGAAGAATAAAGAAGAAGAAATATAAGAAGATGAATGAGAAGAAGAAAGCAGAAGAAGAATGAAGAAGAAGAAAGAAGAAGAAAAAGGAAAAAGAAGACGAAAGAAAAAGAATGAAGAAGAAAAAGAAAAAAGGACAAGATGAAAGAAGAAGTGGAAGAAGAATAAAGAAGAAGATGAAGAAGTGCGCAGGCGCACTTTAAAAGCGCGCCAGCGGCCTTCAGAAGTGCCCCATAAAACTTCGACTTCTTTTTTTTTTTTTTTTTGTGGTAAATTTCTTCCTATTCTTCTTATTTCTTTTTCTTTCTTCTTCTTTCTTTTTCATTCTTCTTCTTTCAACTACATTCTTCATCTTCTTCTTTTTCTTCTTCATTCTTTTTCTTTATTCTTCATGCTTCTTCTACATTCTTTTTTTTTCATTCTTCTTCTTCTATGTTCTTCTTTCAAATTCTTTACTTCATTCTTCTTCTTCATTCTTCTTCTTTGTTCCTCATTCTTCTTCTTCATTCTTCTTCTTTGTTCCTCATTCTTCTTCTACATTCTTCTTCTTCATTCTTCTTCTTCTTCTATGTTATTCTTTCTTCTTTCTCATTATTTTCTTCATTTTTCTCCATTTTATTCTTCTTCATTCATCTTCTTCTACTTATTCTTCTCCTTTTTCTTCATTCTTCTTCGCCATTTTTCAATCCTCATCTTCTTCTTCTTTTTCTTGACCTTCATTCTTCTTCTTTGTTTTTCTTCTTCATTCAACTTCTTCTTCATCTTCTTCATTCTTCTTCTTTTTCTTCCTTTTCTTCTTCTTCATCTTTTTTCTTCATTACATCTCCCACAACCGGCGGGGTGACAGCTAGTTTTGGCCATTACTCGGTAACGGATCTTAGATCTGTTATCGGAACCGGCGCTACTATCTCTATTTCCGTTACCCATGTTCACATTGGTGCTTCTTCCGACTCAGCCTCTGTCGATCATGTATTAATCGACTATAACTATAGAATACACCTTTCTCATGAATTACTGCATTTATCCGAGTGATCCACAAACGGCAGACATTAACAAAATTCAAATGAGAGGGCTCTCGGGGGTACATTTTCTTTTTGTAGCTGCATGCCGGTCTGTTTGCCAGACTTCGCAAACTGGGACTACTTCTAGTTGGTACTACAACGCACAAGCGGTAAGAGAAACCTAAAGGTTTCCTTTATTGCGATGTACTCTATAGGCTTATCGTCCCCCTACACTTGACCTTTTCCTTGCTCTGGCACTGTAACTGGCACTGATTGACCAGCTTCATCGTCTTCTCATTCCCATAGCTTCTCGGATGACGACTGCTGACTTGTAAATCCGGCTCGCTCCCGGCTACCTGAAGATTTTCTTCTTTCTCTTCCTCTTTCTTCTTCATTCTTCTTCTTTCTTCTTCTTCATTCTTCCTGTTTCGTCCTTGTCTTCTTTTTCTTCTTTTTCTTCTTTTTCCTCTTTCTACTTCATTCTTCTTCGTTTTCTTTTTCATTCAAAGTGCACGAGCACAGTTTGCACCATTTTATGACAATATGTTCACGATCATCTCATGCAGTTAGACATCCAAATTTTATTCTTCTGATAATCTGTGTCGCAAACCCTACAATCAAGCTCAAGTGCATCTTCTAGAAACAAAGGGAATCCAAATGCGGTTGAGCTTGAGAGTAGTTTAATCCTAAGAAGAAGGAGTAGGGTCTTCAACACAGATTGTCAGAAAAATAAAACTTGGATGCTAACACATGAGATGATCGTAATCCATATTGTCACAAAATGGTGTAAAACAAAAGAAGAATGAATAAGAAGAAAAAAGAAGAAGAATCAAGAAGAAGAAAATTGAAAAAGAAGACAGAAGAAGAAGAATGAAGAAGAAAAAGAAGAAAAGGACATGATGGAAGATGAAGAGGAAGAAAAATAAAGAAGAAGAAGTGTGCCCGCGCACTTTGGAAGTGCGCCCGCGCAATCAGATGCGCCTCTTTCTTTTTCTTTTTTTTTTGTGGTAATTTACTTCTTTTTCTTCTTAATTCTTTTTCGTTCTTCTTCTTCATCTTCTTCTTCTTTTTTCTTTTCCATTCTTCATCATTCAACTGCTTTCTTCATCTTCTTCTTTTTCTTCTTCATTCTTTATTCTTCATTCTTCTTCTTTGTTCATCATTCCTGTTCTACATTCTTCTTCTTTATTCTTCATCTTCTATGTTCTTTTTCTTGTTGTTTTCTTCATTCTTCTTCTTCTTCGTCTTCTTCTTCATTCTTCATTCTTCATTCTTCTTCTTTGTTCTTCATTCTTCTTCTCCATTCTTCTTCTTCATTCTTTTTCTACATTCTTCTTCTTCATTCTTCTTCTTCTATGTTCTTTTTTCTTCTTTCTCATTCTTTCATTTTTCAATCTTCATCTTCTTCTTCTTTTTCTTCATCTTCCTTCTTTTTCTTTCCCTTCATTCTTCATTATTCTTCTTCTTCTTCTTCTTCTTCTTTTTCTTCTTCTTCTTCTTTCTTCTTCATTATTTTCCTTCTTTCTCTTCCTCTGTTCTCTTCATTCTTCTTCTTTCTTCATCTTCATTATTCTTTTTTCCTCCTCTTGTTCATCTACTTTTCATCTTTCTGCTTCATTCTTCTTCTTCTTCTTCTTCTTCTTCTTCTTCTTCTTCAATTTCATTCAAAAAGCACGAGCACATTTTGCACCATTTTAGGACAATATGGTTCACGATCATGTCATGCAGTTAGCATTAATTTTTTATTCTTCTGATAGTCTGAGTTGTAAACCCAACACTCAATCTCAATCGCATCTTCTAGAAACAGAGGGAATCCAAATGCGATTGTGCTAGAGAGTAGCTTAATCCTAAGAAGGAGTTGGGTCTTCAAATTAGATTGTCAGAAGAATAAAACTTGGATGCTAACACATGAGATGATCGTAACCCATAGTGCCACAAAAAGGTGGAAAACAGAAGAAGAATGAAGAAGAGGAAAAATAAGAAGATGAATGAGAAGAAGAAAGAATAAGAAGAATGAAGAAGTAGAAATAAGAAGAAAATGGAAAAAGAAGACGGAGGAAGAAGAATGAAGAAGAAAAAGAAAAAAGGACATGATGAAAGAAGAAGTAGAAGATGTAGAAGAAGAATAAAGAAGAAGAAGAGGAAGTGTGCCCGCGCACGCCCTTCAGAAGTGCGCCAGCGAACTTCTACTTCTTTTTTTTTTTTGTGGTAAATTTCATCTGATTCTTCTTCATTCTTTTTCATTCTTCTACTTTTTCTTCTTCTTTCTTTTTCCATCTTCTTCTTTCAACTACTTTCTTCATCTTCTTCTTTTTCTTCATCATTCTTTTTCTTTTTTCTTCATGCTTCTTCTACATTCTTCTTCTACATTTTTCTTCTTCATTCTTCTTCTTCTAAGTTCTTCTGTCTCATTCTTTTCTTCATTCTTCTTCTTCATTCTTCTTTCTTTATTCTTCATTCTTCATTCTTTTTCATCTACTTCTTCTTCATTCATCTTCTTCTACTTGGTCTTTATTTTTTTCTACGTTCTTCTTCGCCATTTTTCAATCTTCATCTTCTTCTTTTTCTTCATCTTCATTATTCTTCTTTTTTTTTCTTCTTCATTCTTCATTCTTCTTCTTTTTCTTTTTTTTCTTCTTCTTCATCTTTCTTCTTCATTATTTCCTTCTTTCTCTTCCTCTTTATTCTTCATTCTTCTTCTTTCTTCAACTTCATTTTTCTTCTTTCCTCCTATTTTTCCTCTTTTTTTTTCCTCTTTTTGCTTCATTATTCATTCTTCTTCTTCTTCTTTTTCATTCAAAGAGCACGAGCACAGTTTTCACCAGTTTATGACAATATGGTTCACGATCATCTCATGCAGTTGGACATCCAAATTTTATTCTTCTGACAATCTGTGTTGCAAATCCTACACTATAGCTCAACTGCATCTTCTAGAAACAAAGCGAATCCAAATGCGGTTGAGCTTGAGAGTAGCTTAATCATAAGAAGAAGGAGTTGGGTCTTCAACTCAGATTGTCAGAAAATAAAACTTGGATGCTAATACATGAGATGATCATAATCCATATTGTCACAAAATGGTGTTAAACAAAAGAAGAATGAAGAAGAAGAAAAATAAGAAGAAGAAAGAAGAAGAAGAATGAAGAAGAAGAAAAATGAAAAAGAAAACAGAAGAGGAAGAATGAATAAGAAAAAGAAGAAAAGGACATGATGTAAGAAGAAGAGGAAGAAAAATAAAGAAGAAGAAGTGCGCCTAATGTGTGCCCGCGCCCTTCAGATGTTCCTCTTTTTTTTTGGGGGGGTAATTTACTTTTTCTTCTTCTTATTTCTTTTTCGTTCTCCATCTTTTTCTTCTTCTTCTTTCTTTTTCATTCTTCAACTTTCAACTACTTTCTTCATCTTCTTCTTTTTCTTCTTCATCTTTTATTCTCCATTCTTGTTTTTTGTTCTTCACTCTTCTTCTAGATTCTTCTTCTTCATTCTTCTTCTTCAGTCTTCTTCTTCTACGTTCTTTTTTCTCATTGTTTTCTTCATTCTTCTTCTTCTTCATCTTCTTCTTCATTCTTCATTTTTCTTCTTTGTTCTTCATTCTTCGTCTACATTCTTCTTCTTCATTATACTTCTTCTATGTTCTTTTTTCTTCTTTTTTTCATTCTTTTTTCTTCATTCTTCTTCATCATCTTCTTCTTCATTCGTCTTCTTCTACTTTTTCTTCATCTTTCTCTTCGTTCTTCTTCGCCATTTTTTAATCTTCATCTTCTTCTTCTTTTTCTTCATCTTCATTATTCTTCTTTCTTTTTCTTCTTCATTCTTCATTCTTCTTCTTTTTCTTCATTTTCTTCTGCTTTATCTTTCTTCTTTGTTTTTTTCCTTCCTACTCTTCCTCTTTCTTCTTCATTCTTCTTCTTTCTTCATCTTCATTCTTCTTGTTTCCTCCTCTTCTTTATCTTCTTTTTCCTCTTTCAGGTTCATCCTTCTTCTTCTTTTTCATTCAAAGAGCACGAGCACATTTTGCACCATTTCAGGACATTATGGTTCACGATCATCTCATGCAGTTAGCATCAATGTTTTATTATTCTGACAATCTGAGTTGCAAACCCTACACTCAACCTCAACAGCATCTTATAGAAGAAACCGAGGGAATCCAAATGCGATTGTGCTAGAGAATAGTTTAATCCAAAGAGGAAGGAGTTGTGTCTTCAACTTAGATTGTCAGAAGAATAAAACTTGGATGCTAACACATGAGATGATCATAACCAATAGTGTCACAAAAAGGTGGAAAATAGAAGAAGAATGAAGAAGAAGAAAAATAAGAAGATGAATGAGAAGAAGAAAGAAGAAGAAGAATGAAGAAGAAGAATGAAGAAGAAGAATGAAGAAGAAGAAAGAAGAAGAAAAAGGAAAAAGAAGACGGAAGAAGAAGAATGAAGAAGAAAAAGAAAAAAAAGGACATGATGAAAGAAGAAGTAGAAGATGAATAAAGAAGAAGAAGAGGAAGTGCGCCAGCGCACTTTAAAAGTGCTCCAGTGCCCTTTAGAAATGCGCCAGCGAACTTCTACAACTTTTTTTTTGGTGGTATATTTCTTCTGATTCTTCTTCTTCATTTTTCGTTCTTCTTCTACTTTTTCTTCTTCTTTCTTTTTTATTCTTCTTCTTTCAACTACTTTCTTCATCTTCTTCTTTTTCTTCTTCAATCTTTTTCTTTATTCTTCATGCTTCTTCTACATTCTTCTTCTTCATTCTTCTATGTTCTTCTTTCTCATCCTTTTCTTCATTCTTCTTCTTCATTCTTCATTCTTCTTCTTCTTCTTCTATGTTCTTCTTTCTTCTTTCTCGTTCTTCTCTTCATTGTTCTTCATCTTCTTCTTCATCATTCATCTTCTTATTCTTCATTCATCTTCTTCTACTTATTCTTCTTCTTTTTCTTCATTCTTCTTCGCCATTTTTCAATCTTCATCTTCTTCTTCTTTTTCTTCATCTTCATTCTTCTTGTTTCGTTTTCTTCTTCATTCTTCTTCTTCTTCTTCTTCTTCTTCTACTTCATTCTACTTCTTTTTCATCCTTTTCTTCTTCTTCATCTTTTTTCTTCATTATTTTTCTTCTTTCTATTCCTCTTTCTTCTTCATTCTTCTTCTTTCTTCATCTTCATTCTTCTTGTTTCCTCCTCTTATTCATCTTCTTTTTCCTCTTTCAGATTCATTCTTCTTCTTCTTCTTTTTCATTCAAAGAGAACGAGCACATTTTGCACCATTTCATGATAATATGGTTCACGATCATCTCATGCAGTTAGCATCAATATTTTATTCTTCTGACAATCTGAGTTGCAAACCGTACATTCAAGCTCAACCGCATCTTATAGAAATAAAGGGAATCCAAATGTGATTGTGCTAGAGAGCAGTTTAATCCTAAGAAGAAGGAGTTGGGTCTTCAACTCAGATTGTCAGAAGAATAAAACTTGGAAGCTAACACATGAGATGATCATAACCAATAGTGTCACAAAAAGGTGGAAAAAAGAAGAAGAATGAAAAAGAAGAAAAATAAGAAGATGAATGAGAAGAAGAAAGAAGAAGAAGAAGGTAGAAGAAGAAAGAAGAAAAAAAAGGAAAAAGAAGACGGAAGAAGAAGAATGAAGAAGAAAAATAAAAAAAGGACATGATGATAGAAGAAGTGGAAGAAGAATAAAGAAGAAGAGGAAGTGCGCCAGCACCCTTTAGAAGTTTGCCAGCGAACTTCTACAACTTTTTTTTTTTTGGGTGGTAAATTTCGTCTGATTCTTCTTCTTTCTTTTTCATTCTTCTAATTTTTCTTCTTCTTTATTTTTCATTATACATCTTTCAACTACTTTCTTCGTCTTCTTCATTTTTTTCATCATTCTTTTTCATTGTTGTTCATGCTTCTTCTAAATTCTTCTTCTACATTCTTCTTTTTTATTCTTCTTCTTCTATGTTCGTCTTTCTCATTCTTTTCTTCATTCTTCATTCTTCATTCTTCTTCATCTTCTTCTTCTTTATTCACATTCTTCTACTTAGTCTTCATCTTTTTCAGTGTTCTTCTTCGCCATTTTTCAATCTTCATCTTCTTCTTTATTTTCTTCATCTTCATTATTCTTCTTTCTTTTTCTTCTTCATTCTTCATTCTTCTTCTTTTTCTTTTTCTTTTTTTTCTTCATCTTCATCTTTCTTCTTTACTATTTTCCTTCTTTCTCATCCTCTTTCTTCTTCATTCTTCTTCTTTCTTCATCTTCATTCTTCTTCTTTCCTCCTCTTCTTCTTCTTCTTTTTGTCTTTCTGCTTTATTCTTCTTCTTCTTCTTTTTCATTCAAAGAGAATGAGCACATTTTGCACCATTTTATGACAATATGGTTCACGATCATCTCATGCAGTTAGCATCAATATTTTATTCTTCTAACAATCTGAGTTGCAAACCTAACACTCAATCTCAACCGCACCTTCTAGAAATAGAGGGAATCCAAATGTCATTGTTCTAGAGAGTAGCTTAATCCTGAGAAGAAGGAGTTGGGTCTTCAACTCAAACTATCAGAAGAATAAAACTTGGATGCTAGCACATGAGATGATCGTAACCCATAGTGTCACAAAAAGGTGGAAAACAGAGGAAGAATGAAGAAGAAGAAAAAGAAGAAGATGAATGAGAAGAAGAAAACAGAAGAAGAATGAAAAAGAAGAAAGAAGAAGAAAAAGGATTTACCCAAAAAAAAAAAGAAGAAGAAAAAAGAAAAAGAAGACGGAAGAAGAAGAATGAAGAAGAAAAAGAAAAAAGGACATGATGAAAGAAGAAGTGGAAGAAGAATAAAGAAGAAGATGAAGAGGTGCGCCAACACACTTTAAAAGTGCGCCAGCGCCCTTCCGAAGTGCGCCCGTGAACTTATACTTTTTTTTTTTTTTGAGGTAAATTTCTTCTTATTCTTTTTCTTTCTTTTTCGTTCTTCTTCTACTTCTTCTTCTTTTTTCCTTTTCGTTCTACTTCTTTCAACTACTTTCTTCATCTTCTTCTTTTTCTTCTTCATTCTTTTTCTTTGTTCTTCATGCTTCTTCTACATTCTTCTTCTTCATTCTTCTTCTTCTATGTTCTTATTTTTCATTCCTTTCTTCCTTCTTCTTCTTCATTGTTCTTCTATGTTCCTACACACTTCTTCATCATTCTACTTCTTCTTCTTCTATGTTCTTCTTTCTTCTTTCTAATTTTTTTCTTCATTCTTCTTCGTGTTTTTCTTCTTCATTCATCCGCTTATTCTTAATTTGTCTTCTTCTACTTATTCTTCTTCTTTTTCTTCATTCTTGTTTGCCATTTTTCAATCTTCATCTTCTTTTTCTTTTTCTTCACCTTCATTCTTCTTCTTTCTTCTTCTTCTTCATTCATCTTTTTCTTCTTCTTCTTCTTCTTCTTCTTCTTCTTCTTCTTCTTCTTTTTCATCCTTTTCTTCTTCTTCATCATTTTTCTTTATTATTTTTCTTCTTTCTCTGCTTGATTCTTCTTCATTCTTCTTGTTTCGTCCTCTTTTTCTTCTTCTTCTTTTTCCACTTTCTACTTCATTCTTCTTCATTTTTTCTTCATTCAAAAAGCACAAGCATAGTTTGTACCATTTTATGAAAATATGGCTTACAATCACCTCATGCAGTTAGGCATCCAAATTTTATTTTTCTGACAATCTGTGTTGCAAACCCTACACTGAACCTCAATTGCATCTTCTAGATACAAAGGGAATCCAAATGCAGTTGAGCTTGAGAGTAGCTTAATCCTAAGAAGAAGGAGTTGGGTCTTCAAGTAAGATTGTCAGAAGAATAAAACTTGGATGCTAACACATGACATGATCGTAACCCATAGTGTCACAAAAAGGTGGAAAATAAAAGAAGAATGAAGAAGACGAAAAATAAGAAGAAGAAAGAAGAAAAAGAATGAAGAAGAAGAAAAATGAAAAAGAAGACAAAAGAAGAAGAATGAAGAAGAAAAGGAAGAAAAGGACATGATGGAAGAAGAAGAGGAAGGAGAATAAAGAAGAAGTGTGCCCATGCCCTTCAGGTGCGCCTCTTTCTTTTTCTTTTCTTTTTTGGGGTAATTTACTTCTTCTTCTTCTTATTTCTTTTTCATTCTTCTTCTTCATCTTCTTCTTCTTTCTTTTTCATTCTTCATCTTTCAACTACTTTCTTCATCTTCTTCTTTTTCTTTTTCATTCTTTATTCTTCATTCTTCTTCTTTGTTCTTCATTCTTCTTCTACATTCTTCTTCTTCTTTATTTTTCATTATACATCTTTCAACTACTTTCTTCGTCTTCTTCATTTTCTTCATCATTCTTTTTCGTTGTTCTTCATGCTTCTTCTAAATTCTTCTTCTACATTCTTCTTCTTTATTCTTCTTCTTCTATGTTCATCTTTCTCATTCTTTTCTTCATTCTTCATTCTTCATTCTTCTTCTTCTTCTTCTTCTTTATTCACATTCTTCTACTTAGTCTTCATCTTTTTCAGCGTTCTTCTTCGCCATTTTTTTATCTTCATCTTCTTCTTCATTTCCTTCAACTTCAATATTCTTCTTTCTTTTTCTTCTTCATTATTCAGTCTTCTTCTTTTTCTTTTTTTTTTCTTCATCTTCATCTTTCTTCTTCACTATTTTCCTTCTTTCTCATCCTCTTTCTTCTTCATTCTTCTTCTTTCTTCATCTTCATTCTTCTTCTTTCCTCCTCTTCTTCTTCTTCTTTTCGTCTTTCTGCTTCATTCTTCTTCTTCTTCTTTTTCATTCAAAGAGCACGAGTACATTTTGCACCATTTTATGACAATACGGTTCACGATCATCTCATGTAGTTAGCATCAATATTTTATTCTTCTAACAATCTGAGTTGCAAACCTAACAGTCAATCTCAAACGCACCTTCTAGAAATAGAGGGAATCCAAATGTGATAGTTCTAGAGAGTAGCTTAATCCTGAGAAGAAGGAGTTAGGTCTTCAACTCAGACTATCAGAAGAATAAAACCTGGATGCTAGCACATGAGAAGATCGTAACCCATAGTGTTACAAAAAGGTGGAAAACAGAGGAAGAATGAAGAAGAAGAAAAAGAAGAAGATGAATGAGAAGATGAAAAAAGAAGAAGAATGAAGAAGAAGAAAGAAAAAGAAAAAAGAAAAGAAGACAGAAGAAGAAGAATGAAGAAGAAAAAGAAAAAAGGACATGATGAAAGAAGACGTGGAAGAAGAATAAAGAAGAAGATGAAGAGGTGCGCCAACGCACTTTAAAAGTATGCCAGCGCCCTTCCGAAGTGCGCCCGCAAACTTCTACTTCTTTTTTTTTGAGGTAAATTTCTTCTTATTCTTCTTCTTTCTTTTTCATTCTTCTCCTACTTCTTCTTCTTTTTTCCTTTTCGTTCTTCTTCTTTCAACTACTTTCCTCATCTTCTTCTTTTTCTTCTTCATTCTTTTTCTTTGTTCTTCATGCTTCTTCTACATTCTTCTTCTTCATTCTTCTTCTTCTATGTTCTTCTTTTTCATTCATTTCTTCCTTCTTCTTCTTCATTCTTCTTCTATGGTCCTACACACTTCTTCATCATTCTACTTCTTCTTCTTCTATGTTCTTCTTTCTTCTTTCTCATTTTTTTCTTCATTCTTCTTCGTCTTCTTCTTCTTCATTCATCCACTTCTTCGTCATTCGTTTTCTTCTACTTATTCTTCTTCTTTTTCGTCATTCTTGTCTGCCATTTTTCAATCTTCATCTTCTTCTTCTTTTTCTTCACCTTCATTCTTCTTCTTTCTTTTTCTTCTTCATTCTTCTTCTTCTTCTACTTCTTCTTCTTCTTCTTCTTCTTCTTCTTCTTTTTCTTCTTCTTCTTCTTCTTCTTCTTCTTCTTTTTCATCCTTTTCTTCTTCTTCATCATTTTTCTTCATTATTTTTCTTCTTTCTCTGCCTAATTCTTCTTCATTCTTCTTGTTTCGTCCTCTTCTTCTTCTTCTTTTTCTTTTTCCACTTTCTACTTCATTCTTCTTCATTTTTTTTTCATTCAAAAAGCAGAAGCATAATTTGCACCATTTTATGAAAATATGGCTCACAATCACCTCATGCAATTAGGCATCCAAATTTTATTTTTCTGACAATCTGTGTTGCAAACCCTACAATCAACCTCAATTGCATCTTCTAGATACAAAGGAAATCCAAATGCGGTTGAGCATGAGAGTAGCTTAATCCTATGAAGAAGGAGTTGGGTCTTCAAGCAAGATTGTCAGGAGAATAAAACTTGGATGCTAACACATGACATGATCGTAACCCATAGGGTCACAAAATGGTGGAAAATAGATGAAGAATGAAGAAGATGAAAAATAAGAAGAAGAAAGAAGAAAAAGAATGAAGAAGAAGAAAAATGAAAAAGAAGACAAAAGAAGAAGAATGAAGAAGAAAAAGAAGAAAAGGACATGATGGAAGAAGAAGAGGAAGGAGAATAAAGAAGAAGAAGTGTGCCCATGCCCTTCAGGTGCGCCTCTTTCTTTTTCTTTCTTTTTTGGGGTAATTTACTTCTTCTTCTTCTTATTTCTTTTTCGTTCTTCTTCTTCATCTTCTTCTTCTTTCTTTTTCATTCATCATCTTTCAACTACTTTCTTCATCTTCTTCTTTCTCTTTTTCGTTCTTTATTCTTCATTCTTCTTCTTTTTTCCTCATTCTTCTTCTACATTCTTCTTCTTCATTCTTCTTCTTCTATGTTCTTTTTTCTCATTGTTTTCTTCATTCTTCTTCTTCTTCTTCATCTTCTTCTTCATTCTTCTCTTTTGTTCTTCATTCTTCTTCTTCTATTTATCTATTTTCTTCTTTCTCATTCTTTTCTTCAGTCTTCTTCATCTTCTTTTTCTTCATTCGTCTTCTTCTACTTATTCTTCATCTTTTTCTTCATTCTTCTTAGTCATTTTTCAATTTTCATCCTCTTCTTCTTTTTCTTCATCTTCATTCTTTTTCTTTATTTTTCTTCTTTTTTTGTCATTCTTCTTCTTTTTCTGCTTTTTCTTCTTCTTCTTCTTTCTTCTTCATTATATTCTTTCTTTCTCTTCCTCTGTCTTCTTCATTCTTCTTCTTTCTTCATCTTCATTCTTCTAGTTTCCTCTTCTTCTTCTTTTTCTTTTTAATTCAAAGAGCACGAGCACATTCTGCCCAATTTTGTGACAATATGGTTCAAGATCATCTCATGCAGTTAGCATCAATATTTTATTCTTCTGACAATCTGAGTTGCAAACCCTACACTCAAGGTCAACCGCATCTTCTAGAAACAGAGGGAATCCGAATGCGATTGTGCCAACGCCCTTTAGAAGTGCGCCAGAGAACTTCTACAACTTTTTTTTTTCGTTGGTAAATTTCTTTTGATTCTTCTTCTTTCTTTTTCGTTCTACTTCTACTTTTTCTTCTTCTTTCTTTTTCATTCTACTTCTTTCAACTACTTTCTTCATCTTCTTCTTTTTCTTCTTCATTCTTTTTCTTTGTTCTTCATGCTTCTTCTACATTCTTCTTCTTCATTCTTCTTCTTCTATGTTCTTCTTTCTCATTTTCTTCATTTTTTTTCTTCATTCTTCAATCTTCTTCTCTGTTACTCATTCTTCTTCTACATTCTTTTTCATCATTCTTCTTCTTCTTCTTCTTTTATGTTCTTCTTTCTTCTTTCTTGTTCTTTTCTTCATTCTTCTTTATCTTCTTCTTCTTCATTCCTCTTCTTCTTCTTCATTCGTCTTCTTCTACTTATTGTTCTTCTTTTTCTTCATTCTTCTTCGCCATTTTTCAATCTTCATCTTCCTTTTCTTCATCTTCATTCTTCTTCTTTCTTTTTCTTCTTCGTTCTTCTTCTTCTTCGTTCTTCTTCTTCTTCTTCTTCTTCTTCTTCTTCTTCTTCTTCTTCTTCTTCTTCTTCTTCTTCTTCATTCTTCTTCATTCTTCTTCTTTTTCTCCCTTTTCTTCTCCTTCATCTTTTTTCTTCATTATTTTTCTTCTTTCTCTTCCTCTTTCTTCTTCATTCTTCTTTTTTCTTCTTCTTCATTCTTCTTGTTTCGTCCTCTTCTTCTTCTTCTTCTTTTTCCTCCTTCTACTTCATTCTTCTTCATTTTCTTTTTCATTCAAAGAGCATGAGCACAATTTGTACCATTTTATGAAATATGGTTCAAGATCATCTGCAGTTAAACATCAAAATTTTATTCTTCAGACAATCTGTGTTGCAAACCATACACTCAAGCTCAACCGCATCTTCAAGAAACAAAAGGAATCCAATTGCAGTTGAGCTTGAGAGTAGCATAATCCTAAGAAGAAGGTGTTAGGTCTTCGACTCAGATTGTCAGAAAAATAAAACCTGGATGCTAAAACATGAGATGATCATAATCCATATTGTCACAAAATGGTGAAAAACAGAAGAATAATGAAGAAGAAAAAAAATAAGAAGAAGAAAGAGGAAGAATGAGTGAAGAAGAAGAAAAATGAAAAAGAAGACAGAAGAAGAAGAATGAAGAAGAAAAATAAGAAAAGGACATGATGAAAGAAGAAGAGGAAGAAGAATAGAGAAGAAGAAGTGCGCCAGTGTACTTTAGAAGTGCGCCCGCACCCTTCAGATTTGCCTCTTTCTTCTTTTTTTTTGGGGTAATTTACTTATTCTTCTTCTTATTCCTTTTTTCGTTGTTCTTCTTCTTCTTCTTCTTCTTTCTTTTTCATTCTTCATCTTTCAACTACATTATTCATCTTCTTCTTTTTCTTCTTCATTCTTTATTCTTCATTCTTCTTCTTTGTTCTTCATTTTTCTTCTACATTCTTCTTCTACTATGTTCTTTTTTTCTCGTTGTTTTCTTCATTCTTCTTCTTCTTCATCTCCTTCTTCATTCTTCATTCTTCTTCTTTTCTCTTCATTCTTCTTCTACATTCTTCTTCTTGATTCTACTACTTCTATGTTCTTTTTTCTTTTTTCTCATTCTTTTCTTCATTCTTCTTCATCTTCTTCTTCTTCGTTCTTCTTCTTCTACTTATTCTTCATCTTTTTCTTCGTTCTTCTTCGCCATTTTTCAATCTTCATCTTCTTCTTCTTTTTCTTCATCTTCATTTTTCTTCTTTCTTTTTCTTCTTCATTCTTCGTTCTTCTTCTTTTTCTTTTTTTTCTTCTTCTTCATCTTTCTTCATCACTATTTTCCTTCTTTCTCTTCCACTTTCTTCTTCGTTCTTCTTCTTTCTTCAACTTCATTCTTTGTAAGACCCGTACCGAACTAACCCAATCTTACCACCTTGAACCAGGTCTACCCATCATGGCCGAACCAAACGGATCAAGTGCGTGAAGGAGATCACGATCCCAAGTATTAAACTGACCCAAAAACACTAAAAATAGGGGGAGGGTCGCATACCAGCAAGGGAGGGCCGGAACCCCCCAGTATAAAAGTCAGAACCCCAGTTTTATATCGGGGGTCGGACATTTTAAGAACCAGGGGTCGACGAGATCTCTGACCCCACCATCGACCCTCGATAATTGGTAAAAATAGTAAGAATCGAAAATTTGGAAACTTTCCTAATTTCAATGGGATTCCTTCCTAATCTCAATGGGACTTATTTTGGGAGTTTCTACTCTATAAATAGGACATCCCTAAGCCTCTTTCAATCCTTTTAGAACCCCAATTGGATTGAGAGAAAGAGAAGAGAAGGAGAAGAGAAAGAGAAGAGAAGGAAAGTGGAGAAGAAGATTAAGGAGAAGGCTTCAGAGAAACAAGCCTAATTCTCAGGTATGGATACTATCCCCATGATATTCTACAGACCTTAGGATAGATAAAGAAGAGGGAATGATCTAGGAGAAACCCAAATCATCCACCCATGGTTAGGTTTTCATGGAAAACCATGGGGAAAATCATGAAAGCCATCTAGGTGAATGAAGCACGGTTCTAGGCCATAGAACATATGTGGAATGGATTGTAGAAGCAAGCCATAGGACCCCAAACATGAAGAATGGACTGTAGGAGGAAAAATTGACTAAACCCACAGGGGGTCGCACGGGGGGTCGATGGCCAATCGACCCTACCAGACCCTGATCATCGACCCCCAGTGTTCGGGAAGTCCAGAATAGGGGTGGTCCCACCCAGGGTCGATGGAACCTCCGACCTTAGCATCGAACCCCAGTTAACAACATGTTTTTTTAAAATCAGAATTAATTTTAATTAAATTCTATCAGCTTGGTTAGGTCTTCTAGTGATATAATATCAATATATAGTTGATTCTTAAAGCTTGAAAGAGGACCTACGATCAAGTAATGGTGAGGAAACAAGACCTAAACTAATTGGTTAATAATAAACTATTTTTATTCTTGAGTCCATTGCCATGAATGATTTTATGCGTGTATGATTGTTATGTGCTTTCAACATGTCATCCAATATTTCTATTATTACTGTTCATGCATATTTATTTATTGTTTATGATAATGATGACGATGATAATGATAGGAATAGGCATGTGGATGTATGTGTGTGGTTGGTGTGCTTGATGCGAGCGAGTAACAGGGGGAGGTGTCATAGGCGGGACCTCAGTACTCTAGCTCTATCTCTAACTCAAGTCTTGTCCACTGACATCTTCGTATCACCATTACCTTAGCAGAACTATTATGTCATAGGGTATGAGGGGTGGTGGTCTGGGACCGTGTAGTCTCTGACTCTGCCAGGGGGTCTTAGCCCTATCTCTATGGACGTATTGAGGGATGTTGGGGTGAGGCCTTGGATACAGTGATTGGCATTAGGATTGGTTAGTTGCGAGCCCAGTTTGTGAGCCCTCGCCAGCAGGAGGTTACGTGTTGGTATGGGCAACGGGTACAGTAATAAACATGACCTTTGTGTGTACATTGTCCATGGTTGGGTGCATGTGAGTCGGCAATAAACGTTACCTTTGGATTGCTTCACACACTTGTGTATAGAGGTGCGGCGTCAATAAACGTGATCTTTGGCCACCTATCCTTTCTATAGCACATTGCAAACTTATTTACCAGACCAAAGATATGAATTGAATGCATGCATATGTTTGTTGCATTGTTTTGTTTGCTCACTGAGCCATGATGTGTGCTCACCCTCTCGACGTCGAATATTTTTAGTTGATGATGCAGGTACCACAGTTGCAGATTATATAAATGATTCGATGTATGCGCGTGTTGCTGCAATGGAAGCTGAAGACTTAGAGGATACGCATGACCCCTCATGCGAGTACAACTCATGCGTGTTCTATTAGGATTTTATTTGGATTTATAAAAGATGTAATTGATATTTTATTTATTTATGTCTCAGTTGATACAACAATAATTTGATATTTTTAATTATGATTATTACATTTAGAATGCTCAGTTCATTTACTATAAGACTTCCACTATTGTGTATTTATTATGATAATGGTTGTGGATGTGAATGATTTTATTTTTAATGGATACCGCCTATTAGAGATCCTGGTTGAACCGTTGGTTTATAGCAGTTCATCACACCGTTCTGAATGGTGTAGAAATAAGGTGTGACAACTTGGTATTAGAGCATCTCAGGCTTTATCTGTGAAACCATATACTTCCACAAAATGGGTGTGAACTAAGATAGGATAAAAATATAAAAGACATAATAATAACACACCATAAGCATTTGTGTTGTTTGAGACTAAACTGAAAGAGAATAATGCATCTATTAAATGAGAATCAAAGATATATACAACTAAAAGGAAGAACAAACGTTTATATATATTATTAAAGCAGAGTTCAGTTCATACTCTGGACAATTACTCTGAAGTACAAAAAGAAAATTAAAAGGGGTACATCAAGAAGCTGGAGGTGATGGGGGAGGTGGTGCCTCACGGTCTCTATCATAGTCCTCAGCATAGACCCTGGTCAACTTTGCTAGCTGAGTCTGGCTCGTCTGGAGACTAGCTGTGAGATCAGCTACCCGCTGGTCAGTCACACGCTGAGCCTTTAGAAGCTCTCCCATCCTCAGGTTAGACATACGCTGAGCCTCTCGTATCTCGTGTAATATCCTCATCATGTCATCAGATGGAGTATGCGAAGGACCAGTTGCATGAGAAGGACCAGCTGAAGAAGACGGACCAACTCCAGTAGCATGAGTAGGTGATGGAGGAGGTATGGCATCTACATCCATGTACAGTCGATCGTCATCATCCCTAGGAACCCCTGCTCCAGCGGCTGCTGCTGCGGCCTCAGCATCAGCCATCTCCACTCGAGTGCGAGGGCGCACCATTGTGTTCCTCTCTTCATCACTGATCTGGGCATCCCGCATGCCCATCTTGCAAATAGCCTCCCAATCCAGAGGCGATGAGAAGGATTTCTCCTAAATCTTCTCATCCACTAAGTCAACCCCCAGGCGGGTAAGCAAGGTAGTGATCATGCGTCTGTAAGGAAGGTTGGCAGTGTGACCGGGCAACGTGGCACTGATCATGGTACGCATGATGATGTATGGAAGGCAGACAGGCTGCCTAGTGCATATACAGTATAATAGATACTGGGTCAACTGGGAGATCCTCTCGTAATGACCACTCTGTGGTATCAGGTTATGCTGAATGATCTTGCAATATACCCGTGGATCTGAGTGTAGACAACTTGCTTTCATCTGCCAGCGATCAGGTCAGATGAGCTAGCTATCGATCTCAACCCTCATCTGTAGAGAAAAGAACTGGGGCTCTCCAGGAGCATAGAACACCATGGGGCTAGCATAGGAAATGCCCAATAAATTGGCCAGCTGTCGATAATCAAATGAAATGTCAACCCCCTTGACGTAGCTCGTGATGCGAAGCTCATCACCCCTCTCTACATCATTGAAATCTCCCACCACCTGGAGATTACAGTAGAACTAGCGTACCAAGTCAGGATGGGTACATGCGTCATAAGTGATGACAAGGAGCCATCCCATATCACGAAAGGCTCTCTCCACATTAAACAAGGCTAAGTCAGCCAAGTCCACTTTGCGGCCTCCCTCTACCTTCTTGCGAGCGTAGTGGGCATACTGTGCCTCGGCTTCATTGGTATGGAAGCAAAGACGGTCGCGAACTCGGGGTACCTTGGTATGGCCATAGTATCTGCAAATAAGAAAGAAAAACAAATAATGGGTTAGTAGAGAGGAAAAACCTAAGATTTCGACGTAATAACGAGGTAAATGGGTCAAAAACCTCACTTTTCACCCATACACGTAGGCAGGAGGACTTACATAGATCCTAAACTATCTTGTGAGACTCAAACAGTTAGAAATTTCAACTAATTAGTTTGAATTGCAAGAAATTTCAAGAAATTCAAAATTTGGACAAAATTAGGGCAAAAAGTGAAAATTTCAAGTTTCTCGATAACCAACCGATGAAACTCAAATATTTTTGAGGGCTTTCGTTCCTCGAGTCACCAACAACAAAAGCCCCTAATAAAAATCAAATTTTTACGGTTGGAAAAAGTTTAATTTGAAAAATACGAGATAAACGAGCAAAAACCTAGGTTAAGAACCCTAAAAACATAAAAAGGTAGAAGAAATACCTGTAACGAAGGTGTAGACGACGAAACGAGGAGTGCAAACCACCAACGGATCGGAATGGGCACTGTAGCAACTCAGAGGGACGAGCTGAGTCGAAGCAGAGAAGAAAGAATGAGAAATGGACTTTGAATCGGACTTAAAAATCAGATTTTTTTGTCCGGGGGTCAGAAAATTCGATTAAAACAATCGACCCTTGCATCGACCCCCGCATCGACCCTCGGCTCTTGGGAACCTGACAGAGAACCAGGGGTCGCACCCTGGGTCGGACATACTCCGACACCCCCCATTGACCCCCGGCTCTCGGGAAGAATGGATGATTTCCCAAGGTCGAATACTGAGGGTCGGACACCCATCGACCCCCACCATCGACCCTACAGTGAAAACACAGCATTTTTGACAGAATGATCTGAAAATTTTGAAATTTGCATTTGTTAGTGGATTTAAAATATGAGAATGAAGTATTTAATGATTGCCTCTCGTGTTCAATGATTTCAGGCAATCCTACTAGCAAATTAATTAATGGCGGGACGCAGAGCAACCAGACAGAGCCGTAACTCTATCCCACCACCACCACTTGTGGGGGAAGATAACCAGACACACCCGAAACCACAAGGGGACAGGAACATGGCACCATCCATCATAAATGGGCAGGCAAATCCTACCAATCTACCAGCTCCACTTACAGACTTGGCCACAGTCGTAATGAACATGGCCCAACAGCTGCAACAGATGCAATAGGCACAAGCTACTATCCAAGCGGCCATAGGCATAACTCTTCCAGCTGCACAAACACCTCCAATGCCAGTTGGACAAGCAAGCACAGCACCCGGGGGAAGTAACATAGTACCCCATGCACCTCAGACTCCTATCATGCAGGCTCAAGTACCGAATCCTGAAATAGCTCAAGGTGGATATCAATACCAACCACCTATATATGGAGCGTATGTCCCGCAGCCACTAGACCACTCCAGACTGGTGGAGCATTTTCTAAAATTAAAGCCTAGAGAATTCAATGGCAAGCCAGCAGATCCTTTATGGCCGGTACACTGGGTTGACGAAATTGAAAGAAACTTTTTGATGATGTCATTAAATGAAGAAGAGAAAGTGTTGTGTGCCACCTTTATGCTGAAAGGAGATGTACACCATTGGTGGAGGTCTACCAGGACGTATTTACTTACAAAGCACGCCCAACTGACTTGAGATATTTATAAAGAGGCGTTCTTTGAGAAGTACTTTCCAAGAAGTTTCAGAGATTCTATGGAAAGAGAGTTCCTGAGTTTATATCAGGGAAAAATGACCGTGAATGCGTATCAATAGTGTTATGAAGAGCTGTTCTTCTTTGCACCCACTAGTATGCAAGAGGAAAACATAAAGACCCGAAGGTTTGTCATGGGACTTAGGGGAAGCATCCGCGAGCATGTTCTGGGACATGAAAAGAAAATCTATAATGAAGCAGCAAAAATTGCTCGAGTTATAGAATCGAGCCAGAAGGAGAGTTATTTCATGCAAAACAGAGGTATAAAAAGGTCAGCTGGAAATTCTAATAACGGAGGGAATAACAAGACATTCAAACCCTTCCATGCTCAAGGCTTTACCGCCGCGACCAAGACTATCCCCGTAGTTCAACAGCAACAGAAGCCAATTACTGAAGGGATAAAATGTTTTAACTGCAACCAAGTGGGACATATAGCAAGGGAATATCCTAAGCCCAAGAAGCAGCTACATCAAGGACAAGTTTACGTGGTTACATCCAAGGATGCTGCCGCATTGCATGATGTGGTTACAGGTATCTTACCTATTAATGGCATTCCCGCCAGAGTACTCTTTAATTCAGGAGCTACTCATTCCATTATATCTGTGACATTTGGAAAGAAATTAAATCTAACCCTTAAATCCTTATACTACAAACTACTTGTACGATCACCTATGGGATTAGAAGTGGAGTTAGAAAAAGGTTATGGACCATGTCCAGTTCTTATTGATGGAAAGACCTTGGATGCGACCTTGATCCAACTTGAGATGGCAGACTTTGATGTCATCTTGGGAATGGACTGGTTAGTTCGGCATTCTGCAAACCTATTGTGTGCCGAAAAGAAACTGACATTTAAGGACAAGGAAGGAGCCGAGTTCAGTTTTACAGGAACGAAACTTCCCTGAAAATGAAAGCTCATACTCTCGGCGCTAAAGGCTAAGAAGTGCCTTGAGAAAGGAGCAGCCGGTTATTTAGTAACTATGGTTGACATTACCAAGGAAGCACCACGAATGGAAGATATTGATGTCATGCATGACTATCCATACGTATTTCCTGAAGAATTACTAGGATTACCACCCGACCGAGCTACAGAGTTCGTTATAGATCTTATACCTGGAGCCGCACCAGTATCGAAAGCACCTTATCGAATGGCTCCTACTAAACTGAAGGAATTGAAAGTACAACTATAGGAACTGCTGGACAAGGGTTACATTCACCCTAGCATATCACCATGGGGAGCGCCAGTATTATTCGTGAAGAAAAAGGATGGTAGCGTTCGCTTGTGTATAGACTATCGAGAACTGAATAAACTGACAATCAAGAATCGGTATCCATTGCCTCGGATCGATGACCTGTTCGATCGGTTGCAAGGTTCCAAAGTATTCTCAAAGATTGATCTTCAGTCAAGCTAGCATCAGCTGAAGATTAAGGATGGTGATATCCCCAAGACAGCATTCAGGATCAAATATGGACATTATGAATTTTTGGTCATGTCTTTTAGGTTGACAAACGCACCAGCAACCTTTATGGAACTTATGAACCGGGTTTTCCACGACATGTTGGATACGTCGGTATTGTATTCATTGATGATATATTAGTCTACTCCAAAGACGAGGAAACTCATGTCAAGAATCTAAACGCCGCTCTACAGTGACTATGAAGGGAAAAGCTCTACGCCAAATTTACAAAGTGTGAGTTTTGACTAAAGAAAGTCACATTTCTAGGCCATGTAGTATCCGCAGAAGGAATTAAAGTGGATCCCAGCAAGATCGAGGCTATTGTAAAGTAGGAAGCACCGAAGAGCGTTGCGGAAATTAGAAGTTTTCTGGGTCTAGCTGGGTATTATCGACGATTTGTAGAAGACTATTCCCGAATTGCCGTACCTCTTACCAGTTTGACTAAGAAGGGCGAGAAGTTTGTCTACACGGACAAATGCGAGAAGAGTTTCCAAACCTTGAAAGCTAGATTGATATCAGCTCCAATCTTGACCATCCCGATTCTAGGAGAACCATTCATCTTGTACACCGATGCATCAGGACTGAGATTAGGATGTGTACTTATGCAAGGAGAACAAGTAATTGCATATGCCTCAAGACAACTGAAGACACATGAAAAGAACTACCCCACTCTTGATTTGGAACTAGCGACAGTAATACATGCTGTCAAAATATGGAGACATTATTTGTACGGGGAGAAGTTTCAGATTAAATCAAACCATAAAAGTCTTACTTATCTATTTAATCAGAAGGAGCTGAATATGAGACAAAGAAGATGGTTGGAACTATTGAAAGACTATGATTGTGATATCCAGTATCATCCAGGGAAAGCTAATGTAGTAGCCAATGCGTTGAGCAGAAAGGCAATGATAAAATCTCAGGGAGAGGTTAGCACAACTACCGCAATGTGTACTACCAGAAAGGTATTCAAGCACGGTAACGAGCAGTTTGTGATAGATGCACCAGATGGATCAGCCAACCAAGGGTTTATTCATCGGTTTTCAAATATGTTCACCGCATTAAAAATTATACCAGATATAGTTGATGAAGTGAAGACAGCTATCAAATCAGACCCTTACCTGAGAACGGTACAAGAAGACATCGAAAAAGGTAGAACTAACCCTGAGTTCACCTTGGACGAAGAAAAGGTATTGAAGTACAAAGGAAGAATATGTGTACCCGAAATAGAAAGTGTGGACATTAGACACCGATTGATGAAAGAAGCTCATTCCACCATCTATTCGATACATCCTGGAAGCGCTAAGATGTATCATGATCTAAAGAAACTATATTGGTGGAGAGGAATGAAAGAAGATGTAGCTAAGTTCGTGTCTCAATGCCTAAATTGTCAAAATGTAAAGGCTGAACGACAAATACCGGCAGGACTGTTATAGTCGTTACCGGAATCAGCATGGAAATGGGACTGCATCACTATGGACTTCGTCACAGGATTACCACTGACTCCTCGAGTAGTTGACACATTTTGGGTGATTGTAGACCACCTGACTAAAACAGCTCGTTTTATACCTATACGACCCCAGTATACACTGGAGAGGTTAGCTAAGCTGTATGTCGATAACATTGTGCGATTACACGGTGTACCTGAAAGTATTGTGTCTGATAGAGATCCACGATTTACTTCAAAGTTTTGAAAAGGATTGCAAAAGGCTATGGGTACAACATTGAAGTTTAGTACTGCATTCCATCTACAGACAGATGGACAGTCGGAGCGTACAATTCAGATTCTAGAAGATATGCTTCAAGCATGTGTAATTGACTTCAAAGGATCATGGGATGAAAAGTTACCACTGATTGAGTTCGCTTATAATAATAGCTATCAGGCTACTATACAGATGTCACCCTATGAAGCACTGTATGGCAGAAAGTGTCGAACTCCTTTGTTTTGAAACGAAGTCGGGGAACGTAGTATTGTTGGACCGGAATTTATTGAAGAGACTTGTCGAGTGGTCGACATTATCAAAGAAAGAGTGAGAATAGCTCAGAATCGTCAGAAGCAGTATGTCGATACCCGACGCCGAGACCTTGAGTTCGTCGTGGGTGATAAAGTATTCTTAAAAGTATCGCCTATGCGAGGATTGAAACGGTTCAGACAGAAAGGGAAATTAAGTCCAAGATATGTCGGGCCATATGAGATTCTAGCTAAGCATGGGAAAGTGGCTGAGCAGTTAGCACTACCACCATCTATGTCAAGTGTGCATGACGTATTTCACATTTCCTTATTGAAGAAGTATGTCAAGGATCCAACACACGTTTTGACAATAGACTTACCCGATTTGACTGATGATTTGACATTTAAAGTAACACCATCTGAAATCACCAGTCAAAAGGTTCAACGACTACGCAACCGAGGTATCTAATATGTTAAGGTCACCTGGAGAAGTAGAGACATGGAAGAAATTACATGGGAAGAAGAGAATGTTATGCGAAAGCAATACCCTCACTTATTCGACTCAGAAGGTATGTACAATTTCGAGGACGAAATATTTATAAGTAGGGGGGAGTTGTAGACCCGTATCGAACTAACCTGGTTTTACCACCATGAACCAGGTCTACCCATCATGGTCGAACCAAACGGATCAAGTGCGTGAAGGAGATCACGATCCCAGGTATTAAACTGACCCAAAAACACTAAAAATAGGGGGAGGGTCGCATACCCAGCAAGGGAGGGTCGGAACCCCCCAGTATAAAAGTCAGACCCCCAGTTTTATACCGGGGGTCAGACATTTTAAGAACCAGGGGTCGACGGGATCTCCGACCCCCCCATCGACCCTCGATAATCGGTAAAAACAGCAGGAACCAAAAATTAGGAAACTTTCCTAATTTCAATGGGATTCCTTCCTAATCTCAATGGGACTTATTTTGGGAGTTTCTACTCTATAAATAGGACGTCCCTAAGCCTCTTTCACTCCTTTTAGAACCCTAATTGGAATGAGAGAAAGAGAAGAAAAGGAGAAGATCAAGAGAAGAGAAGGAAAGTGGAGAAGAAGATTAAGGAGAAGGCTTCAGAGAAACAAGCCTAATTCTCAGGTATGGATACTATCCCCATGAAATTCTACAGACCTTAGGATAGATAGAGAAGAGGGAATCATCCACCCATGGTTAGGTTTTCATGGAAAACCATGGAAAAATCATGAAAGCCATCTAGGTGAATGAACCACGGTTCTAGGCCATAGAACATGTGTGGAATGGATTGTAGAAGCAAGTCATAGGACCCCAAACACTAAGAATAGACTGTAGGAGGAAAAATTGACTAAACCCACAGGGGTTCGATGGCCAATCGACCCTATCAAACCCTGATCATCGATCCCCAGTGTTCGGGAAGTCCAGAATAGGGGTGGTCGCACCCAGGGTCGATGGAACCTCCGACCCTGGCATCGACCCCCAGTTAACAGCATGTTTTTTTAAAATCAGAATTAATTCTAATTAAATTCAATCGGCTTGGTTAGGTCTTCTAGTGATATAATATCAATATATAGTTGATTCTTAAAGCTTGAAAGAGGACCTACGATCAAGTAAAGGTGAGGGAACAAGACCTAAACTAATTAGTTAATAATAAATTATTTTTATTCTTGAGTCCAATGCCATGAATGATTTTATGCGTGTATGATTGTTATGTGCATTCAACATGTCATCCAATATTTTTATTATTATTGTTCATGCATATTTATTTATTGTTTATGATAATGATGTTGATGATGATGATAGGAATAGGCATGTGGATGTATGTGTGTGGTTGGTGTGCTTGATGCGAGCGAGTATCAGGGGGAGGTGTCATAGGCGGGGCCTCAGCACTCTAGCTCTATCTCTAACTCAAGTCTTGTCCACTGATATCATTGTATCGCCATTACCTTAGAAGAACTATTACGTCATAGGGTATGAAGGGAGGTGGTCTCGGACCGTGTAGTCTCTGACTCTGCCGGGGGGCCTTAGCCCTATCTCTATGGACGTATTGAGGGATGCTGGGGTGAGGCCTTAGATACACTGATTGGCATTAGGATTGGTTAGTTGCGAGCCCAGTTTGCGAGCCCTCGCCAGCAGGGGCTTACGTATTGGTATGGGCAACGGGTACAGCAATAAACATGACCTTTGTGTGTACATTGTCCATGGTTGGGTGCATGTGAGTCGGCAATAAACGTTACCTTTGGGCGGCTTCACACACTTGTGTATAGAGGTGCGGCGTCAATAAACGTGATCTTTGCCCACCTATCCTTTCTATAGCACATTGCAAACTTATTTACCAGACCAAAGATATGAATTGAATGCATGCATATGTTTGTTGCATTGTTTTGTTTGCTCACTGAGCCATGATGTGTGCTCACCCTCTCGACGTCGAATATTTTTAGTTGATGATACAGGTTCCACAGTTGCAGATTATATAAATGATTCGGTGTATGCGCGTGTTGCTGCAATGGAGGCTGAAGACTTAGAAGATATGCATGACCCCTCATGCGAGTGCAACTCATGCGTGTTCTATTAGGATTTTATTTGGATTTATAAAAGATGTAATTGATATTTTATTTATTTATGTCTCAGTTGATACAACAATAATTTGATATTTTTAATTATGATTATTACGTTTAGAATGCTCAGTTCATTTACTATAAGACTTCCGCTATTGTGTATTTATTCTGATTATGGTTGTGGATGCGCATGGTTTTATTTTTAATGGATACCGCCTATTAGAGATCTTGGTTGAACCGTTGGTTTCTAGCTATTCATCACACCGTTCTGAATGGTGCGAAAATGGGGTGTGACATTCTTCTTCTTTCTTTAACTTCATTCTTCTTGTTTCCTCCTCTTCTTCCTCTTCTTTTCCTTCTTTGTTCTTCATTTTTCTTCTTCTTCTTCTATTATTCAAGGAGCACGAGCACATTTTGCACCACTTCATGACAATATGGTTCAAGATCATCTCATGCAGTTAGCATCCATATTTTATTCTTCTGACAATCTGAGTTGCAAACCCAGCACTCTAGCTCAATCGCATCTTCTTGAAACAGTGGGAATCCAAATGCGATTGAGCTAAAGAGTAGCTTATTCCTAAGAAGGAGTTGGGTCTTCAACTCAAATTGTTTGAAGAATAGAACTTGGATGCTAACACATAAGATGATCGTAACCATGTCACAAAAAGGTGGAAAATAGAAGAAGAAAAAAAAATGAAGATGAATGAAAAGAAGAAAGAAGAAGAAGAATGAAGAAGAGGAAAGAAGTAGAAAAAGGAAAAAGAAGACAGAGGAAAAAGAACGAAGAAGAAAAAGAGAAAAGGGCATGATGAAAGAGGAAGTGGAAGAAGAATAAAGAAGAAGATGAAGAGGTGCGCCAGCGCACTTTAAAAGTGCGCCAGCACCCTTCCGAAGTGCACCAGTGAACTACTACTTCTTTTTTTTTTTTTTGAGGTAAATTTCTCCATATTCTTCTTCTTTCTTTTTCGTTCTTCTTCTACTTCTTCTTCTTTTTTCTTTTTCATTCTTCTTCTTTCAGCTACTTTCTTCATCTTCTTTTTCTTCTTCATTCTTTTTTTTTGCTCTTCATGCTTCTTCTACATTCTGCTTCTTCATTCTTCTTCTTCTATGTTCTTCTTTCTCATTCCCTTCTTCATTCTTCTTCTTCATTCTTCTTCTTTGTTCCTCATTCTTCTTCTACATTCTTCTTCTTCATTCTTCTTCTTCTTCTTCAATGTTCTTCTATCTTCTTTCTCATTCTTTTCCCCATTCTTCTTCATCTTCTTCTTCTTAATTCGTCTTCTTCATCTTCATTCATCTTCTTCTACTTATTCCTCTTCTTTTTCTTCATTCTTATTCGCCATTTTTCAATCTTCATTTTCTTCTTCTTTTTCTTCACCTTCATTCTTCTTCTTTCTTCTTCTTCTTCATTCTTCTTCTTCTTCTTCTTCTTCTTCTTCTTCTTCTTCTTCATTCTTCTTCTTTTTCTTCCTTTTCTTCTTCTTCATCTTTTTTCTTCATTATTTTTCTTCTTTCTCTTCCCCATTCTTCGTCATTCTTCTTCTTTCTTCTTCTTCATTCTTCTTGTTTCGTCCTCTTCTTCTTCTTCTTCTTCTTTTTCCTCTTTCTACTTCATTCTTCTTCATTTTCTTTTTTGTTCAATGAGCACGAGCACAGTTTACAGCATTTTATGACCATATGGTTCACGATCATCTCATGCAGTTAGGCATCCAAATTTTATCCTTCTTACAATCTGTGTTGCAAACCTTACAATCAAGCTCAACAGCATCTTATAGAAACAGAGGGAATCCAAATGCGGTTGAGCATGAGAGTAGCTTAATCCTAAGAAGACGGAGTTCGGTCTTTAACTTAGATTGTTAGATGAATAAAACTTGGATGCTAACACATGAGATGATCGTCACCCATAGTGTCACAAAATGGTGGAAAACAGATGAAGAATGAAGAAGAAGAAAAATAAGAAGAAGAAAGAAGAAGAAGAATGAAGAAGAAGAAAAAAGAAAAAAAAGATAGAAGAAGAAGAATGACGAAGAAAAAGAAGAAAAGGACATGATGGAAAAAGAAGAGGAAGAAGAATAAAGAAGAAGAAGTGTGCTTGGGCACCTTAGAAGTGTGCTTGGGCACCTTAGAAGTGCACCCATGCCCTTCAGATGCGCCTCTTTCTTTTTCTTTTTCTTTGGGGTAATTTACATCTTCTTCTTCTTATTTCTTTTTCATTCTTCTCCTTTTTCTTCGAGGAAGAAGAATAAAGAAGAAGAAGTGTGCTTGGGCACCTTAGAAGTGTGCCCATGCCCTTCAGATGCGCCTCTTTCTTTATTTTTTTTTTTTTGGGTAATTTACATCTTCTTCTTCGTATTTCTTTTTCGTTCTTCTCCTTTTTCTTCTTCTTCTTTCTTTTTCATTCTTCATCATTCAACTACTTTCTTCATCTTCTTCTTTTTCTTCTTCATTCTTTATTCTTCATTCTTCTTCTTTGTTCTTCATTCTTCTTCTACATTCTTCTTCTTCATTCTTCTTCTATGTTCTTTTTTTTTATTGTTTTCTTCATTCTTATTCTTTTTCATCTTCTTCATTTTTCATTCTTCATTCTTCTCCTTTGTTCTTCATTCGTCTTCTACATTCTTCTTCTTCATTCTTCTTCTTCTATGTTCTTTTTTCTTCTTTCTCGTTCTTTTCTTCATTCTTCTTCATCATCTTCTTCTTCATTCGTCTTCTTCTACTTATTCTTCGTCTTTTTCTTTATTTTTCTTTGCCATTTTTCAATCTTCATCTTCTTATTCTTTTTCTTCATATTCATTCTTTTTCTTTTTTTTCTTCTTTCTTCATTCTTCTTCTTTTTCTTCTTTTTCTTCTTCTTCTTCTTTCTTCTTCATTATTTTCCTTCTTTCTCTGCTCTGTCTTCTTCATTCTTCTTCTTTCTTCATCTTCAATCCTCTTGTTTCCTCCTCTTCTTATTCTTATTTTTCCTCTTTCTTCTTCATTATTCTTCTTCTTCTTTTTCATTCAAAGAGCACGAGCACATTCTGCACCATTTTATGACAATATGGTTCACGATCATCTCATGTAGTTAGTATTAATATTTTATTCTTCTGACAATCTGAGTTGTAAACCCTACACTCAAGCTCATCCGCATCTTCTAGAAACAGAAGGAATCCAAATGCAATTGTGCTAGAGAGTAACTTAATCCTAAGAAGAAGGAGTTGGGTCTTCAACTCAGATTGTCAGAAGAATAAAACTTGGATGCTAACACATGAGATGATCGTAAATCATGGTGTCACAAAAAGGTGGAAAATAGAAGAAGAATGAAGAAGAAGAAAGAAGACGGAAGAAGAAGAATGAAGAAGAAAAAGAAAAAAAGGACATGATGAAAGAAGAAGTGGATGAAGAATAAAGTTGAAGATGAAGAAGTGCGCCAATATACTTTAAAAGGGCACCAGCACCCATCAGAAGTGTGCCCGCGAACTTCTACTTCTTTTTTTTTTTGTGGTAAATTTCTTCTTATTCTTCTTCTTTCTTTTTCGTTCTTATTCTACTTCTTCTTCTTCTTTCTTTTTCATTCTTCTTCTTTCAACTACTTTCTACATCTTCTTCTTTTTCATTCTTCGTTCTTTTTCTTTGTTCTTCATGCTTCTTCTACATTCTTCTTCTTCATTCTTCTTCTTCTATGTTCTTCTTTCTCATTCTTTTCTTTATTCATCTTTTTCATTGTTCATTCTTCATTCTTCTTCTTTGTTCCTCATTCTTCCTCTACATTCTTCTTCTTCATCCTTCTTCTTCATTCTTCTTCTTCATCCTTCTTCTTCATTCTTCTTCTTCTTCTTCTATGTTCATCTTTTTTCTTTCTCATTCTTTTCTTCATTCTTCTTCATCTTCTTCTTCTTCTTTCGTCTTCTTCTTCTTCATTCGTCTTCTTCAAATTATTCTTCTTCTTTTTCTTCATTCTTCTTCGCCATTTTTCAATCTTCATCTTCTTTTTCTTTTTCTTTACCTTCATTCCTCTTCTTCCTTATTCTTTATTCTTCTTCTTCTTCATTCTTCTTCTTTTTCTTCTTTTTCTTCTTCTTCATCTTTTTTCTTCATTATTTTTCTTCTTTCTCTTCCTCTTTCTTCTTCATTTTTCTTCTTTCTTCTTCTTCATTCTTCTAGTTTCGTCCTCTTCTTCTTTTTCTTCTTCTTCTTTTTCCTCTTTCTAGTTTATTCTTCTTCCTTTTCTTTTTCATTCAAAGAGCACGAGCACAGTTTGCACCATTTTATGAGAATATGGTTCACCATCATCTCATGCAGTTAGGCGTCCAAATTTTATTCTTCTGACAATCTGTGTTCCAAACCCTATATTCAAGCTCAACACATCTTCTAGAAACAAAGGGAATCCAAATGCGGTTGAGCATGAGAGTAGCTAATCCTAAGAAGAAGGCGTTAGATCTTCGACACAAATTGTCTGAAAAATATAACTTGGATGCTAACACATGAGATGATCGTAATTCATATTGTCACTCAATGGTGTAAAACAGAAGAAGAATGAAGAAGAAGAAAAATAAGAAGAAGAAAGAGGAAGAATGAGTGAAGAAGAAGAAAAATGAAAAAGAAGACAGAAGAGGAATGAAGATGAAAAAGAAGAAAAGGACATGACGGAAGAAGAAGAGGAAGAAGAAAAAAGAAGAAGAAATGCGCCAGTGCACTTTAGAAGTGCGCCCGCACCCTACAGATGCGCCTCTTTCTTTTTCTGTTTTTTTTATGTAATTTACTTCTTCTTCTTCTTATTTCTTTTTCGTTCTTCTTCTCTTCTTTCTATTTCATTCCTCATCTTTCAACTACATTCTTCATCTTTTTCTTTTTCTTCTTCATTCTTTATTCTTCATTCTTCTTCTTTGTTCTTCATTCTTCTTCTACATTCTTCTTCTTCATTCTTCTTCTTCTATGTTATTTTTTCACACTGTTTCCTTCATTCTTCTTCTTCTTCATCTCATTTTTCATTGTTCATTCTTCTTCTTTGTTCTTTATTCTTCTTCTACAATCTTCTTCTTCATTCTACTTCTTCTATGTTCTTTTTTCTTCTTTTTCATTCTTTTCATCATTCTTTTTCATCTTCTTCTTCTTCGTTCGTCTTCTTCTAGTTATTCTTCATATTTTTCTTCGTTCTTCGTCGCCATTTTTCAATCTTCATCTTCTTATTCATTTTCTTCATCTTCATTATTCTTCTTTCTTTTTCTTCTTCATTCTTTATTCTTCTTCTTTTTTTTTTCTTCTTCTTCATCTTTCTTCGTCATTATTTTCCTTCTTTCTCTTCCTCTTTCTTCTTCATTCTTCTTCTTTCTTCATCTTCATTCTTCTTGTTTCCTCCTCTTCTTCCTCTTCTTCCTCTTCTTGTTTCCTCCTCTTCTTCCTCTTCTTTTTCCTCTTTCTGCTTCATTCTTCTTCTTCTTCTTTTTCATTCAAAGAGCACGAGCACATTTTGCAACATTTTATGACAATATGGTTCAAGATCATCTCATGCAGTTAGCATCCAAATTTTATTCTTCTGACAATCTGAGTTACAAACCCTACACTTAAGGTCAACCGCATCTTTTAGAAACAGAGGGAATCCTAAGAAGAAGGAGTTGGGTCTTCATATCAGATTGTCAGAAGAATAATACTTGGATGCTAACACATGACATGATCGTATCCCATTGTGTCACAAAAAGGTGAAAAACAGAAGAAGAATGAAGAAGAAGAAAAAGAAGAAGATGAATGAGAAGAAGAAAGAAGAAGAAGAATGAAGAAGAAGAAAGAAGAAGAAAAAGGAAAAAGAAGACGAAAGAAGAGGAATGAAGAAGAAAAAGAAAAAAGGACATGATGAAAGAAGAAGTGGAAGATGAATAAAGAAGAAGATGAAGAGGTGCGCCAGTGCCCTTCCGAAGTGTGCCCACGAACTTCTACTTTTTTTTTGAAGTAAATTTCTACTTATTCTTCTTCTTTCTTTTTCGTTCTTCTTCCCCTTCTTCTTCTTTTTTCCTTTTCATTCTTCTTCTTTCAACAACTTTCTTCATCTTCTTCTTTTTTCTTCTTCATTCTTTTTCTTTGTTCTTCATGCTTCTTCTACATTCTTCTTCTTCATTCTTCTTCTTCTATGTTCCTTTTTCTCATTCTTTTCTTCATTGTTCTTCTTCTTCATTGTTCTTCTTTGTTCCTCATTCTTCTTCTACATTCTTCTTCTACATTCTTCTTCTTCATTCTGCTTCATCTTTTTCTATGTTCCTCTTTCTTCTTTCTCATTCTTTTCTTCATTCTTCTTCATCCTCTTTTTCTTCATTCGTCTTCTTCTTCTTTATACGTCTTCTTCTACTTATTCTTCTGATTTTTCTTCATTCTTATTTGCCATTTTTCAATCTTCATCTTCTTCTTCTTTTTCTTCACCATCATTCTTCTTCTTTCTTCTGCTTCTTCATTCTTCTTCTTCTTCTTCTTCTTCTTCTTCTTCTTCTTCTTCTTCTTCTTCTTCTTCTTCTTCTTCTTCATCATCATCATCTTCTTCTTCTTCTTCTTCTTCTTTTTCTTCTTCTTCTTCATTCTTCTTTTTTTTTTTTCATTTTCTTCTTCTTCATCTTTTTTTTTTCATTATTTTTCTTCTTTCTCTTCCTCATTCTTCTTCATTCTTCATCTTTCTTCTTCTTCATTCTTCTTGTTTTGTCCTCTTCTTCTTCTTCTTTTGTTTTCCACTTTCTACTTCATTCTACTTCATTTTCTTTTTCATTCAAAGAGCACGAGCACAATTTGCACCATTTTATGACAATATAGTTCACGATCATCTCATGCTGTTAGGAATCCAAATTTTATTTTTCTGACAATCTGTGTTGCAGACCCTACACTCAAGCTCAACTGCATCTTCTAGAGGCAAAGGGAATCCAAATATGTTTGAGCTTGAGAGTAGCTTAATCCTAAGAATAAGGAGTTGGGTTTTCAACTCAGATTGTCAGAAGAATAAATCTTGGATGCTAACACATGACATGATCGTAATCCATAGTGTCCTAAAAGGGTGAAAAACCGAAGAGGAATGGAGATGAAGAAAAATAAAAAGAAGAAAGAAGAAGAAGAATGAAGAACAAGAAAAATGAAAAAGAAGACAGAAGAAGAAGAATGAAGAAGAAAAATAAGAAAAGGACATGATGGAAGAAGAAGAGGAAGGAGAATAAAGAGGTAGAAGTGCGCCCGTGCCCTTCGGATGCGCCTCTTCTTTTTTTTTTTTTTTTTTTTTTGGGTAAGTTACTTCTTCTTCTTCTTATTTCTTTTTCGTTCTTCTTCTTCATATTTTTCTTCTTTCTTTTTCATTCTTCATCTTTCAACTACTTTCTTCATCTTCTTCTTTTTCTTCTTCATTCTTTATTTTTCATTCTTCTTTGTTCTTCATTCTTCTTTTACATTCTTCTTCTTCATTCTTCTTCTTCTATGTTCTTTTTTTCTCATTGTTTTCTTCATTCTTCTTCTTCTTCATCTTCTTCTTCATTCTTCATTCTTTATTCTTCTCCTTTGTTCTTCATTCTTCTTCTACATTCTTCTTCTTTACTCTTCTTCTTCGATGTTCTTTTTTCTTCTTTCTCATTCTTTTCTTCTTTCTTCTTCATCTTCTTCTTGTTCTTTCGTCTTCTTCTACTTATTCTTCATCTTTTTCTCCGTTCTTCTTTGTCATTTTTCAATCTTCATCTTCTTCTACTTTTTCTTATTTTTCTTCTTCTTCTTCTTCTTCTTCTTTCTTCTTCGTTATTTTCCTTCTCTCTCTTCCTCTGTCTTCTTCGTTCTTCTTCTTTCTTCATCTTCATTCTTCATCTTTCCTCCTCTTCTTCTTCTTCTTTTTAATTCAAAGAGCACGAGCACATTCTGCACAATTTTGTGACAATATGGTTCACGCTCATCTCATGCAGTTAGCATCAATATTTTATTCTTCTGACAATCTGAGTTGCAAACCCTACACTCAAGGTCAACCGCATCTTCTAGAAATAGAGGGAATCCAAATGTGAATGTGCCAACGCAATTTAGAAGTACGCCAGAGAACTTCTACAACTTTTTTTTTGGTGGTAAATTTCTTCTGATTCTTCTTCTTTCTTTTTTGCTGTTCTTCTACTTTTTCTTCTTCTTCCTTTTTCATTCTTCTTCATTCAACTACTTTCTTCATCTTCTTCTTTTTCTTCTTCATTCTTTTTCTTTGTTCTTCATGCTTCCTCTACATTCTTCTTCTTCATTCTTCTTCTTCTATGTTCTTCTTTCTCATTCTTTTCTTCATTCTTCTTCTTCATTCTGCATTCTTCATTCTTCTTCTTTGTTCCTCATTCTTCTTCTACATTCTTCTTCTTCATTCTTCTTCTTCTTCTTATACGTTCTTCTTTCTTCCTTTTCGTTCTTTTCTTCATTCTTCTTCATCTTCTTCTTCTTCATTCCTCTTCTTCTTCATCATTTGTCATCTTCTATTTATTCTTCTTCTTTTTCTTCATTCTTCTTCACCATTTTTCAATCTTCTTCTTCTTCTTCTTTTTCTCATCTTCATTCTTCTTCTTTCTTTTCTTCTTCGTTCTTCTTCTTCTTCTTCTTCTACTTCTTTTTCTTCCTTTTCTTCTTCTTCATTTTTTTTCTTCATTATTTTTCTTCTTTCTCTTCCTCTTTCTTCTTCATTCTTCTTCTTCAATCTTCTTGTTCCGTCCTCTTCTTCTTCTTTTTCTTTTTCCTCCTTGTACTTCATTCTACTTCGTTTTCTTTTTCATTCAAAGAGCAGGAGCACAATTTACACCATTTTATGATAATATGGTTCAAGATCATCTACAGTTAGGCATCCAAATTTTATTCTTTTGACAATCTGTGTTGCAAACCCTACACTCAAGCTCAACCACATCTTCTAGAAACTAAGGGAATACAATTGCGGTTGAGCTTGAGAGTAGCTTAATCCTAAGAAGAAGGTGTTAGGTCCTTGACTCAGATTTTCAGAAAAATAAAACTTGGATGATAACACATGAGATTATCGTAATCCATATTGTCACAAAATGGTGTAAAACAGAAAAAGAATGAAGAAGAAGAAAAATAAGAAGAAGAAAGAAGAAGAATGAGTGAAGAAGAAGAAAAATGAAAAAGAAGACATAAGAAGAAGAATGAAGATGAAAAAGAAGAAAAGGACATGATGGAAGAAGAAGAGGAAGAAGAATAAAGTAGAAGAATTGTGCCAGTGCACTTTAGAAGTTCGCCCGCACCATTCTGATGTGCCACTTTTTTTTTTTTTTTTTTGGGGTAATCTACTTCTTCTTCTTCTTATATTTTTTTCATTCTTCTTCTTCTTCTTCTTTATATTTCATTCTTCATCTTTCAACTACTTTCTTCATCTTCTTCTTTTCCTTCTTCATTCTTTATTCTTCATTCTTCTTCTTTGTTCTTCATTCTTCTTCTTCATTCTTTTTCTTTTATGTTCTTTTTTCTCATTGTTTTCTTCATTCTTCTTCTTCTTCATCTCCTTCTTCATTCTTCATTCTTCTTCTTTGTTCTTTATTCTTCTTTTACATTCTTCTTCTTCATTCTACTCTTCTATGTTCTTTTTTCTTCTTTCTCATTCTTTTCATCATTTTTCTTCATTTTCTTCTTCTTCGTTCGTCTTCTTCTTGTTATTCTTCATATTTTTCTTCGTTCTTCGTCGCCATTTTTCAATCTTCATCTACTTATTATTTTTCTTCATCTTCATTCCTCTTCTTTCTTTATCTTTTTCATTCTTCATTCTTCTTTTTTTCTTTTTTTTCTTCTTCTTCATCTTTCTTCATCATTATTTTCCTTCTTTCTCTACCTCTTTCTTCTTCATTTTTCTTATTTCTTCATCTTCATTCTTCTTGTTTCCTCCTCTTCTTCCTCTTTTTTTTTTTTCCTCTTTCTGCTTTATTCTTCTTCTTCTTCTTTTTCATTCAAAGGGCACGAGCACATTTTGTGCCATTTTATGATAATATGGTTCAAGATCATCTCATGCAGTTAGCATCCATCTTTTATTCTTCTGACAATCTGAGTTGCAAACCTACACATAAGGTCAACTGCATCTTTTAGAAACAGAGGGAATCCAAATGCGATTGAGCTAGAGAGTAGCTTAATCCTAAGAAGAAGGAGTTAGGTCTTCAACTCAGATTATTAGAAGAATAAATCTTGGATGCTAACACATGAGATGATTGTAACCCATAGTGTCACAAAAAGGTAGAAAACAGAAGAAGAATGAAGAAGAAGAAAAAGAAGGAGATGAATGAGAAGAAGAAAGAAGAAGAAGAATGAAGAAGAAAGAAGAAGAAAAAGGGAAAAGAAGACGGAAGAAGAAGAATGAAGAAGAAAAAGAAAAAAGGACATGATGAAAGAAGAAGTGGAAGTAGAATAAAGAAGAAGATGAAGAGGTGCACTAGCGCACTTTAAAAGTACGCCAGCGCCCTCCCGAAGTGCGCCCGCGAACTTCTACTTTTTTTTTTGAGGTAAATTTTTTCTTATAATTCTTCTTTCTTTTTCGTTCTTCTTCTCTTTCTTCTTCTTTTTCCCTTTTCATTCTTCTTCTTTCAACTACTTTCTTCATCTTCTTCTTTTTCTTCTTCATTTTTTTTCTTTGTTCTTCATGCTTCTTCTACATTCTTCTTCATTCTTTTTCTTCTATGTTCTTCTTTCTCATTGTTTTCTTCATTCTTCTTCTTCATTCTTCTTCTTTGTTCCTCATTCTTCTTCTACATTCTTCTTCTTCATTGTACTTCTTCTTTTATGTTCTTCTTTCTTCTTTCTCATTCTTTTCTTCATTCTTCTTCATCTTCTTTTTCTTCATTCGGCTTCTTCTTCTTCGTTCGTCCTCCTCTACTTATTCTTCTTCTTTTTCCTTATTCTTATTTGCCATTTTTCAATCTTCATTTTCTTCTTCTTTTTCTTCACCTTCATTTTTCTTCTTTCTTCTTCTTCTTATTCTTCAACTTTTTTCTTCATTATTTTTCTTTTTTCTCTTCCTCATTTTTCTCCATTCTTCTTCTTGATTCTTCTTCATTATTCTTGTTTCGTCCTCTTCATCTTTTTCTTTTTTTTTCCACTTTCTACTTCATTCTTCTTCATTTTTTTTTCTTTCAAAGATCACGAGCACAATTTTCCCCATTTAATGACAATATGGTTCACGATCATCTCATGCCTTTAGGAATCCAAATTTTATTTTTCTGTCAATCTGTGTTGCAAACCCTACACTCAAGCTCAACTACATCTTCTAGAGACAAATGGAATCCAAATGCGGTTGAGCTTGAGAGTAGCTTAATCCTAAGAAGAAGGAGTTGGGTCTTGAACTCAGATTATCAGAAGAATAAAACTTGGATGCTAACACATGACATGATCGTAATCCATAGTGTCATAAAAAGGTGGAAAACTGAAGAAAAATGGAGAAGAAGAAGAATAAGAAGAACAAAGAAGAAGAAGAATGAAGAAGAAGAAAATTAAAAAAGAAGAAGAATGAAGAAGAAAAAGAAGAAAAAGACATGATGGATGAAGAAGAGGTAGGAGTATAAAGAAGAAGAAGTGCGCCCGTGCCCTTCAAGTGCGCCTCTTTCTTTTTCTTTTTTTTTTGGGAAATTAACTTCTTCTTCTTCTTCTTTCTTTTTCGTTCTTCTTCTTCATCTTTTTCTTCTTTCTTTTTCATTCTTCATCTTTCAAATACTTTCTTCATCTTCTTCTTTTTCTTCTTCGTTCTTTATTCTTCATTCTTCTTCTTTGTTCTTCTTCTTCTTCTACATTCTTCTTCTTCATTCTTCTTCTTCTATGTTATTTTTTCTCATTGTTTTGTTCATTCTTCTACTTCTTCATCTTCTTCTTCATTCTTCATTCTTTATTCTTCTCTTTTGTTCTTCATTCTTCTTATACATTCTTCTTCTTCTATGTTCTTTTTTCTTCTTTCTCATTCTTTTCTTCATTCTTCTTCATCTTCTTCTTCTTCATTTGACTTCTTCTACTTATTCTTCAACTTTTTCTTCGTTCTTCTTCGTCATTTTTCAATCTTCATCTTCTTCTTCTTTTCCTTCATCTTCATTCTTTTCTTTCTTTTTCTTCTTCTTTCATCGTTCTTCTTTTTTTTTTTTTTTCTTCTTCTTCTTCTTTCTTCTTCAATATTTTCCTTCTTTGTCTTCCTCTGTCATCTTCATTCTTCTTATTTCTTCATCATCATTCTTCTTGTTTCCTCCTCTTCTTCTTCTTCCTTTTAATTCAAAGAGCACGAGCACATTCTGCATAATTTTGTAACAATATGGTTCACGATCATCTCATGCAGTTAGCATCAATATATTATTCTTCTGACAATCTTAGTTGCAAACCCTACACTCAAGCTCAATCGCATCTTCAAGAAACAGAGGGAATCCAAATGAGATTGTGCCAACACCCTTTAGAAGTGCGCCAGAGAACTTCTACAACTTTTTTTTTGTGGTAAATTTCTTCTGATTCTTCTTCTTTCTTTTCCATTCTTCTTCTCCTTTTTCTTCTTTTTTCTTTTTCATTCTTCTTCTTTCAACTACTTTCTTCATCTTCTTCTTTTTCTTCTTCATTCTTTTTCTTTGTTCTTCATGCTTCTTCTACATTCTTCTTCTTCTTTCTTCTTCTTCTATGATCTTCTTTCTCATTCTTTTCTTCATTATTCTTCTTCATTCTTCATCCTTCATTCTTCTTGTCACACCATAATTATGCACCAACCAGAATGGTGTGATGAACCATCTATGATCCAACGATTCAACCAGGATCTCGAATAGGCTGTGTCTGTTTGCTTAAACCATAAACATTCACAATTATAATCAGAGTAAATAAACAATAGCGGAAGTCCTTAATACTAATGAACTGAGAGTCTAACAGTGATAACATAAATAAATTATCCAATTATCTTCAAATAACTAAGACATAAAATAAAATAAATTAATCAATTACATCTTCTAAATAATCTAACTATAAATCTAATCAAAGACGCATGAGTTGCACTTGCACGAAGAATCATGCGACTCCATCATAGCTTCTGCATCCATCGCCACAACATGTTCGTACATCAGAGCATTCATATAGTCTTCTACAGTAGTACCTGCATCATCAACTAAAAATATTGGACGTCGAAAGGGTGAGAACACATCACGGCTCAGTAAGCAAACAAAACAATGCAACAAACATATGCATGCATTCAATTCATATCTTTGGTCTGGTTCGTAAGTTTGCAATGTGCAATAGAAAGGATAGGTGGCTGCCACACTTCTATACACGAGTATGTGAAGCTACCCAATGGATCAAATACCATTGCCGTCCCACATGCACCCACCATGGAATAGGGATAGAGCTAAAGTGCTAGGACCACACCGCATGACACTTCCCCTGATGCCTTACCCATACCAACACGTAAGCCCCTATTGGCGAGAGCATACAAACTGGGCTTGCAACTAACCAATCCTAATGTCAAATAGTGTGTCCAAGGCCTCACCCCAGCATCCCTCAATACATCCATAGAGATATAGCTGAGGCCCCCCAATAGAGTCAGAGACTACACGGTCTAAGACCACCTCCCCTGATGCCCTACGACGTAATAGTTCTGCTAAGGTAATGGCGATACGACAATGTCAGTGGATAAAACTTGAGTAGAGATAGAGCAAGAGTCTGGTGACTAGGATGAATCACAGTGTCACGTTCTCCCCCTGATGCCCCACTCGCATCAAGTACACTAACCATACACAAACATTCACATTCCTATTCCTAGCATCATCATCACATCATGTTATAAATAAACAGAATTAAATATGCATGAACAGTAATAACAGGAATATTGGATGACATATGAAATGCACATTACAATCATACACGCATAGAATCATTCATGGTATTGGACTCAATAAATAAAAATAGTTTATTATTAGCCAATTAGTTTAGGTCTTGTTCCCTCACCTTTGGTTGATAGTAGATCCTCGTTCAAGTATTTTAATTCACTTTTAAACCACTTGAAAACCTAACAAGTTCATAGATTTTTAATTAAAATTAATTCCCATATATTTAGACTAACAAAAACTGAGGGGTCACAGGTATGGCAGCACCTGGTGTCTCAGTTTTTGTGACCACAGGGCGTGGGGTCGCATGGTAGGGTCAGACATACTCCGACCGTACGTGCGACCACACCCTCCCTGGAAACTTCCCGAGGGCATGTGGTCCGACATGTGTGCCTTGTGCGGTCGAACATCATGCGACCTCACGTGCGACAACACGTGTTATAGTCGACCTTTCACTCTTAATTCCATTTCTTTATGTTTGAATCCTTTGGCTTATCATCATGGTCCTTCCTATGATTGTTTTATGGCTCAAAACTATTATTTTATACACCATCCATTGTCCACATAATTTCCTCCATGGATTCTCTTGGAATTTATCCATGGATGGATGGTTTGGGTTTCTCCTAAATCCTATCTTCTTCATGAACTATTCTAGACTCTTAATTTAGCATGGGAAAATAGGTTCATACCTTATGCCTGCTAAATATTCAGAGTTTTCTCTGAATTTTCCTCCTCCTTAGTCTTCTTCTTAAATCTTCCTTTCTTCCTTCTCTTCTTTTTCTCTCACTTTCAATTGGAGTTCTAAAAGGATGAAAGAGGCTAAGGGACATCCTATTTATAGAGGAAAACCTTCCATAATATGCCCTAATGAGTTTAGGAAAGACCCCCTTCGGATTAGGAAGGTTTTCTAATTTCGGTTTCTGACTAGGTTTCATGGGGTCAGAGGTTGGGTCGCAGAATCCGTCGACCCTACCTATTGAAATGTCCTACCACAAGACCAGAATTCATGTGGTTGGACTATTTTGAGGTGGGGCCGGTCACACTTGTTTAGGCATGCGACCACACGCTCATAATTGACTATTTTTGGGTTGATTTCATACCTGGTCTTGTGGTTTCTTCACACACTTGGTCCACTTAGCTCGACAATGATAGGTAGACCTGGTACAAGGTGGTAAGACCCGTTCGATACGGGTCTTACAACTCGCCCCTCTTATTAGAAATTTTGTCTTCGAAATTTGTACATACCTTTGGAGTCGAAAAGGCGAGGATATTGCTTTCGCATAGCATTCTCTTCTTTTCATGTGATCTCTTCTATATCTCGGCTCCTCCAAGTGACCTTAACATAATAAATGTCACGGTTGCATAGACGTTGAACCTTTCAGCTGGTGATTTCAGTTGGTGCTACTTTGAATGTCAAATCATCAGTTAGATCTGGTGGATCCACTGTTAAAACATGTGTTGGATCTCTGACATACTTCTTCAGTAATGAGATATGAAATACATCATGCACACTTGACATAGATGGAGGTAGTGCTAACTGATACACCACTTTTTCACGTTTAGCGAGAATCTCATATGGCCCGACATATCTCAAACTTAGCTTCCCTTTCTATCTGAATCGTTTTAAACCTCGCATAGGTGATACTTTCAAGAATACCTTATCACTTACGACAAATTCAAGGTCTCGACGTCAAGTATCTGCATATTGTTTCTGACGATTCTGAGCTGTTCTAACTCTTTCCTTGATAATATTGACTACTCGACAAGTCTCTTCAATAAATTCTGGTCCAACGATACTCCATTCACCAACTTCATTCCAAAATAAAGGAGTTCGACACTTCCTACCATACAGTGCTTCATAGGGTGACATCTGTATAGTAGCCTGACAGCTATTGTTATAGGCGAACTCGATCAATGGTAGTTTCTCATCCCATGATCCCTTGAAATCAATAACACAGGCTCGAAGCATATCTTCTAAAATCTGAATGGTACGCTCCGACTGTCCGTCCGTCTGAGGATGGAATGCAGTACTAAATTTCAGCGTCGTACCCATAGCCTTCTGTAATCCTTTCCAAAACTTTGAGGTAAAGCGTGGTCTCTATAGGACACAATGCTTTCAGGTACACCATGTAATCTGACAATATTATCCACACATAGCTTGGCTAACCTCTCCAGGGTATACTATGGTTGTATAGCTATAAAGTGATCTATTTTAGTCAGACGATCTACAATCACCCAGATTGCGTCAACTACTCGGGGAGTCAATGGTAACCCGGTGACGAAGTCCATAGTGATGCAGTCACATTTCCATGCTGGTTCTGGCAGTGGCTGCAACAATCCTACAGGTATTTGCCGTTCAACCTCTACCCTCTGACAATTTAGGCATTGAGACACAAATTTAGCTACATCTGCTTTCATCCCTCTCCACCAATATAATTTCTTCAAATCATGATACATCTTTGTACTTTCAGGATGTACCGCATAAGCGGTGGTGTGAGCTTCCTTCATTAGTCTGTGTCTAATGTCTAAGTTTTCGATTTCAGGAACACATACTCTTCTTTTGTACTTCAGTACCTTCTCAACGTCCAAGGTGAACTCAGGAATAGTCCTACCTTTTTCGATGTCTTCCTGTACCGTTCTCAGATAAGGGTCTGATTTAATAGCGACTTTCACTTCATCTATTATATCAGGTACAATCTTCAATGTTGCGAACATATTTGAAAACCGATGAATAAATCCTTGGTTGGTTGATCCGCCCGGTGCATCTATCACGAACTGCTCATTACCAAGATTGAATACTTTCCCTGTAACACACATTGCCGCAGTCGTGTTAACCTCTCCTTGAGATTTTATCATTGCTTTTCTGCTTAGAGCATCAGCAACTACATTAGCTTTCCCTGGATGATACTAAATATCGCAATCATAATCCTTCAATAATTTAAGCCATCTTCGTTGTCTCATGTTCAACTCCTTTAGATTAAAAAGATAAGTGTGACTCTTATGATCTGATTTAATCTGAAATTTTTCTCCATACAAATAATCTCTCCATATCTTGACAGCTTGTACTATTGTTGCTAATTCCAAGTCATGAGTGGGATAGTTCTTCTCATGTGTCTTTAGTTGTCTTGAGGCATACGCAACTACTTGTTCTCCTTACATAAGTACACATCCTAAACCCAACCCCAGACGCATCAGTATACAAGGTAAATGGTTGTCCTGGAATAGGAATAGTCAAGATGGGAGCTGATATCAATCTAGCTTTCAATGTTTGAAACCCTTCTTCACATTTGTCATTCCAAACAAACTTTTTCCCTTTCTTAGTTAAACTGGTAAGAGGTATGGCAATTCTGGAGTAGTCTTCCACGAATCGTCGGTAATACCTAGCTAGACCTAGGAAACTTCTGATTTCTGCAACACTCTTAGGTGCTTCCCATTTAATAATGGCTTCAATCTTGCTAGGATCCACTTTAATTCCTTCAGCAGATACAACATGGCCTAAGAAAGTGACCTCATTTAGCCAAAACTCACACTTTATAAATTTGGCATAAAGCTTCTCTTTTCTTAGTCACTGCAGAGCGGCTCTTAGATTCATGACACGAGTTTCCTTGTCCTTGGAGTACACCAATATATCATCAATAAACACAATGACTGACGTATCCAACATATCATGGAATACCCGATTCATGAGTTCCATAAAGGTTGCGGGTGTGTTAGTTAATCCAAAAGACATGACTAAAAATTCATAATGTTCATATCTTGTTCTGAATGCTATCTTTGGAATATCACCTTCCTTAATCTTCAACTGATGGTATCCTGATCGAAGATCAATCTCGGAGAACACCTTGGCACCTTGCAACTGATCGAACAAGTCATCGATCCGAGGCAACGGGTACCGATTCTTAATTGTAATCTTATTCAACTCCCAATAGTCTATACACAGTTGAACGCTACCGTCCTTCTTCTTCACAAACAATATCGGTGCTCCCCATGGTGATATGCTGAGTCTGATATAACCCTTGTCCAGTAATTCCTGTAACTGTACCTTTAGTACCTTCAGTTCAGTAGGAGCCATTCGATAGGGTGCTTTAGATACTGGTGCGGCTCCAGGTATAAGATTTATAATGAACTCTATCGCTCGGTCAGGTGGTATTCCTAGTAATTCCTCTGGAAATACATCTGGAAAGTCACACACAACCTCAATATCTTCCATTCGTGGTACTTCCTTGGTAAGGTCGACCACGGATACTAAATACACAATTCTTCCTTTCTCGAGGCATTTTCTAGCCTTTAATGCATAGAAGATGAGTTTTCGTTTACGGGGTAGTCTGGTTCCAGCAAAACTAAACTCTACCCCTTCCTTGTCTTTAAATGTCAATTTCTTTTCTGCACATAATAGGTTTGCAGAATGCCGAGCTAACCAATCCATTCCCAAGATAACGTCAAAGTCTGCCATCTCGAGTTGAATCAGATTGCATCCAAATTCTTCTCACCGATAAGAACTGGACATGATCCATAACCTTTTTCTAATTCCACTTCTAATCCCATAGTTGATCGTACAAGCAATTTCTAGTCTAACGATCTGAGAGGTAGATTTAGCTTCTTTCCAAATGACACAGATATAAGAATAGCGGCAGAATCAAAGAGTACTCTAGCGGGTATGCCATTAATAGGTACGATACATGTGATTTGTTTTAATTTAGTCTACATGCTCACACAAGGTAATACAAAATGAAAGGTTCAGGTCATACCTATGACCACATCAGGCGATGTGGCAGCATCCTCAGATGTAACTACATAAACCTTTCCTTGCTATAGCTGCTTCCTGGGCTTAGGACACTCCCTTAAATAATGTCTCATTTGATTGGAGTTATAGCATTTTACTCCTTCATTATTTTACTTTTGTTGAGGTTGGGCTATTGGAGTAGTCTTGGCTGCAGCATTAAATCCCTGAGTACGGAAGGGTTTGAATGTCTTTTTGTTCCCTCCGTTATAAGAATTTCCATTTGGCCTTTTGATACCTCTATTCTGAGCAAAGTAGCTCTCTCTCTGGCTCGATTCTAGCACTCGAGCAATATGTATGGCTTCATTATAAACTCTCTTTTCTAGCCCCAAAACATGCTCCCGAATGTTTCCCCTAAGTCCCATGATGAACCTTCGGGTTTTAGTATTTTCCTCCTACATGCTAGAGGGAGCAAAGAAAAACAGCTCTTCATAACGCTATTGATACGCATCCACGGTCATCTGCCCCTGATACAAACTCAGGAACTCTCTTTCCATAGAATCTCTGAAACTTCTAGGAAAATATTTCTCGAAGAATGCCTCCTTATAGATAGCCCATGTCAATTGGGCGTGCTTTGTCAATAGATAACTCCGAGTAGACTTCCACCAGTGGTGTGCATCACCTTTCAGCATAAATGTTGCACACAATACTTTTTCCTCCTCATTAACAGTCATCATCATATAATTCCTTTCCATTTCATCGATCCAGTGAGCTGGCCACAACGGATTTGCTGGCTTGCCATTATATCCTTAGGTTTCATTTTCAAAAAATGCTCGATCAGTCGAGAGTGGTCCAACTGATACTGAGCATATGCACCATACACAGGTGGTTGATACTTGTAACTCCCTTGGGTTACCTCAGGGTTCTGTACTGGAGCTTGTGCAACTAGCGTTTGAGGTGCTTGGGGTACCGTGTTGCTACCGCCTGGTACTGTGCTAGCTTATCTGGCTGGCATGGGTGTAGTATTTACAGCTGGAAAAACCATTCCCACTGCAGCTTGCATATTGGCTTGCACTTGCTGTATTTGCTGCAGCTGTTGTGCTAGGTTCATAACTGCTGTAACCAAATCTGTAGGTGGGGCTGGAAAGTTTGTAGGATTAGCCTGGCCATTAGCTCCTGGTGGTGCCACATTCTGATCCTCTTGTCCTTCAAGATTTTCATGGCTATCTTCCTCCACAGGCGGTGGTGGTGGAATTGGGTTACGTCCCCGCCTAGTTACTCTTTGCCCAGCCATTTCCTGTTCTGGTGGTGGTAGTTTCTGGAAAATCATATAACATGTGAGGCAATCATAATATATGTCATTCCCATGTCAAAATCCAACTACTCAATGTAAAATTCCAATTTTCCAAGTCATTCAGTCAAATTAATGTATTTTCCATTGTAGGGTCGATGGTGGGGTCACACTATGTCCAACCACCGGGTATGCGACCTCACAAAACCCTGTCAGCTCACGGAGAGCCTGGGGTTGATCGTAGGGTTGGTATAGGTCTGACCACAGGGTCCGACCACACGAGGTCTGTCAACTCACCGAGAGCCTGGGGTCGATCGTGGGGTCGATCGTGGGGTCGCAGGTTTTGTCTAATTTTGCGACCACACGACTCCAAATCAGGTTTTTAAACCCGATTTTTTGAGTCATTTCCCACTTTCCCTTTTTGCTTCAACTCAACTCGCTTCCCCTGAGTTGCTACAGTATAAGCTACTTGTGTTTGGTGATTATTTCTTCAATTCACGACTTCCGTTCCTTTCCTTCAGGTATGTTCTCTACTGGTCCTCATTTTTAAACTTTCAAAACTAGGTTTTTCACCATTTATAGCGTTTTCTTCAAATTAAAATTTTTCTAACCGTAAAATTTTGATTTTTATAACCGTAAAATTTTGATTTTTATTGGGGGCTTTTGCTATTGGCCACCCAATGGACGAAAGCCCTCAAGAAAATTTGAGTTTCATCGGTTAGTTTTTGAGATACTTGAAATTTTCCATTTTTGACCTAATTTTTGGGATTTTTTCCAAATCGTTGAAATTTCTTCAAATTCAATCTTCCTAGTTTAAATTTCCAATTGTATGAGCTTTGCAGGGTGGTTTGGAACATATGTAAGTCCTCATGCCCAACTGTTTGGGTGAAAAGTGAGGCTTTTGGCAAAATCCTACCATTATAATGCCCAAAATTTTGAGTTTTTCACCATATCTAATATCTTGTCTATTTGTCTATGTCTTTTTAGATAGCATGGCTCGCACCAAAGTTCCCAGAGCTCATGATCCCATCCGCTTCCGGTCTAATGAAGTAGAGGCTCAGTATGCTCTTTATGAGCATAAAAAGGTAGAAGGGGGTCGCTGTGTAAACTTGGCTAGTCTGGCCTTGTTTAATGTAGAGGGGGCTTTTGGGGACATGGATTGGCTCCCCGTGATATCGTATGAAGTTTGCACCTGTCCTGCTCTGGTGAAGCAGTTTTATTGCAACCTTCAGGTAGTGGGTGATCCAAATGATACAGACAGGGGTAGGGAGCTCAGGATCACCAGTTATGTGAAAAGGGTGGAAATTTCCTTTAATTGCCAGGAGTTGGCTGATCTCCTGGGTATATCAAACGACTGCCCCTTGGTATACTGCCACCGAAGGAACCCCAGTTCCTATTTTTGATGATGCGTGCAGAGATTGATCGCCAGCTTCTTAGTAGTGATCGCTGGGAGATGAAGGCGATCAACCTACGGTCGGAACCTCGAGTGTACTGCAAGATTATTCAGCACAACATGATTCCTTAGAGTCGGCATTATAAGAGGATTTCCTAGTTGACCCAGTATCTCTTGTACTGCATCTGCACTAGGCAGCTTGTCTGTCTTCCATACATTATCATCAGGATGATGATCTATGCTACAATGCCTGGTCAGATAGGCAACCTGCCCTATGGGCGTTTAATCACTACTCTGCTCACACGCCTGCATGTCGACTTATTGGATAAGAGGATTCATGAGGATACCTTCTCTTCTGACCTGGACTGGGAGGCCATCTGCAAGATGGGGATGCGAGATGCGCAGGTCAGTGACGAAGAGAGGAACGCTCTGGTGCATCCCCGTACCAGGGTAGAGATAGCAGACGCTGAAGCGGCAGCGGCAGCAGCGGCAGCGGCAGCGGCAGCAGTGGCAGCAGCAGCAGAGGTCCATGGGGATGATGCTGACGATGATGATCGTATGTACATAGATGTAAACGCCATACCTCCTCCATCACCATCGCATTCCACTGGAGCTAGCCCATTTCGGGTTCCTTCACATACAGCTGGTCCTTCGCACCCACCATCTGATGATGTGATGGGGCTGCTGCATGAGATTAGAGAGGCTCAGTGCGTGACTGATTGGAGAGTAGGAGAGCTTCTAGATGCCCAGCGCGCGTCTGATTAGCGGATGGCCGATCTGACAGCTAGTCTCCAGGTGACCCAGACTCAGGTAGCCTGGCTGACTAGAGTGTATGCGGAGGACTATGACCGAGATCGTGAGGCATCTCCTCCTCTAACACCTTCAGCTCCATGATGCATATTTTCTTTTTGTTTTTCCTTATACTACAGTGTAACTGTCTGGATTGTGGACGGTACTCTGATTTGGATATATGTATATATATATTGTTTTTATTCGATGTGTATATGAAACATATTTCTCCTTTTATATATGCATTATTTTCTTTCTTAATTTTAGTCTCATACAACACAGGTGCTTATAGTGTGTTCTTATTATAGCTTTTAAATTTTATCCAAACTCAGTTCATGAACTTTTGTGGAAGTATACCGGTTTAATAGACAAGGCCCGAGAGCTCTGATACCAAGTTGTCACACCCCATTTATGCACGAACCAGAATTATGTGATGAATCGTCTATGATCCAATGGTTCAACCAGGATCTCGAATAGGCTTTGTCCGTTTGCTTAAACCATACATATCCACAACCATAATCAGAGTAAATAAATAATAGCAGAAGTCTTTAATACTAATGAACTAAGAGTCTAACAGTGATAACATAAATAAATTATCCAATTATCTTCAAATGACTAAGACATAAAATAAAATAAATTAATCAATTACATCTTCTGAATAATCCAACCATAAATCTAATCGAAGATGCATGAGTTGCACTCGCACGACGAATCATGCGACTCCATCATAGCTTCTACATCCATCGCCACAACATGTCCATGCATCGGAGCATTCATATAGTCTTCTAAAGTAGTACCTGCATCATCAACTAAAAATATTCGACGTCAAAAGGGTGAGAACACATCACGGCTCAGTGAGCAAACAAAACAGTACAACAAACATATGCATGCATTCAATTCATATCTTTGGTCTGGTTCGTAAGTATGCAATGTGCAATAGAAAGGATAGGTGGCCGCCGCACCTCTATATACGAGTATGTGAAGTAGCCCAATGGATCAAACACCATTGCCGTCCCACATGCACCCACCATGGAATAGCGATAGAGCTAAAGTGCTAGGACCACACCGCATGACACTTCCCCTGATGCCCTACCCATACCAACACGTAAGCCCCTATTGGCGAGAGCTTATAAACTGGGCTTGCAACTAACCAATTTTAATGTAAAATAGTGTGTCCAAGGCCTCACCCTAGCATCCCTCAATACGTCCATAGAGATGAGCTGAGGCCCCCCGGCAGAGTCAGAGACTACACGGTCCGAGACCACCTCCCCTGATGCCCTACGATGTAATAGTTCTGCTAAGGTAATGGCGATACAACGATGTCAGTGGACAAGACTTGAGTAGAGATAGAGCTAGATTCTGGTGACTAGGATGAACCACAGTGTCACGTCCTCCCCTTGATGCCCCACTCGCATCATCAAGTACACTAACCACACACAAACATTCACATTCCTATTCCTAGCATCATCATCACATCATGTTATAAATAAACGAAATTAAATATGCATGAACAGTAATAACAGGAATATTGGATGACATGTGAAATGCACATTACAATCATACCGCATAGAGTCATTCATGGTATTGGACTCAATAAATAAAAATAGTTTATTATTAGCCAATTAGTTTAGGTCTTGTTTCCTCACCTTTGGTTGATAGTAGATCCTCGTTCAAGCTTTGTAATTCACTTTTAAACCACTTGAGATTTTTAATTAGAATTAATTTTCATATATTTAGACTAATAGAAACTGAGGGGTTGCAGGTGTGGCAGCACCTAGTGTCTCAGTTTTTGTGACCACAGGGCGTGGGGTCGCAGGGTAGGGTCGGACATACTCCGACCACACGTGCGACCACACCCTCCCTAGAAACTTCCCGAGGGCATGTGGTCAGACATGTGTGTCTTGTGGGGTCGGACATCAAACGACTTCACATGCGACCACACGTGTTATGGTTGACCTTTGACACATGTGGTCGTCATGGTCCTTCCTATGCTTGTTTTATGGCTCAAAACTACTATTTTATACACCATCCATTGTCCACATAATTTCCTCCATGGATTCTCTTAGAATTTGTCCATGGATGGATGGTTTAGGTTTCTCCTAAATGCTATCTTCTTCACGAACTATTCTAGACTCTCATTTTAAAGTGGGGAAATAGGTTCATACCTTATGCTTGCTGAAGATTCAGAGTTTTCTCTGAATTTTCCTCCTCCTTAGTCTTCTTCTTAAATTTTCCTACTCTTATCCTTCTCTCACTTTCAATTGGAATTCTAAAAGAATGAAAGAGGCTAAGGGACATCCTATTTATAGAGGAAAACCCTCCATAATATGCCCTAATGAGTTTAGGAAAGACCCCCTTTGGATTAGGAAGGCTTCCTAATTTCCGTTTCTGATTGGGTTCCATGGGGTCGGAGGTGGGGTCGCAGAATCCGTCGACCCTACCTTTTGAAATGTCCAACTACACGACCAAAATTCATGTGGTTGGACTATTTTGAGGTGGGGTCGGTCACACCTGTTTAGGCATGCGACCACAAGCTCATAATTGACTATTTTTGGGTTGATTTCATACCTGGTCTTGTGGTTTCTTCACGCCCTTGGTCCACTTGGCTCGACCATGATAGGTAGACCTGATACTAGGTGGCAAGACCGGTTAGTTCGATATGGGTCTTACACTTCTTCTTTGTTCCTCATTCTTCTTCTACATTCTTCTTCTTCATTGTTCTTCTTCTTCTTCTATGTTCTTCTTTCTTCTTTCTCGTTCTTTTCTTCATTCCTCTTCATCTTCTTCTTCTTCATTCCTCTTCTTCTTCTTCATTCGTCTACAATACTTATTCTTCTTCTTTTTCTTCATTCTTCTTCGCCATTTTTCAATCTTCATCATCTTCTTCTTTTTCTTTATCTTCATTCTTCTTCTTTCTTTTTCTTCTTCGTTCTTCTTCTTCTTCTTCTTCTTCTTCTTCATTCTTCTTCTTTTTCTTCCTTTTCTTCTTCTTCATCTTTTTTCTTCATTATTTTTCTTCTTTCTCTTCCTCTTTCTTCTTCATTCTTCTTCTTTCTTCTTCTTGATTCTTTCTTGTTTCATCCTCTTCTTCTTCATTTTCATTTTCCTCCTTCTATTTCATTCTTCTTCGTTTTCTTTTTCATTCAAAGAGCACGAGCACAATTTGCACCATTTTATGATAATATGGTTCAAGATCATCTGCAGTTAGGCATCCAAATTTTATTCTTCTGGCAATCTATGTTGCAAACCCTACACTCAAGCTCAACTGCATCTTCTAGAAACAAAGGGAATCCAATTGCGGTTGAGCTTGAGAGTAGCTTAATCCTAAGAAGAAGATGTTAGGTCTTTGACTCAGATTGTTAAAAAAATAAAACTTGGATGCTAACACATGAGATGATCGTAATCCATATTGTCAGAAAATGGTGTAAAACAGAAGAAAAATAAAGAAGAAGAAAAATAAGAAGAAGAAAGAGTGAAGAAGAAGAAAAATGAAAAAGAAGACAGAAGAAGAAGAATGAAGATGAAAAAGAAGAAAAGGACATGAAGGAAGAAGAAGAGGAACAAGAATAAAGAAGAAGAAGTGTGCGAGTGCACTTTAGAAGTGCGCGAGTGCACTTTAGAAGTGCACCCGCACCCTTCAAATGCGCCTCTTTCTTTTTCTTTTTTTTTTTGGGTAATTTACTTCTTCTTCTTCTTATTTCTTTTTCGTTCTTCTTCTTCTTCTTCTTTCTATTTCATTCTTCATCTTTCAACTACTTCCTTCATCTTCTTCTTTTTCTTCTTCATTCTTTATTCTTCATTCTTCTTCTATGTTCTTCATTTTTCTTCTTCATTATTATTCTTCATTCTTCTTCTTCTATGTTCTTTTTTCTCATTGTTTCCTTCATTCTTCTTCTTCTTCAACTTCTTCTTCATTCTTCATTCTTCTTCTTTGTTCTTCATTCTTCTTCATCATTCTTCTTTTTCATTCTTTTTCTTCTATGTTCTTTTTTCTTCTTTCTCATTCTTTTCTTCATTCTTCTTCATGTTTTTCTTCTTCATTCGTCTTCTTCTACCTATACTTCTATTTTTTTCTTCGTTTTTCTTCGCCATTTTTCAATCTTCATCTTCTTCTTCTTTTTCTTCATCTTCATTCTTTTTCTTTCTTTTTCTTCTTCATTCTTCATTCTTCTTCTTTTTCTTCTTTTTCTTCTTCTTCATCTTTCTTCTTCATTATTTTCCTTCTTTCTCTTCCTCTGTCTTCTTCATTCTTCTTCTTTCTTCATCCTCATTCTTCTTGTTTCCTCCTCTTATTCTTCTTCTTTTCGTCTTTCTGGTTCATTCTTCTTCTTCTTCTTTTTGATTCAAAGAGCACAAGCACATTTTGTACCATTTTATGACAATATGGTTTACGATCATCTCATGCAGTTAGCACGAATATTTTATTCTTCTGACAATCTGAGTTGCAAACCCAACACTCAACCTCAATCGCACCTTCTAGAAATAGAGGGAATCCAAATGAGATTGTGCTAGTGCGTAGCTTAATCCTAAGAACGAGTTGGGTCTTCAAATCAGATTGTCAGAAGAATAAAACTTGGATGCTAACACATGAGATGATCGTAACCCATAGTGTCACAAAAAGGTGGAAAACTGCAGAAGAATGAAGAAGAGGAAAAATAAGAAGATGAATGAGAAGAAGAAAGAAGAAGAAGAATGAAGAAGAAGAAAGAAGAAGAAAAAGGAAATAGAAGACGGAAGAAGAAGAATGAAGAAGAAAAAGAAAAATGGACATGATGAAAGAAGAAGTGGAAGAAGAATAAAGAAGAAGAAGAGGAAGTGCACCCACGCCCTTTAAAAGTGCGCTAGCGAACTTCTACTTCTTTTTTTTTTCTTTGGTGGTAAATTTCTTCTGATTCTTCTTCTTTCTTTTTCATTTTTCATTTACTTTTTCTTCTTCTTTCTTTTTCATTCTTCTTCTTTCAACTACTTTCTTCATCTTCTTCTTTTTCTTCACCTTTCTTTTTCTTTGTTCTTCATGCTTCTTCTACATTCTTCTTCTACATTCTTCTTCTTCTATGTTCTTCTTTCTCATTCTTTTCTTCATTCTTCTTCTCCATTCTTCATTCTTCATTCTTCATTCTTCATTCTTCATTCTTCATTCTTCTTCATCTTCTTCTTCATCATTCGTCTTCTTCTACTTATTCTTCGTCTTCTTCTACTTATTCTTCATCTTCTTCATCATCATTCTTCTTTTTTCTTTTTCTTCTTCATTTTTCATTCTTCTTCTTTTTCTTTTTTTCCTTCTTCTTCATCTTTCTTCTTCATTATTTTCCTTCTTTCTCTTCCTCTTTCTTCTTCATTCTTCTTCTTTCTTCATCTTCATTCTTCTTCTTTGCTCCTGTTCTTCCTCTTCTTTTTCCTCTTTCTGATTTATTCTTCTTCTTCTTCTTTTTCATTCAAAGAGCACGAGCACAGTTTGCACCATTTCATTACAATATGGTTAACGATCATCTCATGGATTTAGGCATCCAAATTTTATTCTTCTGACAATTTGTGTTGCAAATCCTACACTAAAGCTCAACTGCATTATCTTAAAACAAAGGGAATCCAAATGTGGTTGAGCTTGATAGTAACTTAATCCTAAAAAGAAGGAGTTGGGTCTTCAACTCAGATTGTCAGAAAAATAAAACATGGACATTAACACAAGAGATGATCGTAATCCGTATTGTCACAAAACGGTGTAAAATAGAAGAAGAATTAAGAAGAAGAAAAAGAAGAAGAAGAAAGAAGAAGAAGAATGAAGAAGAAGAAAAATGAAAAAGAAAACAGAAGAGGAAGAATGAAGAAGAAAAAGAAGAAAAGGACATGATGGAAGAAGAAGAGGAAAAAGAATAAAGAAGAAGAAGTGCGCCTAAAGTGCGCCCGCACCTTTCAGATGTTCCAGTTTCTTTTTCTTTTTTTGTTGGGGTAATTTACTTCTTCTTCTTCTTTTTTCTTTTTCGCTCTTCTGCTTCTTCTTTCTTTTTCATTCTTCATCTTTCAACTACTTTCTTCGTCTGCTTCTTTCTCTTCTTCATTATTTATTCTTCATTCTTCTTCTTTGTTCTTCATTCTTCTTCTACATTCTTCTTCTTCTATGTTCTTTTTTCTCATTGTTTTCTTCATTCTTCATCTTCTTCGTCTTCTTCTTCATTCTTCATTCTTCTTCTACATTCTTCTTCTTCATTCTTCTTCTTCTATGTTCTTTTTTATTCTTTCTCATTTTTTTTATTCATTCTTCTTCATCTTCTTCTTCTTCTTTCATCTTCTTCTACTTATTCTTCTATTTTTTCTTCGTTTTTCTTTGCCATTTTTCAATCTTCATCTTCTTCTTCTTTTTCATCATCTTCAATCTTTTTCTTTCTTTTTCTTCTTCATTCTTCATTCTTCTTCTTTTTCTTCTTTTTTTTTCTTCTTCATCTTTCTTCTTCATTATTTTCCTTCTTTCTCTTCCTCTGTCTTCTTCATTCTTCTTCTTTCTTCATCTTCATTCTTCTTGTTTCCTCCTCTTCTTCTTCTTCTTTTCGTCTATCTGCTTCATTCTTCTTCTTCTTCTTTTTCATTTATAAGCTCCATAAAATATGCTGGAGCACTGGTTAATCCCAATGATATAGCTAGGAACTCATAATGCTCATTCCTGGTTTTAAAAAAACTATCTTCAGAATATCACTGTTCAAATTCTTCAGCTGATGATATCTTGACCGAAGATCAATCTTAGAAAATAACTTTGCTCCTTACAACTGTTTAAACAAGTCATCGATCTGAAGTTGTAGATATCGATTCTTGATCGTGATCTTGTTTAGTTCCTGGTAGTCTATACATAATCTGAAACTACCGTCCTTCTTCTTCACGAATTGCATTGGCGCTCCCCGTGATGCAATACTTAGCTTATTAGAACCCTTGTCTAATAACTCTCATGATTGAGTCTCAATCCCTTCAACTCCATAGGAGCTACTCTATAGGTGCCTTTGACACAGGTATTGTCCTTGGTAACAAGTCGATGACGAACTCGGTCACACAATCAAATGGTAACCTAGGTAAGTCTCCTGGAAATACAACAAGAAATTTATGCATCACATCAATATCTTCCATCTGTGGTGTTTCTTTGGTAACGTATACCACAGATACCATATATCCAACTCCTTTCTCTTCAAAGCATCTTTTCGCCTTTAGCATAGAGAGGATCATCTTTCACTACTTAGGCAACATGCTTCCAATAAAACTAAATTATATGTCGTCTTTATTCTTGAATGATAACCTCTTCTATGCACATAACAACTTTGTAGATTGTTGAGATAACTAGTCTATCCCCAAGATGATGTCAAAGTCTGTCATCTCAAGTCGAATTAGGTTACATCCAACTTTTATCCATCCATACAATTTGGACATTGCTCATAACACTCATCTAATGCAACATTTAGCCCAAAAGGGCTTGAACTAGAAAAATCTGGTTTAAAGGTCTTAAGAGCTTGTTTAGTTCCTTCATCTCTTAGTTTTTCAAAGACTATCTGTAAGACCCGTGTCAAACTAACCCGGTCTTACCACCTTGCACCAGGTTCACCCATCATGGTCGAGGCAAATGGACCAAGGGCGTGAAGGAGAGCGAGATCCCAGGTATCAAATCGACCCAAAAACACTTAAAATAGAGGAAGGGTCGCATACCCAGCTAAACAGGGTCGACCCTCCCAAATCAGAAACTCAGACCCTTAAAAATTGGGAGAGGGTCGGACAGTGTCAGACCACAGGGTCGACGGGATCATCGACCCTCACTTGCCGCCAGAAATTAAAATTAGGAAACTTCCTAATTTTCGATTGGGATTCTTTCCAAATCTCAATGGGACTGTTATAGGACATTCCTACTCTATTTAAAGGACGTCCCTAGGCCACTTTCACTCCTTTCACAACCCTAATTGAATTGAGAGAAAGAGAGAAGAAGGAAAAGAGGAAGAAAAGAGGCAAGGAAGAAGACTTAGCAAAAAGGAGAAGAATTTCCAGAGAAAAGTAATCTTCTCAGGTATGGATACTAATTCCATGAGTTTCTACAGACTTTAGGTTAGATATGGTTGAGTGTGGGATTTCGGAGAAACCCAAACCATCCATTCATGGTTAGGTTTTCATGGAAAAACCTAGGAGAATGCATGAAAGCTATTTAAGAGGATGAATCATGGTTTCAGACCATGGAATGAATGTTTAATGGAATGTGGAAGCAAGCCATAGGACCCCAAACACGAAGAATGAATTAAAAAGTGGAAATTGGACCAGAGTGCACCGAGGGTCGCACACAGGGTCGATAGACCCATCGACCCTATGCATTCTGACCATCGACCCTCAGCATTCAGGAAGTTCAGACAGAGGGTAAGGTCGATAGACCCATCGACCCTATGCATTCTGAGCATCGACCCTCTGATCGACCCTCAGTTAACAGCATGGTTTTTAAATTAAAAATTAATTCTAATTAAATTCTATCGACTTTGTTAGGTTTTCTAGCATTATAATAACACTGTAGAGGTGATTTTAAAGCTTGGAAAAGTATCTTGTAGCAAACTAAGGTGAGGAACCTTAACTCCAAACTAATCGGTTAATAACAAACTGTTTTCTATTTCTTGAGTCCTATGCCATGTTTGATTCCATGCAAATATATTTGTAATGTGCATACAGCATGCCATCCAATATTTCTATTACTTGTTCATGCATATTTACTTTATTGTTTATAACATGATGATGATGATGATGATGATGATGGGAATAGGCATGTGCTTGTATGTGTGTGGTTGATGTACTTGGTGCGAGCGAGTATCAGGGGAGGTGTGATGAGAACGTCAATAAACGTTAACCTTTGGCGGGTCTCAGCACTTTTGCTCTATCTCTAACTCAAGTCTTGTGCATTGACATCGTCGTATCGCCATTACCTTAGCGGAACTATTATGTTGTAGAGTATCAGGGGAGGTGGTCTCGGTCCTTGTAGTCTCTGACTCTACCGGGGGGCCTTAGCTCTATCTCTATGGACATTCTGAGGGATGCTGGGGTGAGGCCTTGGATACACTGTTTGGCATTAGAATTGGTTAGCAGCGAGCCCAGTTTGCAAGCCCTCGCTAACAGGGGCTTACGTGTTGGTATAGCATTATATAGCAATAAACGTTAACCTTTGTTGTATAATGTTATGGTAGGGTGGATGGGGACGACGATAAACGTTAACCTTCGGGCGGGCTTCCACACCCTGTGTATAGAGGTGGTGTCAATAAACGTTAACCTTTGACCACCCAACCTTTCTATTGCGCATTGCAACTATAAACCAGACCAAAAAGATAAATGAATATGCATGCATATGTAATGTTGCATTGTTTTGGCTACTCATTGAGCCGTGTTGTGTGCTCACCCCTCGACGTCGAATATTTTTAGTTGATGATGCAGGTTACACAGTTGAAGACTATATGAATGCTTCTACGTACGGGACGGTAGCAGCAATGGAAGCTGAAGTTGAAGATGATACACACGACTCCTCTTGCGAGTGCAACTCGTGTGTATTTGATTAGATATTTTTATAGGTTTCTTTATTGGATTTATAAGACATGTATTTGGTACTTAAATATTTATGTCTCAGTTAAACACAGAATAATTTGCTATTATTTATGGATATCATTTTAGTTCTCAGTTCATTTATTTATAAGACTTCCGCTATTGTGTATTTACTCTGATTATGATGGTGAGTGTATGAAGGTTCAGGTAACGCGGGGATAGCCTATTTGAGATCCTGGTTGAACCGTTGGTTATTTAGCGGTTCATCACACCATTCTGAAATATACAGAATTGGGGTGTGACAACTTGGTATCAGAGCATCTCAGGTCTTGCCCGCTGAACTAACATACAGTCAAGACAATTATGAACTAAGTTAGGATAAATTAAAAGCTTTAATACAAACAAACCATAAGCACCTGTGTTGGTTGAGACAGAAATTAAACAAGACAATAATGTACATATAAAAGGTGGAACCATATATATACACTCATACAGAAAGAGAAGACCAAGAATTATCTTAATAAAAAAAATAGGGTATTATCTATAAGTTGGGTAGTTATCCAAGTATACAAGGATATAGTACAGTAGCAAGAAGGGAGCTTCTGTAAAGCAGAAAATTAGAATACCGAGTTGGTACTCACAAGATGTGAAACTAGATGTAAGACAGAGGAAGAAGGAAAATGGCTAGTAATGCCAAAACCCTTGTAGAAATAAAGGAAAAAAAATCTCGGACTAAATCCAAACAGAGATAAGAGGATAATGGTCATGTAAGTAGATATGTTTATATAGGATGCGGTGCATTATTGACTCACTCTTATGATTATAGAGGATGCACATACTTGATTTTAATTCTCGTACCTTGACAAGATACCTTCTTGATTTAACCTGTCAATTGGAGTTATAGATATTGTTTCTTTAGTCTTAGTCCTGATTATACCAATCTGAACCACTTCATGATCAACAACATGAATAGAGATATGAACTGAATGAACAGTTAAATGTCTAATCGTGTTGAGCGTACATCTTCTGATTTATACCTGATTTATTAATGTACAAAATTTTTCTCCAGATTATACCTAATTTACTGATGTGCGAAATCTTTCTCCAGATTTACTCCTGTAGTGCCTCGACCAATGGCATTATATACTCGATAGAACCTGTAACCATGAGGTTAAGAGCTGTAGAACCTCTATTTCCATGTATTTGGGCCACCGTGCAACCTAACGACCTTTGGATGCCGGTTGGATTACCATAGATTTACTCCTGATTCTTTAAACCTAGGTTCACTAGATAAAGCAAGTGTTGCCATTATGTTAAATTGAAAGAAGGAAATGAATTATTTTGGACAAACATTCTGATTTATACACTCCCTGATCATTGTTGATAAAGATGTGTAGTGATAATGGAATGATTGGAAGAAAGATGATTGGATTCAGATTAAATACTATAGCCAATGAATCTCAGATGAAGTAATGGAGAATCTATTTTGAGATTGCTAAATGGATGGATATGAGTCATGTCTATAAAAGATGGCATGAGCAAAAGTGAGAACTATCAAGAGTAGCCAGTAAAGAAATAGATAGCACTCAAGTAGAGTTATGGTTATATCGGTATGAATTTTGAAAGGTAGAAGATTCCTCAAGGCAAATTTAAAAGTGGATACAAGGATAAGTCATGGCATAAGTAGTACTCGATTTAATACAATGATAATCGAGTTATGCCCAATGTTGAGGGATATGATTAAGTAAAGACCAAATAGTTTGGTAGAATTAATGAATTTATAAGCATATACCCTAATGATTATAGATAGACTTGGGATATGAAGTAACAATCACAAGATATTTTTCGAGGTATATGGAAGAGAGAGCAAGGTAGAACAGCAAGGATAACAGAAATACAAGTTAATGAGTGCAATATGAGATTTCGATGATAGTCTTTGAAAAATCAAAAGAGATGAAGGAACTAGACAAGCTCTACAGACCTTACACCAGATTTTACTAGTTCAAGCCCTTTGGACTAGATGTTGTATGGGATAAGTGTTACGAACAATGTCCAAATCTTATGGATGAACAGACTTTAGATGCAACCTTGATACAACTTGAGATGGCAGACTTTGATGTCATCTTGGGAATGGACTGGTTAGCTCAGCATTCTGTAAACCTATTATGCGCCGAAAAGAAGCTAACGTTCAAAGACAAAGAAGGAGCAGAATTCAGTTTCTCGGGAACCAAACTTCCCAGGAGACGCAAGCTCATACTCTCAGCATTAAAGGCTAAGAAGTGCCTTAAAAAGGGAGCCGTCGGATATCTAGTATCAGTGGTCGACCTAACCAAGGACGCGCCACGAATGGAAGATATTGATGTCGTACGGGATTACCCAGATGTATTTCTGGAGGAACTACCCGGATTACCACCCGACCGAGCCACGGAGTTTGTAATAGACCTTCTACCCGGAGCCGCACCAGTATCAAAAGCACCTTATAGAATGGCTCCTACTGAACTGAAGGAATTAAAAGTGCAATTACAAGAACTGCTGGATAAGGGTTATATTAGACCCAGTATATCTCCATGGGGAGCACCGGTGTTGTTCGTAAAGAAGAAGGATGGTAGCGTTCGATTATGTATCGACTATCGAGAGTTGAATAAACTGACCATCAAGAATCGATATCCGCTACCTATGATCGATGACTTGTTCGATCAGTTACAGGGAGCAAAAGTATTTTTAAAGATCGATCTTCGATCAGGCTATCATCAGCTGAAGATTAAAGAAGGTGACATTCCGAAGACAGCTTTCAGGACAAGATACGGACATTATGAATTCTTAGTGATGTCATTCGGATTAACTAATGCACCGGCAACGTTCATGGAACTTATGAACCGAGTTTTCCACGATATGTTGGACACGTCGGTTATAGTATTTATTGATGACATATTGGTATACTCCAAGGACAAGGAAACCCATGTCAAGAACCTAAACGTAGCCCTACAGCGTTTAAGGAAAGAGAAGTTATACGCCAAATTTTCAAAGTGTGAGTTTTGGCTAAGTGAAGTCGCCTTTCTAGGCCATGTAGTATTCGCTGAAGGAATCAAAGTGGATCCCAGTAAGATCGAGGCTATCATAAAGTAGAAAGCACCAAAGAGCATTTCAGAAATTAGAAGTTTTCTGGGTCTCGCCGGTTATTATCGGAGATTTATGGAAGACTATTCCTGGATTGCCGTACCTCTCACCAGTCTGACCAAGAAAGGTGAAAAATTTGTATGGACTGATAAGTGTGAAAAGAGTTTCCAAACACTGAAGACCAGATTGATATCCACTCCGATTTTGACTATTCCTATTCCAGGACAGACGTTTACCTTATATACTAATGCGTCAGGATTGGGATTAGGATGTGTGCTTATGCAAGGAGAGCAAGTGATTGCTTATGCCTCGAGACAATTGAAGGTACATGAGAAAAATTACCCCACTCATGATTTGGAGTTAGCGGCGAGAGTACATGCTTTGTCAAGATATGGAGACACTACCTATACGGAGAGAAATTCCAAATTAAGTCGGACCATAAAAGTCTTACTTATTTATTTAATCAGAAGGAGTTGAATATGAGACAAAGAAGATGGCTGGAACTATTGAAAGACTATGATTGTGATATCCAGTATCATCCGGGAAAAGCGAACGTAGTAGCAGATGCATTGAGCAGAAAAGCAATGATAAAATCTCAGGGAGAAGTTAGCACGACTGCGGCAATGTACACTACCAGAATGGTATTCAATCACGGCAACGAGCAATATGTGATAGACACAACGGATGGATCAGCCAACCAAGGGTTTATTCATCGGTTTTCGAATATGTTCGCGGCATTGAAGATTATACCAGATATAGTGGATGAAGTGAAGACAGCTATCAAAGCAGATCCTTATTTGAGAACAGCACAAGAAGACATTGAGAAAGGTAGGACTAACCCTGAGTTCACCTTGGATGATGAGAAGGTACTGAAGTACAAAGGAAGAATATGTGTACCCGAAACAGAAAGTGTAGACATTAGACACCGACTCATGAAAGAAGCCCACACCACCATCTACTCGGTACATCCTGGAAGTACAAAGATGTATCATGACCTAAAGAAATTATACTGGTGGAGGGGAATGAAAGCAGATGTAGGTAAGTTCGTGTCTCAATGCCTAAATTGTCAGAAAGTAAAGGCTGAACGACAAAGACCCGCAGGACTATTGCAGCCGTTACCGGAACCAGCATGGAAATGGGACTACATCACTATGGACTTCGTCATGGGACTACCATTGACTCCTCGAGTAGTTGACGCAGTTTGGGTGATTGTAGACCGTCTGACAAGAACAGCTCGTTTCATACCTATACGACCTCAGTATACAATGGAAAGGTTAACGAAGCTGTATGTGGATAACATTGTTCGCTTACACGGAGTACCAGAAAGCATTGTGTCGGATAGAGATCCACGATTTACTTCTAAATTTTGGGAAAGATTGCAAAAGGCTATGGGTACAACGTTGAAGTTCAGTACTGCATTCCACCCACAGACAGATGGATAGTCAGAGCGCACAATTCAGATTCTAGAAGATATGCTAAGAGCATGTGTAATTGATTTCAAGGGATCATGGGATGAAAGGTTACCATTGATCGAGTTCGCTTATAACAATAGCTATTAGGCTACTATACAGATGTCACCTTATGAAGCACTGTATGGCAGAAAGTGTCGAACTCCTTTGTTTTGGAATGAAGTTGGAGAACGTAGTATTGTTGGACCAGAATTTGTCGAAGAAACTTGTCGAGTGGTCGACATTATCAAAGAAAGAGTAAGAACAGCTCAGAACCGTCTGAAGCAATATGCGGATACTCGACGAAGAGATCTAGAGTTCGCCGTAGGTGATAAAGTATTTTTGAAGGTATCGCCTATGCGAGGATTGAAAAGGTTCGGACAGAAAGGGAAACTAAGTCCAAGATATGTCGGGCCATATGAAATTTTGGCTAAGCGTGGAAAAGTAGCTTATCAGTTAGCACTACCACCATCTATGTCAAGTGTGCATGACGTATTTCACATTTCCTTATTGAAGAAGTATGTCAATGACCCAATGCATGTTTTGACAGAGGATTTGCTGGAGTTGACTGATGATTTGACATTTGAAGTAACACCAACGAAAATCAATAGTCGAAAGGTTCAACATCTACGCAACAGAGATATCTACTATGTTAAGGTCACATGGAAAAGTAGAGACATGGAAGAAGTTACATGGGAAGAAGAAAATGCTATGCGGAAGCAATACCCTCACTTATTTGATTCAGAAGGTACGTACAATTTCGAGGACGAAATTTTTATAAGTTGGGGGGAGTTGTAAGACCCGTGTCAAACTAACCCGGTCTTACCACCTTGCACCAGGTTCACCCATCATGGTCGAGGCAAATGGACCAAGGGCGTGAAGGAGAGCGAGATCCCAGGTATCAAATCGACCCAAAAACACTTAAAATAGAGGAAGGGTCGCATACCCAGCTAAACAGGGTCGACCCTCCCAAATCAGAAACTCAGACCCTTAAAATTGGGAGAGGGTCGGACAGTGTCAGACCACAGGGTCGACGGGATCATCGACCCTCACTTGCCGCCAGAAATTAAAATTAGGAAACTTCCTAATTTTCGATTGGGATTCGTTCCAAATCTCAATGGGACTGTTATAGGACATTCCTACTCTATTTAAAAGACGTCCGTAAGCTACTTTCACTCCTTTCACAACCCTAATTGAATTGAGAGAAAGAGAGAAGAAGGAAAAGAGGAAGAAAAGAGGCAAGGAAGAAGACTTAGCAAAAAGGAGAAGAATTTCCAGAGAAAAGTAATCTTCTCAGGTATGGATACTAATTCCATGAGTTTCTACAGACTTTAGGTTAGATATGGTTGAGTGTGGGATTTCGGAGAAACCCAAACCATCCATTCATGGTTAGGTTTTCATAGAAAAACCTAGGAGAATGCATGAAAGCTATTTAAGAGGATGAATCATGGTTTCAGACCATGGAATGAATGTTTAATGGAATGTGGAAGCAAGCCATAGGACCCCAAACACGAAGAATGAATTAAAAAGTGGAACTTGGACCAGAGTGCACCGAGGGTCGCACACGGGGTCGATAGACCCATCGACCCTATGCATTCTGACCATCGACCCTCAGCATTCGGGAAGTTCAGACAGAGGGTAGGGTCGATAGACCCATCGACCCTATGCATTCTGAGCATCGACCCTCTGATCGACCCTCGGTTAACAGCATGGTTTTTAAATTGGAAATTAATTCTAATTAAATTCTATCGACTTTGTTAGGTTTGCTAGCATTATAATAACACTGTAGAGGTGATTTTAAAGCTTAGAAAAGTATCTTGTAGCACACTAAGGTGAGGATCCTTAACTCCAAACTAATCGGTTAATAACAAACTATTTTCTATTTCTTGAGTCCTATGCCAAGTTTGATTCCATGCAAATATATTGTAATGTGCATACAGCATGCCATCCAATATTTCTATTACTTGTTCATGCATATTTACTTTATTGTTTATAACATGATGATGATGATGATGATGATGATAGGAATAGGCATGTGCTTGTATGTGTGTGGTTGATGTACTTGATGCGAGCGAGTATCAGGGGAGGTGTGATGAGAATGTCAATAAACGTTAACCTTTGGCGGGTCTCAACACTTTAGCTTTATCTCTAACTCAAGTCTTGTGCATTGACATCGTCGTATTGCCATTACCTTAGCGGAACTATTATGTTGTAGAGTATCAGGGGAGGTGGTCTCGGTCCTTGTAGTCTCTGACTCTACCGGGGGGCCTTAGCTCTATCTCTATGGACATTATGAGGGATGCTGGGGTGAGGTCTTGGATACACTGTTTGGCATTAGGATTGGTTAGCAGCGAGCCCAGTTTGCAAGCCCTCGCTAACAGGGGCTTACGTGTTGGTATAGCATTATATAGCAATAAACGTTAACCTTTGTTGTATAATGTTATGGTAGGGTGGATGGGGACGACGATAAACGTTAACCTTCGGGCGGGCTTCCACACCCTCTGTATAGAGGCGGTGTCAATAAACGTTAACCTTTGACCACCCAACCTTTCTATTGTGCATTGTAAACTATAAACCAGACCAAAGAGATAAATGAATGTGCATGCATATGTAATGTTGCATTGTTTTGGCTACTCACTGAGCCGTGTTGTGTGCTCACCCCTCGACGTCGAATATTTTTAGTTGATGATGCAGGTTACACAGTTGAAGACTATATGAATGCTTCTACGTACGGGACGGTAGCAGCAATGGAAGCTGGAGCTGAAGATGATACACACGACTCCTCTTGCGAGTGCAACTCGTGTGTATTTGACTAGATATTTTTATAGGTTTCTTTATTGGATTTATAAGACATGTATTTGGTACTTAAATATTTATATCTCAGTTAAACACAGAATAATTTGCTATTATTTATGGATATCATTTTAGTTCTCAGTTCATTTATTTATAAGACTTCCGCTATTGTGTATTTACTCTGATTATGATGGTGAGTGTATGAAGGTTCAGGTAACGCGGGGATAGCCTATTTGAGATCCTGGTTGAACCGTTGGTTATTTAGCGGTTCATCACACCATTCTGAAATGTGCGGAATTGGGGTGTGACACTATCGCTTATAATCTCATATATTGAAAAACTCATTAGCTTATATCTCTTCTTTCACTGTTATTCTACCTTGATCTCTCTTTCATATATCTCGAAAAGTATCTTATGATCGTTACTCACTTCATATCCTAAGTTTACCTATAAGCATTATGGTATATGCTTATGATTTCATTAATTCTGCCAAACTTTCTTGGTCTTTACTTAATCATTTCATTCGACATTGGGCATAACTCAGTATTACTTGTACTAATCCGAATACTATCAATGCCACGATTTTTGACTTTATCCTTATATCCACTCTTAGATTTACCTTTAGAAATTTTCTGCCTTGTCAAAATTCATACCGATATAGCCATCTTTAACTCTACTTGAGTGCTATCTATTTCTTTACTGGCTACTCTTGATAGTTCTCACTTTTTGCTCATACACTCTTTTGATAGACATGACTCATATCCATCCATTCAGCAATCTCGAAACAAATCCTCCATTACTTCATCTGAGGTTCCTTAGCTATAGAATCTAATCTGAATTTAATCATCTTACTTCCCATAATTCCTTATTAACTAAACATCTTATTAATGGATGTCGAGAAATGTAAGAATCAGAATGTTTATCCAAAAGCAATTCATTTCCTTCTTTCAATTTAGTATAATGACGAACACTTCCTTTATCTAGTGAACTTAGGTTTTAAGGATCAGGTGTAAATCTATGGTAATCCAACCGGCATCAAAAGGTCGTTAAGTTGCACGGTGGTCCAAATATATGGAAATAGAGGTTTTACAGTTCTTAACCTCATGGTTACAGGTTCTATCAAGTATATAATACCAATTGGTCAAGGCACTACAAGAATAAATCTGGAGAGTTTTGGTACATCAATAAATTAGGTATAAATCGAAAAGATGTACGTTCAAAATGATTAAGCCCTAAACTGTTCATTCAGTTGGTATCTCTATTCATGTTATCAATCATGAGAGTAGCTTAGATTGGTATAATCAGGACTAATTCTAAGGAAATAACATCTATAACTCCAATTGACAGGTTGAATTATCCTGTCAAGACATGAGAATTTAAAATCAGGTATGTGCATCCTCTATAATCATAAGAGTAAGTCAATGATGCACCGCATCCTATATAAACCTATCTAGTTATATGGCCACAAATGATTTGATCCTTTGCTGAAAATGTTTGAGGCTTCATCTTCAGAAAATATTTCTCAACCCTTATTGGATCATTCTGCCATGATGCAGCTATCCCATACATCGGTGGCTGATAAAGGTAACCACCTTGATACGCTTCTTATTGTACACCAAGCTTCTGCACTGGGGTGTGTGTTACTGGGACTTGTTGTATGGTAGACACTGTGTTATAGCTAATAGGTGCTGGGGGTACAGTGTTGGTACCAATCGATACTGTACTTGGTTTGACCTGGAGGTGTTGTTGTAGCAATGGCAACTTGGATCGTGATTCACATAGCAACTTGCATAGTCGGTCTCATCTGTTGTTGCTCTTGTATTTTGTTAGGCCAAGTTTATTACAATCATAGCCAAGGCACTTGGTAGTCCAGGTAGATTGGCTAGAGTGGCCTGGTTGTTCACCTCCTTTGATTTGCTCCAATCTGATTATCATTATTTAGCATCTGCTCAGATGAGTTTTTACTACCCGTTCTGGACCTAGATAGTGTTGGGGTCAAGTTGCAACCTCTTCTAATGCTTAGCGAGCAATGGATCAGTGTGTCGTGGATCTCACTCTGAGTCTCACGTCACCCAGGAGTATAGTTTTATCTTCTTTTATAGTTACTCTCATTTTTTGTGTATGGCCATTGTTCTCCTATCTTTGTTGGATTTAGCCTGAGATCTTTCCCTTTACCTCTACAGGGATTTAGGCATTGCTAGCCATTTTACTTCTTCCTCTATCATACATTGAGTTTCACATCTTGTGATTACCAACTTGGTATTTTAATTTTCTACTTTATAGATGCTCCCTTCTTGTTACTGTACTATATCCTTTGTATACTTAGACAACTGCCCGACTTATAGATCGTATCCTATATTATTTGTTTATCAGGATACATTTAGATTTTCTTTTTCTGTCTGTGTACATATAGTTCCACCTTTTATATGTACATTATTGTCTTGTTTAAGTTATATCTCAACCAACACAGGTGCTTATGGTGTGCTTGAATTAAAGCTTTTAATTTATCTAAACTCAGTTCATGGACTCTAGTAGAAGTATTCAAGTTTGACGAACAAGGCCTGAGGGCTCTGATACCAAGTTGTCACACCCTAATTCTGGACTAACTAGAATGGTGTGATGAACCATCAATAAACCAATGGTTCAACTAAGATCTCGTATAGGCTATGCCAACCATGTTAAACCAAAATACATTCCACATTAATCAGAGATAATAGAGTAAATAGCGGAAGTCCTATAAATAATGAACTGAGGTCTAATCATGATAAATAATTAATATTTCAGTTATCTTCAAGTAACCAAAACATAATTTAATACATATTACAAATATCCAAATACGAAAGTTAAACACTAAGCGTATCCATAGTTGAAACGCTCGCATAAGAAATCATAATAGTCCTCCACAGCTTGGTCATCCATAGCAGCCACCTGTTCATATGTTGGCGTGTTGACATAATCTTCAACCGTAATACCTACAACATCAGACACTAAAAAGAATTGCGCGCACGAAGGTCAGCTCTCCAACTTGAGCTCAGTGAGAAAACAAAACAATGCAACAAACATATGCATGCATTCAATTCATATCTTTGGTCTGGTTTATAAGTTTGTAATGTGCTATAGAAAGGATTGGTGGCCGCCGCACCTCTATACACGAGTGTGTGAAGCCGCCCAATGGATCAAACAACATTGCCATCCCACATGCACCCATCATGGAATAGAGATAAAGCTAAAGTGCCTAGATCAAACACCGCATAACACTTCTCCTGATGCCCTACCTATACCAACACGTAAGTCCCTATTGGCGAGGGCTTGCAAATTGGGCTCACAACTAACCAATCTTAATGCCAAATAGTGTATCCAAGCCTTCACCCCAGCATCCCTCAATACATCCATAGAGATAGAGCTAAGGCCCCCCGGCAGAGTCAGAGACTACACGGTCGGAGACCACCTCCCCTGATGCCCTACGACGTAATAGTTCTGCTAAGGTAATGGCGATACGGCGATGTTAGTGGGCAAGACTTGAGTAGAGATAAAGCTAGAGTCTGGTGACCAGGATGAACCACAGTGTCACGTCATCCTCCTGGTGCTCCACTTGCATCAAGCACACTAACCATACACATACATTCGCATGCCTATTCCTAACATCATCATCATCATCATGTTATAAATAAACAGAATTAAATATACATGAACAGTATTAGCAGGAATATTGGATGACATGTGAAATGTACATTACAAGCAAGAAATCATAGAATCATTCATGGCATTGGACTCAAAAAGTAAAACAGTTTATTATTAGCCAATTAATTTAGGTCTTGTTCCCTCACCTTTGATCGATGTTTGTTCCTCTCCGAAGCTTTGAAAGTCACTTTGAATCTATTAGGAACCTAAACAACTAATGTATTTAAGTTAGGATTCATGTTTACCAAGTTACAGTAGTCAAAAACCTTGTTTGGTCTCAAAATATGCTTATTGTTATCGTGTGGTCACACGTGTGGTCGAACCTGTGGTCGCAATATATGAGACCACACATTGTGTGGTCGAAACCTATGGTAGCATTTTATGCGACCACACCATGCGACCACACTTTTCCTGGGAACTTCCCGAATAGCTGTGGTCGACCCTCTGGTCACCCTGTGGTCAACCACAGGCTGCGACCACATGATGTTTGGTCATCCTCGGCTCCTCGGCTCATCACTTGGGTTCATCCTATGATTATTCTATTGCCATTATTTACAGTTTCTCATTAACCATTATCCCTAATCTATTTTCTCATGGTTTTTCTTAAAAATTCCATAATAGAAATCATTGCATTAGATTCAGCACATCAACTTGATAAAAGGAACCTATCCTATCTGATCTAGCCTACAGAGTCAAGTCCATACCTTAAGCTTGTTGTAGGGAGATAGAACTTTTCTCTTCAAAACCTTCTTCTCCAAGCTTCTTCTCCAAATCTCCTTCTTCCCCTTCTCTTCCTTTCTCTTTCTCTTTTAGGTTTAGGGTTCAATTTGAGTTCTAAAAGAGTGAGAGAGGCTAAGGAACATCCCTTATAGAGAGGAAAACCTCCATATAGAGTCTCACTTTAATTAAGAAAGAGTCCCCGTCAAATTAGGAAAGTTTCCTAAACACAGAGTCTGTTCAGCATCGTGTGTTCACACGTGGGGTCGTAGAATCCGTCAACCACACGTCAAAAATATGTGACCACACGTTGTGTGGTCTCATGTATCGACCACACGTATCGACCACACCCCTCAAAACTGCTACCACACGACCAAAATTTTCTGGTTTTTTGTTTTTGACTGGTTGCTTCCACACGATCTTAAACGGTCAACCACACCAACTAAATTTGACTCGTTACTTACCTTATCTTGTGATTTCTTCATACAATTGATTCACTTGAGGAGATTATGATGGGAAGACCGGTCACGACACGAGAATGTAAGGTTAGACCTGGTTCATGGTGTGCGGGTCTTACAATTTAACTTTCGTATTTGGATATTTGTAATATGTATTAAATTATGTTTTGGTTACTTGGAGATAACTAGAATATTAATTATTTATCATGACTAGAATATTAATTATTTAGCATGATTAGACCTCAATTCATTATTAATAAGACTTCCGCTATGTACTTTATTATCTCTGATTAATGTGGAATGTGTTTTGGTTTAGCATAGTTGGCATAGCCTATACGAGATCCTAGTTGAACCATTGATTTATTGACGATTCATCACACCATTCTGGTTAGTCCAGAATTGGGGTATGATAACTTGGTATCAGAGCTCTCAGGCCTTGCCCATCAAACCTGAATACATTCATGATTGTGTATGAACTGAGTTAGGAAAAACTTAAAAGCTTTAATACAAACATACTATAAGCACCTATGCTGGTTGAGACAGAACTTAAATAAGACAATAATGTACATATTAAAGGTGGAAGCATATGTATATATAGATAGAAGAAAAAGAGAATCTAAATGTATCCCGATAAATAAATAACATATGGTACGGTCTACAAGTCGGATAGTTGCCTAAGTATACAAAGGATATAGTACTGTAACAAGAAGGAAGCATCTGTAAAGCAGAAAAATTAGAATATCGAGTTGGTACTCACATGATGTGAAACTCGATGTATGATAGGAAAAGAAAAAAAATGGCTAGTAACACCTAAAACCCTGCAAAGGTAAAGGAAAAGATCTCTGGCTGAATGCAACAGAGATAATAGAATAATAGCTATACACCAAAAATGAGAGTAACTATAAAAGAAGATAAAGCTATACTCCCAGGTGACGTGGAGACTCAGAGTGAGATCCATCACCCGCTGATCCATGTCCCACTGAGCATTAAGAAGAGGTTCCAATTTGACCCCACCACTATTTGGGTTAAGAACGGGTAGTGAAAACTCATCTGAGCAAATGCTAAATAATGATAATCAGATTGGAGCAAATCAAAGGATGTGAACAACCAGGCCACTCCAGCCAATCTACCTGGACTACCAAGTGCCTTGGCTACAGTTGTAATAAACTTGGCCTGACAAAAATGCAAGAGCAACAACAGATGAGACCGACTATGCAAGTTGCCATGGAAATTACTATCCAAGTTGCCAATGCTACATCAACACCTTTGGGTCAAACCATGTATGGTACCGATTGGTAGTAATATTGTACCCCCAGCACATATTAGCCGTAACATAGTGCCTACATACTGTAGGTCCCAGTAATGCACACCCCAGTATAGAAGCTTAGTGCACAACAAGCAGTATATCAAGGTGGTTACCCTTATCAGCCACCGATGTATGGCATAGCTGCATCATGGCATAATGATCCGACAAGGATTGAGAAATATTTTCTGAAGATGAAACCTTAAACGTTTTCAGGAAAGGATCAAATATATTGTGGTCATATAACTAGAGAGGTTTATATAGGATGCGGTGCATCATTGACTTACTCTTATGATTATAGAGGATGCACATACCTAATTCTAATTCTCGTACCTTGACAGAATACATTCTTGATTCAACCTGTCAATTGGAGTTATAGATGTTATTTCCTTAGATTTAATCCTGATTATACCAATCTAAGCTACTCCCATGATCGACACCATGAATAGAGATATGAACCGAATGAACATTTAAAGGTTTAATCATTCCGAGTGTACATCTTTTCGATTTTATATCTGATTTATTGATGTACCAAAATTTCTCTAGATTTACTCCTATAGTGCCTCGACCAATGGCATTATATACTTGATAGAACCTATAACCATGAGGTTAAGAGTAGTAGAACCTCTATTTCCATGTATTCAGACCACCGTGCAACCTAACGACCTTTTGATGCCGGTTGGATTACCATAGATTTACTCCTGATCCTTTAAATCTAAGTTCACTAGATAAAACAAGTGTTCGTCATCATACTGAATTCGAAAGAAGGATATGAATTACTTTTGAATAAACATTCTGATTCTTATATTCCTTGACATCCGTTGAAAAGATACTTCGTTAATAACGAAATTATTGGAGGAAGATGATTGAATTCATATTAGATTCTATAACCAAGAAAACCTCAGATAAAGTAAGGAGAATCTATTCTGAGATTGCTGAATGGATGGATTTGAGTCAGGGTGTGTAAAAGAGTGCATGAGCAAAAAGTGAGAACTATCAAGAGTAGTCAGTGAAGAAATAGATAGCACTCAAGTAGAGTTAAAGATGGCTATATCAATATGAAGTTTGACAAGGAAGAAGATTTCTAAAGGCATATCTATGAGTGGATGCAAGTATGAAATCGAAAATGGTGGCATTGATAGTATTCGGATTAGTATAAGTAATACTGAGTTATGCCCAATGTTAAATGAAATGATTAAGTAAAGACCAAGAATGTTTGGCAGAATTAATGAAATTATAAGCATATACCCTAATACTTATAGGTAAACTAAGGATATAAAGTGAGTAACAATCACAAGATACTTTTCGAGATATATGAAAGAGAGATCAGGGTAGAACAGCAGTGATAAAAGAGATGTAAGCTAATGAGTTTTTCAAGATATGAGATTATTGGCGTTAGTCTTTGAAAAAAAAATCATTGGAGATGAAGGAACTAGACAAGCTCTTAAGACCTTTAAACCAGATTTTGCTAGTTCAAGCCCTTTTAAACTAGATATTGTATTGGATGAGTGTTATGAACAATGTTCGAATCATATGGATTGACAGAATTTGGATGCAACCTAAATCGACTTGAGATGGCAGACCTTGACGTCATCTTGGGAATAGACTGGTTGTCTCAACACTCTACAAGTGATTATGTGCATAGAAGAGGTTATCATCTAAGAACAAAGATGGCACATAATTTGGTTTTATTGGAAGCATATTGCTTAGGAAGCGAAAGCTCATCCTCTCGTACGAAAGGCAAAGAGATGCTTTGAAAAGAAAGGAGTTGGATATATGGTATCTGTGGTAAATGCTACTAAAGAAGCACCACAGATGGAAGATACTGATGTGATGCATAAATTCTTTGATGTATTTCCAAGAGATTTACCCGGGTTGCCATCTGATCATGCAACCGAGTTCGTTATCGACTTATTACTTGGGATGGCACCTGTGTCAAAGGCATCCTATAGAGTAGCTCCTATGGGGTTGAAGGAATTGAGACACAACTACGAAAGTTATTAGATAAGGGTTCTAATCGGCTAAGTATTGCATCACAGGGAGCGCCTGTAAGCACCCCATTTTTGCCACCCTCGGCATAAGTGAACCAATATGGCAGGTTTCTGACCTTTAACCCAAAGATTTGTAATTCTCCACTGATCCCCACAGCAGGGTCATGGGCTATTATCTGCATAGATGCATAGGTCATGGAATTATCTTCGAAACGAGACCAGAATTGCTCAATTTCGATATCAAATGAGGAAGATATGACCATTTTAGTCGGATGATACACATAAGGGAGGTTTCTGAAATTATTATAAATAATCCCAGGGGCCTCCATGCAAATTATCCTAAGTCGGATCGTTTGAATTTCAAATCATCATATCTTGATCATCCGACATCGGATTCAGATGATTCCAAGACCATTATTCTTCATTCATGATGTTCTACAAAGTGGACGTAAAAAATCCCGGGTAGAAGTCACCAGTGGGTCCCATGCAAACTTGCATGCAAAATGATCGTTAGAACTTCAAAGCTTCATATCTTTCCCGTTCTACATCGGATTCAGATGATTCCAAGACCATTATTCTTCATTCATGATGTTCTACAAAGTGGACGTAAAAAATCCCGGGTAGAAGTCACCAGTGGGTCCCATGCAAGCTTGCATGCAAAATTATTGTCAGAACTTCAAAACTGCATATATTTTCCGTTCTACATCGGATTCCAGTGATTCCAGTCTCATTATGTTCCATTTTTAGTGCTCTACAAAGTGGACGTAAAATATTTCCGGTAGAAGCCTCCGAAGGATCTCATGCAGAATGGTCAGCCAAATTATCGATAATTGGTCCGCTTAAACTTCAAAAATTCATAAGTTGACCATTTTACTTCCAAATGAGGTGATTCAAGTTCCTATATTCCTCATTTTTAATGTTCTACAAAATGAACGCAAAAAATTTGGAATAGAGGCCATCGAAAAATTCCATGCGGGATAACAGCGGGAATGACCCGTGAAATGACAAGGAGAAAAAACCCGATTAATTCCAATCGGTCCGGTCCAACTCGGTTCAAACCAGTTTTGGTCCAACCTAGCTCAACCCATATCGGTTGTCAACCTAAGTCGGTCTCAACCCATTTCGAATCGGTTCATCTATGTGCACAATATATTATATATATATATATATATATATATATATATATATATATATATATATATATATATATATATATATATATATATATATATATATGTATGTATGTTATTAAATATATGTGTATATATGTATATAATATATATTATTATATGTAAATGATAATCCAAAAGATTTTGAGAAGAAAAAGGAAAGAGGGGAGAGAGAAACGTGAAAGTGAAAGGGGATTTTGGTTTTGGAGATAATCCAAAAGATTTTTGAGAAAAAAAAGGAAAGAGGGGAGAGAAAAAAAACGTGGAAGAGAAAGGGATTTAGGGTTTTGAGATAATCCAAAAGATTTTGAGAAGAAAAAGGAAAGAGGGGAGAGAAAAAACGTGAAAGAGAAGGGGATTTAGGGTTTTGAGATAATCCAAAAGATCTTGAGAAGAAAAAAGGAAAGAGAGAGGAATAAAAGAAAAAAAAAAAAGAAAAAAGGGGGAAAAAGATTCCCCTTCACGTTTTCTAGAAAGAAAACGTGAAAGAGAGAGAGGAGAAAGAAAGAAAGAAAAAAGGAAGGAAAGAAAAAGGAAAAAAAAGATTTTTTAGAAAAAAGATCTTCTAGAAAATGAGTGAAAAATTATAAATAGGCAAGAGGAGGATCCTTTTTTTCCTGACCATGAAGAGAGAAAAATGTGAGTGAGAGAGAGAAAAGAAAAAAAAAATCGGAAGAAAAGAGAAGAAGAAGAAAATAGAGAAAGAGAGAGAGAGAGAGAGAGAGAGAGAGAGAGAGAGAAAGAGGTGTTAAGAAGAGAAGATCTAGAGGAAAAAGGGAGAAGGATCAGAGAGGCAGAAAAGAGGATGATGAGAAGATGCAAAGGAGAGAAGGAGAGAGAAGAAGCCTGAGGTAAGAATCACCCATCGCTTTTGTCAGTTTATTTTTTCAAAGTCAAAGCATACTGCAAATGCATGTCTGAGATTGGTATCTAGAATTAGAAAGATGCCTCTGTTTGCATTAGGTTCCTTGAGACAAAATATTGGCCTCTGAGTCTTCTTTCTAACCATGTATTCAGATTTTATTTTCATGAGCTATATGATTTTATATTGATTTTATAGTACCACTGGCCAGAATCTGGAACAGACCTGACCAGTGTATTTGCCTGCACTTGGGGAATGTTTTCGACCTGCCTATGGTCTCTTTCAGGATTAGCTTCCTTGAGACAAAATGTTGGCCTCTGAGTCCTCTTTCTGACCATGTATTCGGATTTTATTTTCATGAGCTATATGATTTTATATTGATTTTATAGTACCACCGGCCAGAATCTGGAACAGATCTGACCAGTGTATTTGCCTGTACTTGGGGAATATTTTCGACCTGCCTATGGTCTCTTTCAGGATTAGCTTCCTTGAGAGAAAATGTTGGCCTCTGAGTCCTCTTTCTGACCATGTATTCAGATTTTATTTTCATGAGCTATATGATTTTATATTGATTTTATAGTACCACTGGCCAGAATCTGGAACAGATCTGACCAGTGTATTTGCCTGTACTTGGGGAATATTTTCGACCTGCCTATGGTCTCTTTCAGGATTAGCTTCCTTGAGACAAAATGTTGGCCTCTGAGTCCTCTTTCCGAGGATATCTTTTAATAATTTTTTGAGTAGGTACAGTGCCCTATGTGCCCATTTTGGTCCAGCCTGATAAAGCTGTTATCTTGCTGCATGTTCCATCATGTTTTGATTGATTCTCATATGCTTTGGTTGTTTCTCACATGCCATATTTGATGTTATATTTGTTCACATGCTATGTTCGGATGCTCGTATGCATACACTACTATAATTGGAATGGTCACACTGCCATAATTGGATGATTACTGCCATGATTGGAATGATCATACTCACATGCTATATTAAATGCTTTTTGTCATAATTAGGGTAGAAAACCCTAAAAAATAGAAAGAAAATAACAATTAGGGTAGAAAATCCTAAAAAATGGAAACAAAATAACATTTAGGGTAGAAAACCCTAAGATGGAAAGAAAATAATAATTAAGGTAGAAAACCCTAAAATGGAAAGAATGTAACAATTAGGGTAGAAAACCCTAAAAATAGAAATAAAATAATAATTAGGGTATAAAACCCTAAAATGGAAAGAAAGTAACATTTAGGGTAGAAAACCCTAAGATGGAAAGAAAATAATAATTAGGGTAGAAAACCCTAAAATGGAAAGAATGTAACAATTAGGGTAGAAAACCCTAAAAAATGAAAATAAAATAACAATTAGGGTAGAAAACCCTAAAATGGAAAGAATGTAACAATTAGGGTAGAAAATCCTAAAAATAGAAATAAAATAATAATTAGGGTATAAAACCCTAAAATGGAAAGAAAGTAACATTTATGGTAGAAAACCCTAAGATGGAAAGAAAATAGCAATTAGGGTAGAAAACCCTAAAATGGAAAGAAAATAATTAGGGTAGAAAACCCTAAAATGGAAAGAAAATAACAATTAGGGTAGAAAACCCTAAAATGGAAAGAAAGTAACAGTTAGGGTAGAAAACCCTAAAAAATGGAAATAAAATTACAATTAGGGTAGAAAACCCTAAAATGGAAAGAAAGTAGCAATTAGGGTAGAAAATCCTAAAACAAAAAGAAAATAGCAATTAGGGTAGAAAACCCTAAATATGGAAAGATAATGGCAATTGGGGTCTTGCCATGCTTAGAAGATAGCCTACTAGATCATGTCATATAGGCTCTTGCCTTATTTGCAATACATGCCATATTTGAAAGATTTTTAAAACAATCTTACTGTATGTGAATTTCTTGTCATAAATCTTTTATGTGCCATATTTAGATAGAATATTCTATTTTTTTGGCAATAACTTATTTTATGCAACACCCTAGTCAAACTGTCATATCTGCACACTTCTAGAAGACAACCTAGGCGTGGGGACGTGCATTTAGGCACCCACATTCTTGGGAAGGGCATAATGGGAATAATAAAACCTTAATAAAGAAAGAGAATTCTTTGCCAAACTTTCCAAAATTAGAATTCAGAATGAAAAGGGTAATTTAGGACGATTTGCCCCTCGGCAAACCCTAAACCTAGAATAGGTTCTAAACCCTAAACCTAGAATAGGTTCTCAATCATTAACCTAGAACAGGTTATCCATTTCGAACTACGCGGATTCTGATTCCTAGGGCAAACCCTAGGATACGTAGGCTATTTGGGAGAAACCCAAATTCGGATCCACACCTTAGTCCACTTGGACTATCCATAGATCCACTAGGATATTTACCTTAGTCCACTCGGACTATCCATAGATCCACTAGGATACCCCCCATATTTTAACCCAAAAAGGGTTATCCAAATCTTAGTCCACTTGGACTATCCATAAATCCACTAGGATATTTACCTTAGTCCACTCGGACTATCCATAGATCCACATAGGGTTATCCACATTTCAACCCAGAATGGGTTATCCATATTTTGACCCAAATAGGGTTATTCTTAGATCCACTAGGACTATCTATTAGTCCACATGGACTATCCAGATCCTAACCCATAGGATTTCTCAGCCTTTCAAGCATAAATTTCAACTTGAACAAAGAACTTAATCATGCACAAGCATAAATCACAGCCATAAACTTTAATCACACCTGAACTACGATGGTGAACCTGATTTTCGGAATAAATCCGTAATACGTAGGCAATCTGATGGATACAGATTCGGTTCAATGATATCAAACCCCTTGGTTTGGTTTGGCTTAGCAAATAGAGTCTAGCATAGGAAAGGTATAGGAGACCGATTTCGATCGGGCGGTTTGGGTGCCTAACCCCTTCCCATAACCGTAACCTGACGCTTACCCAATCTCTGATGGACCAAAATTCCAATCTAAGGGTCATGAGTCAATCGAAGTCTTTTACCTTGGGGTGAGATTTCACATTTCTAAGGTCCTAGACCTAAATCTAGGTGGCGACTTCTAAAGATTTTCCATCTTTGTCCTCACAGCGCCAATGCAATTCGTGAAGAAGAAGGACGGTAGTGTCATATTATGTATAGAATATCGGGAACTAAACAAGCTCACGATCAAGAATCGATATCTACTACCTCAGATCAATGACTTGTTTAATCAGCTACAAGGAGCAAAGGTATTCCCTAAGATTGACCTTGGATGGAGTATCATCAAATGAAGAATTTTGACAGTGATATTTCGAAGATAGTTTTTAGAACCGAGATTGGGCATTATGAGTTCCCGATTATGTTAATGGATTAACCAATGCCCTTACATCTTTTATGGAGCTAATGAACCGGGTATTCGATGATGTGTGGGACACGTCAGTCATAGTTTTTGTAGACTATATATTGGTTTATTCCAAAGACAAAGAAAGTCTTGTAACGGACCTTAAAGCAGCCTTACAACAGCAGAGATTGGAGAAGTTTTATGCCAAGTTCATGAAGTGTGAGTTCTGGTTAAAGGAGGTTGCATTCTCAGGGTCACATTGTGTCATTAGAAAGGATAAAAGTGGACCCTCGTAAGATAGAAGCAATTGTATGGTGAGAACCACCTAAGAACATTGTGAAGATCAGAAGTTTCTTGGGTTTAGCTAGTTATTATAGACGATTTATGGAGGACCACTCTAAGATCGCAAAACCTCTTACCAAGCTAACCAATAAGAGAGAGGAGTTTAATTGGACTAACAAGTGTGAAGAATGTTTCTAGATTCTAAAGCAAGGCTGATATCAGCTCCCATCTTGACCATTCCGGTACCAGGGGAACCTTTTACCCTACACACCAATGCTTCCGGATTGGGTCTAGGATGCGGGTTGATGTAAGGTAAACAAGCGATTGCATATGTTTCAAGATAACTGAAAGAGCATGAAAAGAATCACCCAACTCTTGATTTGGAGTTAGCAACGATGATTCATGCAATCGAGACTTGGAGACACTATCTATACGGAGAAGGATTTCACATTAAATCTGATTACAAGAGTTTTACTTAGCTCTTCACTCAAAAAGAGTTGAACATGAGGATATGGAGATGGTTGGAACTCCTAAAGGACTAATACTGCGATATTCAATGTCACCCGTGCAAGGCTAATATGGTAGCTGAGGTTTTGAGCAACAAGGAATAATGAAGCCAAAAGGGGGACCTAGTACAATAGCTTCCTTGTGTTCCGCAGCAACAGATTCAGATTTGGAAGAAGAGTAACATATAATAGAAACTTGTGATGATCCAGTTGAGTGAGAACTTATGGAGCAATAGTTCCTCACTTATGTTTGTAGCGTTAAAGATCATCTCTGATTTGATGGAAGAAGTAAAGGCATCAATTTTGTTAGATCCGTATCTGAGAGCGGTGCAAGAAGATTTAGAGAAAGGAAACCCTAACCCTGACTTACTTTGGATGCAGAGAAGGTCCTGAGATACAAAGGATGAATATGCATACCTGAAAGTGAAAAACTCGGATCTTAGGTACAAAATAATGCTAAAAGCCCATTCCATTCTGTATTGAGTACATCCTAGAAGTACAAAAATGTACCAAAACCTGAAGAGATTGTATTGGTAAAGAGGAATGATAACAGATGTGGCTTAGTGCGTGTTTCAGTGTCTAAATTATCGATAAGTGAAGGCTGAAAGACAAAGACCAGCAGGCTTACTACAACCACTATTAGAGCCAGTCTGGAAGTAAAACTGCATAATATTGGACTATGTCACCGGTTTACCATTGACTCCCAGATCAGTTGACGCAGTTTGGGTGATTGTTAATCACCTTATAAAGCTAGCTCATTCCATTGCTATACGACCTCGGTGTGCTTTGGAGAGGCTACTAATCTATATGTGGATAATATTGCCTGGTATGCCTGAGAGCATAGTATCGGTCAGAGGCTCATGCTTTATCTCAAAGTTTTGGGAGGATCTACAGAAAACAATGGGAACGAAGTTGAAGTTTAGTATCGTATTTTACCTTAAACCGACGAACAGTCAGAGCGGACTATACAGATCCTTAAGAGATATGCCCCGAGCTTGTGAAATTGATTTCAAAGAGCTTGAGTTGAGAAATTACCGCGGATTGAATTTGCTACCAAGCTACCATGTAGATGTCACCTATGAAGCATGGTTAGGAACAAAGTCAAAGAATAAGGAATTGTAAGACCTAAGTTTGTTAAAGAAACCTGTCGAGTGGTAGACAAGATCAAAGAAAAGGGCCAAGATAGTTTAAAGTTGTCACAAGAGATGCTAAGACCTCGAGTTCACCATAAGTGACAAAGGGTTTTTGGAGATATCACTTATGCATGGTTTAAAACGATTCAACAAGAAGGGAAAGTTGTATCCTATATGTATATCTTGGACGTTATAAAATTTTGGAGAGTCATGGAAAAGTAGTATATTAACTCACATTACCACCATCCATGTCTAGTGTGCACAACGTATTTCGTGTGTCTCTATTAAAGAAGTACGTTGGAGATCCATATCATGTATTGACTGCGGATCCACTGGATTAGATAGAAGATTTAACTATTGAAGTGGTACTAGTTTAGTTCACTGGTTGGAAGGTACTACATCTCCAAAGTTGGGATAATTATTATATGAAGGTGACCTGGCGAAGCTAAAATGTAGAAGATATAACATGGGAAGAAGAGAATGCTATGCGAAAACAATTTCCTCATCTATTCGACTCTAAAGGTACATCTAAATTTTGAGGATGAAATTTCTTTTGAGGGTGGGGGAGTTGTGAGATCCAAATGTGCAAATTTCGAGGATGAAATTTCTTTTAAGGGTGGTGGAGTTGTAAGACCCGCATGCTATGAATCCAGTCTAACCTTACGTTCTCGTGTCGTGATCGATCTTCCCAACATAATCGGCTCAAGTGAACCAATTATATGAAGAAACCACAAGATGTAAGACCCGTATCGAACTAACCGGTCTTATCACCTTGTACCAGGTCTACCTATCATGGTCGAGCCAAGTGGACCAAGTGCATGAAGAAACCACAAGACCAAGTATGAAGTTTAACCCAAAAACAGTCAAATATGAGGGTAGGGTCGCATGCCTAAACAGGTATGATCGACCCCACCTCAAAAGAGTCCAACTCATGACTTTTTAGTCTTGGGGTCGCATGACTAGAAAAACGTAGGGTCGACGGATTCTGCGACCCTACATGCGACCCTACGATAGCAAACAGAATCCAAAAATTTGGAAACCTTCCTAATTCAAAGGGGGTCTTTCCTAAACTCATTGGGACTTATTATGGAGGGTTTTCCTCTATAAATAGGACGTCCCTTAGCCTCTTCCACTCCTTTAGAACCCTAATTGAAAGTGAGAGAAAGAGAAAGAGAAGGAAGAGAAGAAGAGAAGGAAACTTGAAGAAGAAGACTAAGGAAGAGGAGGAAGTTCAGAGAAACCTCTGAATTAAGGTATGAACCTAATTCTCTACTTGAATAAGAGAGCCTAGAATAGTTTATGAAGAACATAAGATTAGGAGAAACCAAAATCATCCATCCATGGATAGATTCTAAGAGATTCCATGGAGGAAATCATTATGGACAATGAATGGTGTATAAATTATAGTTTTGAGCCATAGAACAATCATAGAATGGACCATGATAGTAAGCCAAAGGATCTAAGCATGAAGGAATGGACTGTAGAGTGAAAGGTCGACACAGAATACGTGTGGTCGCATGTAGGGTCGAATGATATATCCGACCCTACGAGACCATATGATCGACCACATGCCCTCGGGAAGTCTCAGGGAGGGTGTGGTCGCACGTAGGGTCGAATGGTATCCGACCCCACCTACAACCCTACACCCTGGGGTCACAGAAACTGCTACCCTAGGTGCTACCCTACCTGCGATCCTATAGGTTCTGTTAGTTTAAACATGTTGGAACTAATTTTAATTAAAATCTATCAACTTGTTAGGTCTTTTCAGTAGTTTACAAGTAAATTATAAAGTTTGAACGAGGATCTACTAGCAATCAAGATGAGGGAACAAGACCTAAACTAATTGGCTAATAATAAACTATTTTCGTTTATTGAGTCCAATACCATAAATGATTCTATGCTTGTATGATTGTAATGTGCATATCACTTGTCATCCACTATTCCTGTTATTACTGTTCATGCATGTCACACCCTAATTTCGCACTATTCAGAATGGTATGATGAACCGCTAGCAAACTAACGGTTCAACCAGGATCTCGAGTAGGCTATATCCGTGTTATCTAAACTCCCATACATCCATAATCATAATCAGAGTAAATACACAATAGCGGAAGTCTTATAATAAAATGAACTGAGAATCTACTGTGATATTAATATTTAAATAGCAAATTAATCTGTATCACTAAGACATAAATAAGTATCAAATACATGTCTTTAATAAATACATAAATAAGTATCAAATACATGTCTTTAATAAATCCAAATAAAGAAAACTAGAAAATATCTAATCGAATACACATGAGTTGCACTCGCAAGAGGAGTCATGTGTATCTACTTCAGCTTCAGCTTCCATCGCCGGCTACGTTCCCGTATGCTGGAGCATTCATAAAATCTTCAACGGTATAACCTACATCATCAACTAAAAATATTCGACGTCGAGGGGGTGAGCACACATCACGGCTCAGTGAGTAGACAAAACAATGCAACAATACATATGCATGCAATCAATTCATATCTTTGGTCTGGTTTATAGTTTGCAATGCGCAATAGAAAGGTTGGGTGGTCAAAGGTTAACGTTTATTGACCCCGCCTCTATACACAGGGTGTGGAAGTCCGCCCAAAGGTTAACGTTTATCGTCGTCCCCATCCACCCTACCATAACATTATATAACAAAGGTTAACTTTTATTGCTATATAGTGCCATACCAACACGTAAGCCCCTACTGGGGAGGGCTTGCAAACTGGGCTCGCAACTAACCAATCCTAATGCCAAACAGTGTATCCAAGGCCTCACCCCAGCATCCCTCAGAATGTCCATAGAAATAGAGCTAAGGCCCCCCGGTAGAGTCAGAGACTACAAGGACGGAGACCACCTCCCCTGATACTCTACAACATAATAGTTCTGCTAAAGTAATGACGATACGACGATGCTAATGCACAAGACTTGAGTTAGAGATAGAGCTAAAGTGTTGAGACCCGCCAAAGGTTAACGTTTATTGACGTCCTCATCACACCTCCCCTGATACTCGCTCGCATCAAGTACACCAACCACACACATACAATGGACAAATAATAGAAATATTGGATGACATGTTGTATGCACATTACAAACATATACGCATAGAATCAAGCATGGCATTGGACTCAAGGAAATAGAAAACAGTTTGTTATTAACCAATTAGTTTAGAGTTTTGTTTCCTCACCTTAGCTTGCTAATAGATACTTTTCTAAGCTTTAAAATCACCTTTATAATGTTATTATATTTCTAGAAGACCTAACAAAGCCGATAAAATTTAATTAGAATTTATTCAGAATTTAAAAACCATTCTGTTAATTGAGGGTCGGAGGTAGGGTCGGAGTCCTGATCGACCTGGGTGCGACCCTCCCCAAATCTGAACTTCCCGAACACTGAGGATCGATGGTCAGGATCACCTAGGGTCGGATGGTCATCGACCCTCGGTGCGACCCTCGGTGCACTTTGGTCCAATTACCTCTTTTAGTCCATTTTTCGTGTTTGGGGTCCTATGGCTTGCTTCTACATTCCATTCAACATTCATTCCATGGTCTGAAACCATGAATCATCCACCTAAATAGCTTTCATGCATTCCCCTATGGTTTTCCATAAAAACCTAACCATGGGTTGATAGTTTGGGTTTCTCCGAGATCACACTCTCACCAATATCTATCCTAAGGTCTGTAGAAACTTATGGAATTAGTATCCATACCTGAGAAGAATACTCTTTTCTCTGCAACTGTTCTCTTTTGGCTAAATTCTCTTCCTTGCTTCTCTTCTTCTTCTTTTCCTTCTCTTCTCTTTCTCTCAATTCAATTAGGGTTGTGAAAGGAGTGAAAGAGGCTTAGGGACGTCATTTAAATAGAGTAGGAACATCCTAAAATAAGTCCCATTGAGATTAGGAAAGAATCCCAATCGAAAATTAGGAAATTTCCTAATTTTTATTTCTTACGGTAACCGAGGGTCGATGGGAGGGTCGATGATCCCGTCGACCCTAGGGTTCAAGATGTCCGACCCTCCCTTCAAAATTGAGGGTCTGACTTTCTGCTTTGGAAGGTCCGACCCTGCTTAGCTGGGTATGCGACCCTCCCTTCAAATTAAGTGTTTTTGGGTCGATTTGATACTTGGGATCTCGATCTCCTTCACGCCCTTGGTCCATTTGACTCGACCATGATGGGTAAACCTGGTTCAAGGAGGTAAGACCGGGTTAGATTGACACGGGTCTTACAATGCATATTTAATTTTGTTTATTAGAACATGATGATGATGATGATGTTAGGAATAGTCATTTGAATGTATGTGTGTGGTTAGTGTACTTGATGCGAGTGGAGCATCAGGGGGAGGACGTGACACTGTGGTTCATCCTAGTTACCAGACTCTAGCTCTATCTCTACTCAAGTCTTGTCCACTAACATCGTCGTATCGTCATTACCTTAGCAGAACTATTACGTCGTAGGGCATCAGGGGAGGTGGTCTCAGACCGTGTAGTCTCTGACTCTGCCAGGGGGCCTTAGCTCTATCTCTATGGACGTATTAAGGGATGCTGAGGTGAGGCCTTGGATACACTGTTTGACATTAGGATTGGTTAGTTGCAAGCCCAGTTTGCAAGCCCTCGCCAACAGGGGCTTACGTGTTGGTATGGGTAGAGCATCAGGGGGAGTGTGATGCAGTGCGGTCCTAAGCACTTTAGCTCTATCTCTATTCCCTGGTGGGTGCATGTGGGGCGGCAATGGTGTTTGATCCATTGGGCGGTTCCACACATTCGTGTATAGAGGTGCAGCGGCCACCTATCCTTTCTATTGCACATTGCAAACTTATGAACTAGAGCAAAGATATGAATTGAATGCATGCATATGTTTGTTGCATTGTTTTGTTTACTCACTGAGCTGTGATGTGTGCTCACCCTTTTTGAATTCGAATATTTTTAGTTGATGATGCAGGTACGATAATGGAAGATTATATGAATGCTCCAACATACGGGCATGCGGTGGCAATGGAGGCAAAAGTGATGATGGAGTCGCATGATTCATCATACGAGTGCAACTCCTGTGGTTTTTTATTAGATTTGTTTAAGTTATACAGATAATGTAATTGATTTAATTATTTTAATTTATGTATTAGTCCTTTGGGAGATAATTTTATCACAGCTAGACTCTCAGTTCATTTAATATTAAAGACTTCTGCTATCGCATATTTATTCTAATTTTTGGTAGTGGATGTGTATGGTTTAAGAAAATGGACACAGCCTATTCGAGATCCTGATTGAACCGTTGGTTTATTAACGGTTCATCACACCATTCTGAATAGTATGGAATTGGGGTGTGACACAAGATGAGGCAGGTCACAAGTCAAATTTAGTTGTTATGATTGACTGGTTAAGTTTGTATGGTAGCAAACAGTCAAAAACTAAAAATCAGTAAATTTTAGACCTATGGGGGCATGTTTGGGGGGCTACGGTCGCACCTATGGTCGACCGTAGTGAGACAATGAGACCTATGGTCACATGTCTTGGTGGTACGATCGACGGTTTATTCGATCGTATGATCGACTGTAGGAACCCAGAATCGACTCCGTGTTTAGGAAATTTTCCTAATTTGAGGAGGACTCTTTCCTAATTGAAAGAGGACTCCATATGGAGGTTTTCCCTCTATATAAGGGACGTTCCTTAGCCTCTCTCACTCTTTTAGAACCCAAATTGAAACCCTAAACCTAAGAGAGAAAGAGAGAGAGGAAGAAAAGGAGAAGGAGACTTGGAGAAGAAGAGAAGGAGAGGAAAGATTTGGGAAAAAGGTTTGCTAAGAAGAGTTCTATCATTCTACAACAAGCTTAAGGTATGGACATGACTCTATAGGATAGATTAGATAGGATAGGTTCCTTTCCATCAAGTTGATGTGTTGAATCTAATGTAACAATTTCCATTATGGAATTTCAAAGAAAAACCATAGAGAATAGGTTAGGGTTAATGGATGAGGGATAAACTATGAATATTGGCCTTAGAATGATCATTAGGGAGGACCCCATTGATGATCCAAGTGGAGGAACTTATGTAAGAAGTAAAAATCAACCAAACTACGTATGGTCGCAGCTAAGGTAGACCATAGGATAAGAAAGTATCGACCACAGCCATTCGGGAAGAATTCAGGAAACATACGGTCAGAGTTACAATCGCATGTAATGCGACCAAAGGGTATCGACCGTAGGTCCTACGGCGCCATATATTGCTACCATAGCATTGACCATAGCATCGACCGTAGGAAAATAGCAAGCATATTTTAAGACCAAACAAGATTTTTGACTACTGTAACTTGGTAAACTTAAACCCTAACTTACATACATTAATTATTTAGGTTCCTAATAGATTCAAAGTGATTTCAAAAGCTTGGGAGAGGAACAAACATCGATCAAAGGTGAGGGACCAAAACCTAAACTAATTGGATAATAACAAACTATTTATTTTTATTAAGTCCAATGCCATGATTGATTCTATGCTTGTATGCTTGTAATGTGCATCTCACATGTCATCCAATATTCCTGTTATTACTGTTCATGCATATTTAATTCTGTTTATTTATAACATAATGATGATAATGATGCTATGAATAGGCATGTGAATGTATATGTGTGGTTGGTGTCTTGGATGCGAGTCGAGCATCAGGGGGAGGACGTGGCATGGTGGTCTTCGACCTCATCACCAGACTCTAGCTCTATCTCTACTCAAGTCTTGCCCACTAACATCATCGTATCGCCATTAACTTGGCAGAACTATTACGTCGTAGGGCATCAGGGAGGTGGTCTCGGACCGTGTGGTCTCTGACTGTGCCAGGGGGCCTTAGCTCTATCTCTATGGACGTATTGAGGGATGCTGAGGTAAAGCCTTGGATACACTATTTGGTATTAGGATTGGTTAGTTGCTAGCCCAGTTTGCAAGCCCTTGCCAATAGGGGCTTACGTGTTGGTATGGGTAGGGCATCAGGGGAAGTATTGGCGGTGTTTGATCCGAACACTTTAGCTTTATTTCTATTCCATGGTGGGTTCATGTGGGACGGCAATGGTGTTTGATCCATTGGGTAGATTCATACACTCGTGTATAGAGGTGCGGCAGCCACCAAACCTTTCTATAGCACATTGCAAACTTATAAACCAGACCAAAGATATGAATTGAATGCATGCATATGTTTGTTGCATTGTTTTGTTTACTCACTGAGCTCAAGTTGGAGAGCTAACCCTCACGCGCGCAATTCTTTTTAGTTTCTGATGTTGCAGGTATTACGGTTGAAGATTATGTCGACACGCCAACATATGAATAGGTGGTGGCTATGGATCAGCAAGCTGTGGAAGACTATTATGATTCGTTAAGCAAGCGTTTCAATTATGAATACGCTTAGTGTTTAACTTTCGTATTTGGATATTTATAATATGTATTAAATTATGTTTTGGTTACTTGGAGATAATTGGAATATTAATTATTTATCATGATTAGACCTCAGTTCATTATTAATAAGACTTCCGCTATGTACTTTATTATATCTGATTAATGTGGAATGTGTTTTGGTTTAACATGGTTGGCATAGCCCATACGAGATCCTTGTTGAACCGTTGGTTTATTGACGGTTCATCACACCATTCTGGTTAGTCCAAAATTGGGGTGTGACACTACATGTTATAAACTTGATTTAAATCTTACCTAATGTCCGATACACTTCTATGCTGATATAGATGCTAGAGTTGTCTCGACTGGAAGACCTGTTACGCGTAAAAATTCAAATTAGTCCATAATTTTGGATGCAGGTCTTACATGTTTCACCTCTTCACACACTTTGTCCCTCCCCTACACGACGATCCCACCCTAAAACTATACTCCTCCTCCACCGGTGTCTCTAATAATACATGCCATTACACCCCTGGCTCTGCCGCTACTGAAGGAGGAGTTGTGGGCAGTGGAGTGGGTCTCAATACTCCCATGACTCTCTGACCCACCATTACTACGATAGCACGGACCTCCCTCCCTTACCCTATGAAGTTTTGGACGTTTCAAATTGTTTCAATTCCTCTACTCTACCAGTTGTTTTAGGTTATGACATGGGAAGCTAAGGGACTTGGCCTGATTCAACAGGTTTCTTTGGGTTTACAAATACACAACAATTGAATAATGGGTTCAACTCGTTGGGTTTTGATTCCAGCGACTATGTTCATGGGCTACTCTTTGGGAGGATGCCTCCTATTTCTGACAATGTGCCATCAGTTATGGATGGTTTCAATTTAGGTTCCTTTGCCTATTTCTTCTTATGTTTTTTTGTGACATTGTCTGTTTCATTTTCTCTTCATGTTTAGGTTTTGTCTTTCTCGTCTTTCCCTTCTGGTTTTGCACTTATTCTTTTGATCTGCAGTCCAGCCTTTTCTCTCTTTGTGTTGACCCTTTGGGTTTTGGTTTTGGCAATTTGGTTTAGTGTTATAAATAGCACTAATGAATGATTAAATCAGACCAGTTTAATATTTATTGGCTTATTGCTTTCCTTTTGTGTCTCCGAATAGATTGGTTTTGGTACTGTAGATGGTTGATTTGAGACAGGACCATGGCCGATTGGCTGGTGTGGTGAAGATAGAGTCAGATGGGAAAGATCCAACGTAACAGATGCAAGGATCCTTCGTAGAACAAATGGAGGAAGACGAGGAGCAAATCAGTGAGATACGGGATGAATTTTGCCTAGGGATGGACAGGTGTGTTTCAGCCGCCGGCCCTTGAGCCAAACACGACGACCCAGATCCACCTTCCAGCGTATGGTCCTCAATGATGACCTCTACACTTAGGCCAATATATTTTATCGTCCTTTTTTATCGATTACTTTTTTGTCAAAATCGAAACTTGGTAGTGGCGAGCGCTCAGAGCCAAAAGAGGAGGGTGGTGGTGGGGATGGCGGTGGAGGGGGTGAAGATGAAAGTAAAATTTGGAAATTTTCAAAGGGGTAAAAATGATATTTTACAATCTCAGGGGTAATATTGCTATTGAAAACAATAGTTACGGTTCGTCTCATCACTTAATGGACTGACAAGGTTTGTTGATACTTATTTTCAAAAGTAGGGGAGGTGGTTGACATTATGGGCTGATATGGGGGTTAGTTGATTTAAGGGTATACCTTAGGGGTGGGAGAAATTTTCCCTTAATAATGTCACACCCCAATTCTAGACTAACCAGTGGTGTGATGAACCATCATGAGAACCAACGGTTCAAACCAATATCTTGTATAGGCCGTGCCAACCATGTTAAACCAAAATACATTCCACAGTAATAATCAGAGATAATAATTTAATAACGAAAGTCTTTATTAATAATAAACTGAGTGTCTACAGTGATAAATAAAAATTTAACAAATTATCTCTAAGTAACCAAAACATAATTAATACATATTATAAGTATCAAAATACGAAAGTTAACCACCAAGCATAAACAAAGTTAAAACACTCACTTTGACGAGTCATATTTGTCCTCCATAGCTTGCTCGTCCATAGCCGCCACATGTCCATATGTTGACGCCTTCATGTAGTCTTCAACGATATTACCTGCACCATTAGAAACTAAAATAAAATGATACCGTGAGGTGAGCTCACAACCTATCTCAGTGAGAAAACAAAACAATGCAATAAACATATGCATACATTCAATTCATATCTTTGGTCTGGTTTTAAAGTTTACAATGTGCTATAGAAAGGATTGGAGGCCACCGCACCTCTATACACGAGTGTGTGAATCCGCCCAATGGATCAAACACCACTGTCATCCCACATGCACCCACCATGGAATAGAGATAGAGCTAAAGTGTCCGGATCACACACCACCAACACTTCCTCTGATGCCCTACCCATACCAACACGTAAGCCCCTATTGGTGAGGGCTTGCAAATTGGACTCACAACTAACCAATCCTAATTCCATCCAAATGTATCCAAGGCCTCACCCTAGCATCTCTCAATACGTCCATAGAGATAGGGCTAAGGCCCCTTGGCAGAGTCAAAGACCACACGGTCTAAGACCACCTCCCTGATACCCTACAACGTAATAGTTCTGCTAAGGTAATAGTGATACGACGATGTTAGTGGGCAAGACTTGAGTAGAGATAGAGCTAGGGTCTGATGATCAAGATGAACCACAATGCCACATCCTCCCCCTGATGCCCCACTAGCATCCAACACACTAACCACACACACAATCACATGCCTATTCCTAGCATCATCATCATCATGTTATAAATAGACAGAAATAAATATGCATGAACAAAAATAACAGTAATATTGGATGACATGTAAGATGCACAATACAAGCATACAAGCATAGAAGCATTAACTACATTGGACAAATAAAATAAAATAGGTTATTATTATCCAATTAATTTAGGTCTTGTTCTGTCACCTTTTATTGATGTTTGTTCCTCTTCCAAGCTTTGAAAGTCACTTTGAATCTATTGAGAACCTAAACAATTAATGTATTTAAGTTAGGGTTCAAGTTTATCAAGTTACAGTAGTCAAAAACCTTGTCTGGATTCAAAATATACTTGCTGTTATTGTATGGTCGATACTCTATGGTCGACCCTATGGTCTCAATATATGCAACCATGCGACGTATGGTCGATACCCTATGGTCGCACTATATGAGACCGCACGTGCGACCACATGATTTTTGAGAACTTCCCGAATAGTTATGGTTGACTCTCTTCTCATCCTATGGTCGACCATAGCTACGACCATACGTAGTCAGGTTAATTTTTACTTCTCATATGAGTTCCTCCTCTTGGATCATCAATGGGATTCATCCTAAAATCATTATATGGCCTTTAATCACAGTTTATGCTTATCAATTATCCCTACCCTACTCTCTATGGTTTCCAATAGAAAACCTATAACCGAATCATTGTATTAGGTTCCATATATCAATTTGAAAAGAACATATTCTATCTTATCTACCCTAAAGAGTCAAGTCCATACCTTAAGCTTGCTGTAGAGAGATAGAGCTCTTCTCTGCAAAAATCTTCCTCTCAGCCTTTTTCTCCAAATCTCCTTCTCCTTCTCTTCCTCTCTCTCTTTCTCTCTTAGGTTTAGGGGGTGTTTGGTAACACTCTAGAAGTTGGATTCTGACTTCTGGAGCATAAATGGAGTAGAAGCTTGTTTGGTAACCCGGTTCGGACTTCTGGAGAATCCATGTGTGAACCGGCTCCAAATGAGCTCTAGAATCCAATTTTTTGGAGCATCAAATAGATGCTTTTCGACTTCAGAACACAATTTTGGAGTAAAAATCACCCCACACCACTACTACCACCAACTACCACTACCACCACCACAACTCACCACCGCCACCACCCTCTACCACCCACTGTCGCCACCACCACCACCACCACCACACTGCCACCACCCACCGCCACCACCACCAGTCACCGGTCACCAACCACCGTCCCCTACCATCGCCACCACCACCAGCCACCAACCACCACCACCACCACCACCTACCACCACCACCAACTATCACCCACCACCACCGCCACCACCACCACTCCCCGTCGCCATCACCACTAACCACCCACCACCGCCACCACCATCCACTACCACCCACTGCCACCTACTATCGCCACCACCACCAACCACCAACCACCACCACCCACTACCACCACCAACTATCACCCACCACCACCGCCACCACCACCACCCCCCGTCGCCACCACCACCAACCACCCACCACCGCTACCACCATCCACCACCTCCACCACCAACCACCGCCACCACCATCCACCATCGCCACCTCCACCAACTATCACCCACCACCACCGCCACCACCATCCATGACCACCCACCACCACCGCCACTACCCTCCACCACCACCACCCACCAACCTTCACCCTTCACCACCACCTCCCACCTACCACCACCGTCACCAACCATCACCATTCACCATTAGTGCCACCATCCACCACCCACCAACACCATTTTGGAGTTCATGACTAAATTAGGTTAACAAACATGTTTCTACTCCTATATACTCCTGAATCCTTTTGAAGTTGGAGTAGAAATTTGAACCAGAAGTAAGAATCCCAGAGTTGAAGTTTTAACAAACAGCCCCTTAGAGTTTCAATTTGGGTTCTAAAGGAGTGAGAGAGGCTAAGGGATGTCCTTTATATAGAGAAAAACCTCCATGTAGAGTCCTCTTTCAATTAGGAAAGAGTCCCCCTCAAATTAGAAAAGTTTCCTAAACACGGAGTCGGTTCTAGATTCTTACGGTCGATCGTGCAATTGCATAATCCGTCGATCATACAACCAAAACTTGCGACCATAGGTTGTACGGTCACAACTTAGTCGACCATACGGCCAACCATACCCCTCAAAAATGATACCATACGTCCAAAATTTATTGGTTTTTAGTTTTTGACTAGTTGCTTGCACACAAACTTAAACAGTCAACCACACCAACTAAATTTGACTTATTGCTTACCTCATCTTGTGGTTTCTTCATACAATTGATTCACTTGGGTCGATTATGATGGAAAGACCGGTCACGACACGAGAACGTAAGGTTAGACCGGGTTCGTGGCGTGCGGGTCTTACAAATAATATTTTTCTCGACTATGTTTGGTTGCAAGGGAAATTAAGGGGAAGGGAAGGGAATACGAATAATTCTTCCGAATTCAAATTATATTAAATGATTCTTTAAAATTCTCGCTTTTTTTGTCAAAAAAAAAATATCGCGAATAATTCTTTCAAATCCGAATTATATCGAATAATTCTTATACTAAAAAAACTATTATTATCCTAGTGGAGGACTTAATGCCTTAACTACAATTCTCAAACAAAGTTTTTCAGGGAAAAAAAACCTTAATGTCATAACTATTTGCATCTTTTCCAATCTAAGACTAATTCTAAGTTTAAAAATCACGTTATAATACAAACAGATCATTAATTTCTTCTCTTTTTTTTCCTATGAGAGATTAAATATGAGTAAGAAAATAAAATCAAAATACAAAGCAAATCATTAATTCCATTTGACAATATGAAATTAAATATGAGTACAAAAATCATACCATAATACAAAGCAAGTCATTACTTTCGTGTGCTTTTCCAATCAAGATTAAATATGAGTATAAAATAAATATTTTAATACAAATCATGAGGAAGTAATTAACGAACATGAAAAAGAGATGGATTTCATGAAGATGATTGGATGAATTTATGAAAATGTTTGATTTTATGAACATCAGCTTCACTAAATTAGTATTGCAATCATAATGAAATCTCATGATCCACATTATATACTGTAATGAAATCTAACAAATCCAACTTATACACACATACCCATCTATATGTATTATATTGTTATTTATACATTAAATATTATTCTAATGTCACTTGTACATTATGCAGGTGTGATAATTGATTGATAGTGTGAAATATGAGCACCAAATATTAAAAATTAACATCCAAATTTTTTGTCGAACCGATCCGAATTCAAATTTTATTTTAAGTCTGCTTTTTTTATTGCATCTTTGACCGAATTCTTAAATTATCGAAATGACTCATTCCGACTTATTTTCATTCCGAATAATTCCCGAATTAAATAACTATGGTTGTAATCATTACAAAAGTTTTCTTTTTAAGTTTAAAAATTCCACTTCCCTTCCCTCTAATTCCCCTTTTTTTTTTGGGTAAATCCTCCAATTCCCCTTGCAACCAAACACAGTCCACGTGATCATAATGACTCTTTGGCGAAAAGTATCTGAAGTGCAGAGGGACAGTTTTAAGCAACCGTGTACATAACGGTGCAACTTTTGGACCGGAACCATTTACCAAAACCAGAATACCGTTTAGTAAATGGTTCGGTTTTGATTTGGATTTCTAGACCATTTACCAAGCCGATTATGCACCAGTTAAACCGTTTATAAATGAACCATTTAAACAATTTAATACCCTTATCAAGTTATCTTATCTCTAACCCTAAACAACTAAACTAGTTAAACAGTAAACAAAGGGCAGCTAAAGCTTTAAAACAATGATATTTCTTCTTCAGAAAGTTCAAATTCAATTCCATGGGGATAATGTTTTTGTGGAACAAGTTGTTGATCTTCTTTCTAATTTTAAGTTATATAAGGTTTCCATTATTTTTTTTATTTTTTTTTTGGGTTTATATTGGAAAAGTCAAATTTGTAGACTTAGCATGATTTGGTTGCTATGTTTAGTAGCTTATTCAATTTCATTTTCAATAGGATAGATATTGTAATTTATTATTTTATTGGAGAAGTTATTTAGGTGCACTTTGTGGTCAACAATATCTCCGTCAACAAAGGGAGTGTAGGATTACAAGGTATACATATTTTTTTTTATGAAAAGTTGATTAATAATCGACACATTAAACCGTTTATAAACCACAAACAAAATCGATTAATGAAAAACCGTTTAAAAATCGACAAACTGAAACTTGGTTTCAATTTTGACACCGTTTAGGCTTAGTTTGGATCCTTTTTTTTTTTTGTTTCTTATCTACTTATCAAAAATCATTTTTGATAAAAAAAATAAAATGTTGTTTGGTAGTTACAATCAAAAATAGATTGTAGAATTAAAAATAGATTGGTTCTATTAAGAATAAAAATATTTTTTTATTAATTCATGTGGCAAAATTTTTAATCCATGATATCTTATGAAACCCTTATCCGGTGAAAACAAAATTTGGACAAGCTTACCTTTTTGCCTAGACTTGACATCAAATGATCTGATCTATGATTAAACAATGGGAAAAGTATTGGATCTCTCCTTTCTCTCTCTCATCCAATAGATCTTATGTCACACCCCAATTCCGCACTCTTCAGAATGGTGTGATGAACCGCTAGTAAACCAACGGTTCAACCAGGATCTCGGACAGACGATATCCGTTTTATCTAAACCTCATACATCCACATTCATAATCAGAATAAATACACAATAGTGGAAGTCTTATAGTAAAATGAACTGAGAATCTACTGTGATATTAATATTTAAATAGCAAATTATTCTGTGTTAACTAAGAGATAAATAAATATCAAATACATGTCTTTACTAAATCCAAATAATGAAAATAACATCTAATCGAATACACATGAGTTGCACTCGCAAGAGGAGTCAAGTGTATCCACTTCATCTTCAACTTCCATCGCCGCCATGTGCCCGTACACTAGAGCATTGACATAATCTTCGACGGTAGTACCTGCATCATCAACTAAAAATATTCGACGTCGAGGGGGTGAGCACACGTCATGGCTCAGTGAGCAAACAAAACAATGCAACAATACATATGCATGCAATCAATTCATATCTTTGGTCTGGTTTAAAGTTTGCAATATGCAATAGAAAGGTTTGGGTGGTCAAAGGTTAACGTTTATTGACCCCTCCTCTATACACAAGTGTGTGACGCCGCCCGAAGGTAACATTTATCGTCGACTCATAAGCACCCAATTCATGAACATTGTACAACAAAGGTTAACGTTTATTGTTGTACAGTGTCATACCAACACGTAAGCCCCTGTTGGCGAGGGCTTGCAAACTAGGCTCGCAACTAACCAATCCTAATGCCAAACAGTGTATCCAAGGCCTCACCCCAGCATCCCTCAGAACATCCATAGAGATAGAGCTAAGGCCCCCCGGTAGAGTCAGAGACTACAAGGACCGAGACCACCTCCCCTGATACTCTACGACGTAATAGTTCTGCTAAAGTAATGGCAATACGATGATGCTAATGCACAAGACTTAAGTTAGAGTTAGAGCTAAAGTGATGAGGCCCAGCCTATAATACCCCCTGATACTCACTCGCATCAAGTACACCAACCACACACATACATTCACATGCCTATTCCTATCATCATCATCATTATCATGTTATAAACAATAAAGTAAATATGCATGAACAATAAATAGAAATATCGGATGACATGTTGAATGCACATTACAAGCATGTTCGCATAGAATCAAGCATAGCATTGGACTCAAGAAATAAAACAGTTTATTATTAACCAATTAGTTAAGAGTCTTGTTTCCTCTCCTTAGCTTGCTAATAGATCCTCTTTCAAGCTTTAAAATCACTTTTATATTGTTATTATATTGCTAGAAGACCTAACAAAGTCGATGAAATTTAATTAGAACTAATTCAGAATTTAAAAACCATACTGTTAACTGGGGGTCGGAGCTAGGGTCTGAGTTATGATCAACCCTGGGTGCGACCACCCCTATTCTGGGCTTCCCGAACACTGGGTGTCAATGCTCAGGGTCTGGTAGGGTCGATTGGCCATCGACCCCCCATGCGACCCCCTGTAGGTTTTGTCGATTTTTCTTCCTTCAGCCCATTCTTCGTGCTTGGGGTCCTATTGTCACACCCCAATTCTGATCCCACCAGAATGGTGTGAGTGAACCGTCATTAAACCAACAGTTCACACCAGGATCTCGAATAGACCGTGTCCACTCATACAAATCCATTACACATAACCACAATCAGAATATAAATAGTACAGTGGAAGTCTTTAAATAAATGAACTGAGAATCTATTGATAACTTAAATAAAATATCCAATTATCAAATTCAAACATATAATATAATACCCTTACATCTCTTTAAAAGTTAATCAAAAATAACTGAAACAGATAAATAAAATCAATCACAGGTACACGCAGAAAGGGCACTCGCATGAAGCGTCATTCTCATCCTCTCCTGCCTGTGCACCCAGAGCAGCAACATCACCATACGCCGGAGCGTTCATATAGTCATCCACCGTGTAACCTGCATCAACATCTAAAAACAATGTATATACAAAGGGTGAGCTCACAACTTACCCCAGTAAGACAATCAAACAGTTTCACAATATTATGCATGAGTAACAATCATTTTATGTTGTGGTCTGGTTTAAGTTTGCAATGTGCTATAGAAAGGTTTGGTGGCCCCCGCACCTTTATCCACGAGTGTGTGGCACAGCATGGATCACACCCCCATCTGCCCACATGCACCCATCATGGAATAGAGATAGAGCTAAGATACCCCCGTACCTCCCCTGATGCTCTACCCGTACCAGTACCTAAGCCCCTACTGGCCAGGGCTCACAAACTGGGCTCGCAACTAACCAATCCTATATGTCATCAATGTATGCTCTATCCCAGCACAGCCGTCTACGGCATAGAGATAGAGCTAAGGCATTCCCACACCTCCCCTGATGCCCTATCTGTAACTAACCCACTAGGATAGATACATAACGCAAGTAGACCCTATCCCAACATAACTCCCTACGGCATAGAGATAGAGCTAAAGCATCGTGGACAAGCCAGCGTCGACCTCGTAGACCACAATGCCACATAACCATGGCCAGGCCAGCATCAACATCGGAGACCACCGTAACACGACCTTCCCCTGATGCCCCACCCGTACCAAGCATGTTAAGACAGAATACTACAAAAGGTGCTAGTGTGAGGAGCGATCCCAGGCCCATGCCCCACTCCACACACTAACGAAAATAATCACATGCTTAACAATCACATCCTATCAATGCATGAACAATAATAATAACTGAAAGTAAAGGATGGCATGTGAATATGCACAAACAACACAACATATATATATTCATGTGATTAACAAAGATTTACTGTCCATAAACTATTAGGTTTAGGTCAGATTCCCTTACCTGACGCTCGTTTGTTAGTTTGCTCCACGTCGCAAGATCCAAACGAAAAGTCACAAAGTCCTACAATATTATTAGGGTTTCATTAGAATAGTTTTCTTGGGGTTTCATGTTGGTCGAAAACCAACAAAGTCCAAAACCAGCCTTTCAGAGTTGTCCAGTCACAACATACCGGTTGCAGCTCTGTGAGCAAACTAGCAACCGGTATGGTCGACCGGTATGTCTCCGGAAGACCATACACTTGGTTTTTCGACTGCCGTCGATCGATTACCTTGGATTTTCAGGGTTTCACCTACCCATTCTAAATCTGAGCTTTGAGTTAGAGTTATCCCCAACTCATTCGAGTCTAGTTTCAATGAATATCATCTCGGAACTCGAATCTAGGGTTTGACGGCAACTTAGGGTTTAATACCCAATTTAGGGTTTTAGATCAATACCTACTTTGCATGGTATTGATCCACCCACACAACTATCCTAGAGTCATAGGGTAAGAAGAATGATTAAAACACTTACCGTCGACTGGCGTAAAGTGAGCGTCGTCGAACGGCAATGGCGGCACCTCCTTCTTCTTCCTAGCTCCTTCTCCTTTCCAACCTCCTTCTCTTCTCTAGGGTTTATGAGAGATAATGGAAAGGATTTGAGGAGGTTTAAGGTGTATTTATATGCTAGAATTAGGGTTTAGTAACCCTATTAGAATTAGGAAGGTTCAGGCATTAGGGTTTAGGAAAATGGGACCCATAGAGATCTAATCCCAGATCTCCGCACTCAGCTGCGCAGAGCTGTCCGGTCGACCGGTACCATCGACCGGTCAACATAAAATGATGAATATTTGACCGTCTTTGATCCGATTTCGTACCTGTTTGTCATCCGCTCGTCCCATCTGGCCCAGTGATGATCGGAAGACCTGCTACGACACAAAACCAAGGTTTAGACCGGGTTTACGGAGTGCGGGTCTTACAACTCCCCCACCCTTAAAAGAAATTTTGTCCCAAAATTTGCATGTAGGTCTCACAACTCCCCTACCCTTAAAAGAAATTTTGGCCTCGAAATTTGAACGTACCTTGATCGTCGAAAAGGTTAGGATACTCCTTCCTCATCGCGCTCTCCTCTTCCCAAGTAATTTCCTCAACATCCTGGCTTCTCCAATGCACCTTCACATAATGGATATCCTTGGTTCGAAGTTATTGTATCTTTCGACTTGAGAGCATCACAGGCACCACTTCGAATGTTAAGTCTTCAGTCAAGTCTGGGGGATTAGCGGTCAAGATGTGCGATGGATCTCTGACATACTTCTTCAGTAATGATACATGGAACACGTTATGAACGCTTGACATAGATGGTGGTAGAGCCAATTGATATGCTACATTACCATGTCGGGTCAATATCTCATATGGTCCCACATACCTGAGGCATAGCTTCCCCTTCTTACCCAACCCTTTTCAGACCTCGCACCGGTGATACCTTCAAGAATACTTTGTCACCCACTGCAAACTCCAGATCTCGACGTCGATTATCCGCATAATGCTTCTGTCGGACTTGATTTGTCTTTACTCTCTCCTTGATTTGATCAATCACTCGGCAAGTTTCTTCAACAAACTCCGGTCCTATAATTCTTCTTTCTCCCACCTCGTTCCATAACAGAGGTGTACGACACTTCTTCCCATAGAGCGCTTCATATGGGGCCATCTGAATTGTAGCCTGATAACTGTTGTTATAAGCAAACTCGATAAGTGATAGTTTCTCATCCCAAGCTCCCTTGAAATCTAATGCACAAGCTCGGAGCATATCTTCTAAAATTTGAATAGTTCGCTCTGACTGTCCGTCCGTCTGAGGGTGAAAAGCTGTACTGAACTTCAACTTTGTTCCCATAGCTTTCGGTAATCCTTCCCAGAACTTTGATGTAAAACGGGGATCTCTGTCAGATACTATACTCTCTGGGATGCCATGAAGTCTGACTATATTATCAACATATAACTTGGCCAGTTTCTCCATGGTATACTGAGGTCTGACCGCAATGAATCGAGTTGTCTTTGTGAGTCGATCTACTATTACCCAAACTGCATCCACTGACCTAGGTGTCAAAGGTAGGCCAGTGACGAAATCCATGGTAATACAATCCCACTTCCATGCAGGTTCCGATAATGGTTGTAGTAAGCCTGCGGGTCTCTGCCTTTCTGCTTTAACTTGCTAACAATTCAGACATTGGAACACGAAACGAGCTATATCTGCTTTCATACCCCCCCACCAATATAGTCTTCTTAAATCATGGTACATTTTGGTACTTCCTGGATGTACCGAATATGGAGTGTAATGAGCTTCAGTCATAACTCAATCTCTGATATTGCAGTCTTCACTCTCAGGTATACATAACCATCCACGATACCTGAGTACCTTGTCTGAATCCAAGGAAAAGTCAGGATTGCTTGTACCCTTCTCTAGGTCTTCTTGCACTGTCTTGAGATGTGGATCATGTAGGGTTGCTACCTTGACTTCATCGACTAGATCCGGTGAGATCTTCAAAGCTGCGAACATCATGGTGAACTTATGAATTAAGCCTTGCTTGACTGGATCTTCTGCAGTCTCTATTATATACACTTCATCGCCTTCAATTGAACTTAATGCTGCGGCATATAATAGAGCATTTGTACTTGGTCCTGCCTCAGGTTTCGATGCCCACTTTCTGCTTAAGGCGTCCGCCACCACATTTGCTTTACCCAGATGGTACTGGATGTCACAATCATAATCTTATAATAACTCCAGCCATCTCCTTTGTCTCATATTCAGATCCTTCTGAGTGAAAAGATAAGTTAAGCTCTTGTGATCTGACTTGATCTGAAACTTCTCACCATACAAGTAGTGTCTCCAAGTCTTGATTGCATGTATAACTGCTGCTAACTCCAAATCATGCGTAGGATAGTTCTTCTCATGCTCCTTTAACTGTCTTGATGCGTAAGCAATCACCTGTTCTCCTTGCATCAGTACACACCCAATACCCAACCCTAAAGCATCCGTATATAAAGTAAACGGTACGCTTGGTTCTAGGATGGTCAAGATAGGTGCAGAGACTAGTCTTGACTTCAAAGTGTGAAAGCACTTCTCACACTCATCTGTCCATATGAATTTCTCTCCCTTCTTGGTCAATCTGGTAAGTGGAACAGCGATCCTGGAGTAATCTTCCACGAATCTTCTATAATAACCAGCCAACCCAAGGAAACTACGAATCTCCGCAACAGATATTGGTGCTTCCCATCCTACTATAGCATCTATCTTACTTGGATCAACCTTGATACCGTCTTCAGATACGACATGGCCCAAGAAAGCTACTTCCATCAGCCAAAACTCACACTTCTTGAACTTAGCATAAAGCTTTTCTTGTCTCAGCCATTGTAGGGCTGCCTTCAAATGTGTTGTATGAGTCTCCATGTCCTTTGAGTAGATCAAGATGTCATCGATGAAAACGATGACTGAAGTGTTCAACATATCATGAAACACTCGGTTCATCAGTTCCATGAACGACGCTGGAGCATTGGTCAACCTGAAAGACATAACTAGAAACTCATAATGCCCATACCTCGTCCTGAAAGCAGTCTTCGAAATATCTTCGGCCTTGATCTTCAGTTGGTGATACCCCGACCGGAGATCAATCTTCGAGAAAACCTTTGCACCCTACACTTGATCGAACAGATCATCGATTCTAGGCAAAGGATACCGATTCTTGATCGTCAACTTGTTCAGCTCACGGTAGTCGATACACAGCCTTACACTTCCGTCTTTCTTCTTGACAAATAATACAGGTGCTCCCCAAGGCGATATGCTAGGTCGTATGAAACCCTTATCTAACAATTCTTGTAGTTGGGTCTTCAACTCCTTTAACTCAGTAGGGGCCATCCTGTATGGTGCTTTAGACACCGACGCCGAACCTGGCATAAGGTCTATTACAAACTCTGTAGACCTGTCCGATGGTAGACCTGGAAGCTCCTCTAGAAATACATCTGGGAACTCTCGAACCACATCTATATCTTCCATCTTGTGTGACTCCGCCGTGATGTCGACTACAGATACTAGATACCCCACTCCCCCTTTCTCTAAGCATCTCTTAGCTTTTAGGGCAGAGAGAATCAGCTTCCTCTTCCTAGGTAATTTGGTCCCATTGAAGCTCTACTCCTTTCCCTTATTGTCTGTAAGCACAAGCTTCCTTTCTCCACATAAAAGAATAGCTGAATGATGGCCTAGCCAATCCATTCCCAAGATGACATCAAAGTCTGCCATCTCGAGTAGTACCAGACTTGCTTCTAAGTCTCGGCCCTCAATACATACAGTACATGGTCCATAATAATCAGTCAAAGCCACTTTGACTCCTAGCGGAGAGCGAACTATCAAGCTTGGGTTTAAGTGCTTGATTGGTAACTCCATTCGCTTTCCAAAGGAAATAGAAACAATGGAGTGCGTGGCCCCAGAGTCAAATAATACTCTGGTGGGTATACCAGCTACATTTACAATTCCTGAAATTTATTGCCCCTTAGTTCTACATGCTCACACACACAATGAAATAGTAAGCTAAATCGTAAGGGATAGAGTCGTACCAGTGACCACATCGGGTGATGCGGCTGCCTCTTCAGTGGTGACCGCATATACTTTTCCTTGTTGGGGAGGTTGCTTCCTAGGTAGAGTGTAGGTTCTTACAATATGACCCACTTGCTGATAGTTGAAACATTTGATATTCGGGTTGAATCTGGCGTTCTGTGGCACAGGTGGTGCCATATTGTTTCTAGCAGTTACTGTAGCGGTCTGAGCCCTGTATGGGCAGAAGGGTCTATTGTTACCACCATCAGAACTCTCAATAGCGGGTCTCTTCACTCCCCTATTCTGCAGGAAGAAGCTGTCCCACTGACTGGACTCTATCACCCTCGCAACCTGCACAGCCTCATTATAGATTTTCTTGTCCAGGCCCAATATGTGCTCTTTGATGCTTCCACGTAGTCCCATGGTGAACCTACGTGTCTTGGTCTCTTCTTCTTGCATACTTGCCGGTGCAAAGAAAAATAACTCCTCGTACCTCTGCTGGTAGGCATCCACAGTCGACTGAGACTGCTGCAAATTAAGGAACTCCTTCTCCATCTGATCTTTGAACTCTTCGAAAAATACTCATCGAAGAAGGCAACCTTGAACACTTCCCAATCTACCTGTGTATGCTTCGTCTCCAGATATGCCCGTGTAGAATTCCACCAAGCATTTGCATCTTCTTTTAGCATGTGAGTGGCAAATAGGACCTTTTCATCCTCGGTAAAAGTCATCAGTTGGAAATTCTTCTCCATCTCTGCAACCCACTGTGCTGGCCACAATGTTTTCCCCGTCTTACCTGTGAATGATGAAGGCTTCAACTTTAGGAATCTATCCACCGCCCTGCTTAGATCGTGCTGTCCCTGTGTATTCATTCCATACCATGGTGGTGGATATGGATATGCTCCCTGATGAGTAGAAGATGACGGAAACTGGTGCGGTGGTGGTATATTCTGGGGTTGGCCCATCTGCCCTGGACTACCATGCGTTGGCTGAGTGGTATTATTCCCTCCAGACTCGGGCGTACCTCCAGTGGGAACAAAACCCGGTGGCCTGAACATCTTCAGTATCTCGCTCAGGAATTCTTTCTGCTGAGCTTGCATCTGATAGACCAGATTTGTAACAATGGTCTCAGAATTCCTCTGAGGTGGGCCAGGAAAATTTGTTGGTACTTTTGGAACCTGCTCTTCCTCAATTTCCGGGCTTGGCTCTGTAACATGGCCTGGTTCAACCTGTTCTTCTTCCTTGAGGCGCATCCTAGCCTGGTGACGCTTCCGACCCCTACGACCGTTTCCGCCCACCATCTCAGACTATTCTGTTTGAATCTAAGAAGAAGACATAACACATGAGAATGAAGCAATAGTGGTGTTAGTCTTGAATAATATAAGGCGAAAAAGTCGCAAAAAGGAGTATTTAAATTTATAAAATTTTAAAATTTTCCAAGATTTTTCTGGCTATTCAGGTGCTGACCGGTCGCAACATACCGGTCGCACCCCTGTAGAATATGCTGCAACCGGTATAGTCGACCGGTCAGAATTTAAAATTCTAACCGAGACATAGCGGTCGCATGCCTGGGAGATACCGGTCGACACTCTGTAGACAGTGTTGCGACCGGTATAGTCGACCGGTCAGAATTAAATTTCTGACCGAGACATAGCGGTCGCATGTCTGTAGGGATACCGGTCGACCGGTATAGGCCAAACCATCGACCGGCATGCCCATAATTGCTTTTAAAATCACAAAAAGTGAGAATTTTTCTCACTTTTCTTTCTCCTTTCTTCTCCGGTGGCGATTCTTCTCTGGATTCCGAGTTGCTACAGTCCGACCGGTGACTTTAGAAGCCGTTTTCTTCCGTTCAAGACATAGAACATCGTCTCCAGGTAAGTCTCTTCCTTCTCTTTCTAGTTTTTATAAATTTTTCATATCGTCTTTATGTAAAATTTTAGGTTTTTCTTTGATTGAGAGATTCTAACCGTAGGAACTCTTTTCCTTCAGTTTAGAAAGAGTTTAGGGACCCCTAAGAGAAAAAAAGACCTCAACCTATTTGAGGTTCCACCGAACGGTTTTTGGAAAAATCGAATTTTTACACTTTTTAACCTAGGTTTTCTTAAAAATTCGAAATTTCTTGATTTTTCTCAAATTCCTGAAATTTCTTATTGTAATTGCCTGTGATTGGTTTGTTGAAAAGTGTGGGGGTTACATAAGTCCTCCTCCCCAAGTTTTTGGGTGAGTTCGAGGATTTTTCCTAATTTACAGTCGTTATGCTGCCGAAATTTCAACAAAACCTAACATTTTCTTCTTATTTTCTTTTGTTTTACAGTTTAATGGCTCCACGTCGTGCACTAGGCAAACGTCCTCATGGCTCGAGCATCGCGCTTCTCAGCCACCCGCTCCACAACTCGACGAGTGTTGGTTTCAATCCTTGGAGGCACAAGCTCGTTTCCCATGGTTCGATAGCAAAAACATCGAATCTGGGCGTCGAGTTAACTTGGATCAGCTGGAGAGGTTCGATGTGCGAGCCTCTTTCGACGCGCTTGGGTGGGTACCGGTAATATCCTACACTGATACCACCCGTCCCAACCTGGTTAAGCATTTCTATGCTAACCTGGAGCTGCATGGGGATGTCAATGATCCCAACCAGGGTAGGGACTTGCGCATCTCCAGCTACGTCAAGGGTGTGCCTATCTCCTTCAACACCCACCAATTAGTTGATCTGTTGGGGGTACCCAACGATGGAGACCTAGTCTACTGCCCCCCAAAGGTGAAGGGTTATCTGAGCGAGGACCTACGCCGAGAGATCGCAGAGCAGATCCTCAATCTTGGGGCTCCTATGAAGGCGGCTAGTCTGAAGCCCCTAGCTCGAGTCTGCAGCCGCATCATCCAGCACGACATCGTGCCCCAGAGCGGCCACTACAATGAGTTATCTCAGCTCACTCAGTACATCACCTACTGCTTCTGCACCGGGGAGCGGGTCTCTCTCCCTTACCTCATCATCCGGACCATGCATCAGGCAACCCTGGCCGATCAGGCCAGTAACCTTCCATACGGTCGTCTCATCACCTTCCTGCTACGTCGCCTGGGTGTGAGCTTGACAGGCAAGGTGACTGTTGAGGATACCATGACCTCCGACATTGACTGGGAGGCTCTTCAGAGGATGCAGATGGTCGACCTGCCCGTTAGCGATGACGAGTTGGAGGCTCGCCCTCGTCCACTCGGGAGGGTAGCAGCCGCAGCAGCAGCAGCAGCAGCAGCCAATGCGGCCTATGCGGCAGAGGCTGGGGGTGATGATGACGATATGGCTGGGGAAGCACTAGTGCCTGTCCCACAGCCTACACCTGCAGCACCACCGTCTACCTCTACAGCTGGACCATCTCAGCCTTCTCCCGACACCATGATGGGTATGTTTATGGAGATCAGGGACGCTCAGCGTGAGATGAGTCGTGACTTGGCGCAGTTGGCTCGCAGCCTCAGAGTCACACAGGATCAGGTGCACTGACTCAGGGTCGCTTACGAGCGAGACTATGATATAGCAGACCCTATTCCTCCCAGGCCCCCTACCCCATGATTGGCCCTCTTTGTTTTCTTTCACTTGACGGTTTATATAACAGGGTAACTGTTCGATTTGTGGACTGTACCCTGTAGCACTATTTCATTTGATACTCTTTTCTTTTATTTAAATGAAAGTTTCCATGTTTCATCTAACTAGTATATGTGCACATGTTAAGTTTCATATTTAGTATAGCATATTATGCTCTTTCTTAATCCGTCTCAGGTATCAAACAATGCTTAGGGTGTGTTTGTATTAAAAAAAATTTAATATTTCCTAACTCAGTTCATCGACTTAGTTAAGTGCAATATGGTTTGTTGGACAGAGCCCGAGAGCTCTGATACCAAGTTGTCACACCCCAATTCTGATCCAACCAAAATGGTGTGAGTGAACCGTCATTAAACCAACAGTTCACACCAGGATCTCGAATAGACCGTGTCCACTCATACAAACCCATTACACATAACCACAATCAGAATATAAATAGTACAGCGGAAGTCTTTAAATAAATGAACTGAGAATCTATTGATAACTTTAAATAAAATATCCAATTATCAAATTCAAACATATAATATAATACCCTTACATCTCTTTAAAAGTCAATCAAAAATAACTGAAACAGATAAATAAAATCAATCACAGGTACACGCAGAAAGGGCACTCGCATGAAGCGTCATGCTCGTCCTCTCCTGCCAGTGCACCCAGTGCAGCAACATCACCATACGCCGGAGCGTTCATATAGTCATCCTCCGTATAACTTGCATCAACATCTAAAAACAATGTATATACAAAGGGTGAGCTCACAACTTACCCCAGTAAGACAATCAAACAGTTTCACAATATTATGCATGAGTAACAATCATTTTATGTTGTGGTCTGGTTTAAGTTTGCAATGTGCTATAGAAAGGTTTGGTGGCCCCCGCACCTTTATACATGAGTGTGTGGCACAGCATGGATCACACCCCCATCTACCCACATGCACCCATCATGGAATAGAGATAGAGCTAAGATACCCCCGTACCTCCCCTGATGCTCTACCCATACCAGTACCTAAGCCCCTACTGGCCAGGGCTCGCAAACTGGGCTCGCAACTAACCAATCCTATATGTCATCAATGTATGCTCTATCCCAGCACAGCCGTCTACGGTATAGAGATAGAGCTAAGGCATTCCCACACCTCCCCTAATGCCCTATCTGCAACTAACCCACTAGGATAGATACATAACGCGGGTAGACCCTATCCCAACATAACTCCCTACGGCATAGAGATAGAGCTAAAGCATCGTGGACAAGCCAGCGTCGACCTCGGAGACCACAATGCCACATAACCATGGCCAGGCCAGCATCAACATCGGAGACCACCGTACCACGACCTTCCCCTGATGCCCCACCTGTACCAAGCATGTTAAGACAGAATACTACAAAAGGTGCTAGTGTGAGGAGCGATCCCAGGCCCATGCCCCACTCCACACACTAACGAAAATAATCACATGCTTAACAATCACATCCTATCAATGCATGAACAATAATAATAACTGAAAGTAAAGGATGACATGTGAATATGCACAAAAAACACACCATATATATATTCAGGTGATTAACAAAGATTTACTGTCCATAAACTATTAGGTTTAGGTCAGATTCCCTTACCTGACGCTCATTTGTTAGCTTGCTCCACGTCGCAAGATCCAAACGAAAAGTCACAAAGTCCTACAATATTATTAGGGTTTCATTAGAATAGTTTTCTTAGGGTTTCATGTTGGTCGGAAACCAACAAAGTCCAAAACCAGCCTTTCAGAACTGACCAGTTGCAACATACCGGTTGCAGCTCTGTGAGCAAACTAGCAACCGGTATGGCCGATCGGTATGTCTCCGGAAGACCATACACTTGGTTTTTTTACTGTCGTCGATCGATTACCTTGGATTTTTAGGGTTTCACCTACCCATTCTAAATCTGAGCTTTGAGTTAGAGTTATCCCCAACTCATTCGAGTCTAGTTTCGATGAATATCATCTCGGAACTCGAATCTAGGGATTGATGGCAACTTAGGGTTTAATACTCAATTTAGGGTTTTAGATCAATACCTACTTTGCATGGTATTGATCCACCCACACAACTATCCTAGAGTCATAGGGTAAGAAGAATGATTAAAACACTTACCGTCGACTGGCGTAAAGTGAGCGTCGTCGAACGGCAAGGCGACACCTCCTTCTTCTTCCTAGCTCCTTCTCCTTTCCAACTTCCTTCTCTTCTCTAGGATTCATGAGAGATAATGGAAAGGATTTGAGGAGGTTTAAGGTGTATTTATAGGCTAGAATTAGGGTTTAGTAACCCTATTAGAATTAGGAAGGTTCAGGCATTAGGGTTTAGGAAAATGGGACCCACAGAGATCTAATCCCGGATCTCCGCACTCAGCCGCACAGAGATGTCCAGTCGACCGGTACCATCGACCGGTCAACATAAAATGATGAATATTTGACCGTTTTTTATCCAATTTCGTACCTGTTTGTCATCTGCTCGTCCCGTCTGGCCCGGTGATGATCGGAAGACCTGCTACGACACAAAACCAAGGTTTAGACCGGATTTACGGAGTACGGGTCTTACACCAATGGCTTGCTCCTACAGTCCATTCCACATATGTTCTATGGCCTAGAACCATGATTCATTCACCTATATGGCTTTCATGATTTCCCCCATGGTTTTCCATGAAAACCTAACCATGGGTTGATGGTTTGGATTTCTCCGAGATCATACCATCTTCATTATCTACTCTAAAGTCTTTAGAAACTCATGGAAATAGTATCCATACCTGAGAAGATTACTCCTTCTCTGCAACTCTTCTCCTTTTGCTTTCTTCTCTTCTTTCCTTCTCTTCTTCTTCTCTTCCTTTTCTTCTCTTTCTCTCAATTCAATTAGGGTTCTAAAAGGAGTGAAAGAGGCTTAGGGACTCCTAAAATAAGTCTCATTGAGATTAGGAAGGAATCCCATTGAAATTAGGAAAGTTTCCTAATTTCTGTTTTTACCGAGTACCGGGGGTCGATAGGGGGGTCGGAGATCTCGTCGACCCTTGGTCCTTAAAATGTCCGACCCCCCATATAAAACTGGGGTCTGACTTCTATACTGGGGGGGTCTGACCCTCCCTTGCTGGGTATGCGACCCTCCCCTTATTTAAGTGTTTTTGGGTCAGTTTAATACTTGGGATCGTGATCTCCTTCACGCACTTGGTCCATTTGGCTCAACCATGATGGGTAGACCTGGTTCAAGGTGGTAAGACCGGGTTAGTTTGATACGGGTCTTACATCTTATCTATTTTTTCTTTCAAAAAATGGGATCTCTTTCTCTCTCATTGGTAAAAAAAACTGAAAAATGCCTCAAACATCCACTCACCTTTGCTTCATAAACAGGTTCAAATACCTTGCATCCTTCAGGTATTCGCATCTATCATGTTATCTCTTCAACCTTAAGACTAAAGAACTAAAGCCCTTCTCTATTTGAGATGTCCAAGGGGTTTTCCCTACTTTTATTAATAAAATGCAAACTATAGGGAGAAGTTAAGGATGGAATCTTCAAGAATCTACCTCTTCAAGCAAACAACAGTCAGATTGAGAAAACAGGGAAGGAATCTCCCAAGTTTAAAGATTTGTTTCCTGGTCTCACTTTTAAAAGAAATGTAGAATAAACAAAGATAAGGAAGAGAATAATTATGGATTACATAGTTGTAGCTATACTTAGGAGAAGCAAAGATAAAGCAATCAATAGCAAGGATTTTCTGACAGAAGGCCTCCACAACTGGTGGGTAAGTGCCACCAACCTCGAGATTGGTGTTAATGAAAGGGAGTGCTAAGATGTCAACATACATCGTCATTCCCTTAAAGGACTCCTTGCTTATCTGGATTGCTACTAGCAGCAGAGAAACAAAGACCCTGAAACCTATAATCTATAGCAAAAACATAGAGAAGAAAGAAAGCAGAGGAGGATTTTGATAGGATAGGCATGGTCACCACAACCCATAAGGCTTTCCGCATTAGTGAAATAAAAAACCAAAAGCAAACTCAAGAGTGAGAGAGAGAGAACTTTACTCCATCACGCAATGGCACTCTCGGCGGAGCGTTGACAGAGGTGGTAGTGCTCGTTCGTAAGACCAACAAAACTCATTTAATTTTCAATCAAAGAGGATAATGTCGGATAAAGGGAGAAGAGGATTAGAGCAATTGTTATAAAAAAAATTATTTTACCATTTTACTCTCATTAAAAAACACATGCTTATTAAACTTATGCGCAAAAACAACTAAAATCGATTTTGGGCAAAAATCAAAAAGTGGTTAAGATCTCTTTTTGATTTTTTACCCGATTTTCATTTTTATTTATCATAAATAGCACCTAAAAATCATATCAAATACTTTAAAAAGCAAAAAAATTGAAATAAAAATAGAAATAAAAATGGATCCAAAATAAGCATTAGTTAATTGGTTCGGTTTTAATTTTACCTTCCTATACACCACACCACACCAGACTGGACCATTTAACCGATTATAAACTGTTTAACACCATTAACGTGGACAGTCGTTTTAATTTGTTAAATATTTTAGGGAAATTTTCATAGATCTCCCCTGCAGTTTGGCGAAATGTTAAAAGACCACCATTAATTTCGAAAAATGCATGGACCACCCCTCTGACACACTTTATTAAGTTTAGGGACAAACTGACCATGTTGCTCTTACCCATTTTTTTGTTAGACCACTATACCCTTGACCATTTATGCTTTAAATTAACCTGTTTTCTATCTTTTTCTCTTATTTTTCATCTTCTTTCTCATCTGATAGAAACTTACCATTTTCTTCTCTCTTCTCCTCCACGACTACAACTTCGAGTGTATGAATTTCATCTGTGACTCAGCTCCCAGTCAGAACTTTAGCTTAGTCTCCGCTGGCCACTATTACCATCATTGGTGACTGCGACTGTGACTCTGTTTCAGCTGCTCGGCAGTAAGTTGAGAGCCCCAAAACCCTAACCCCCCAAAGCTATTGAACTCCCATAACCCTAACCTTTATGCCTATTCAGACATTCAAACCCCCAAAAAGCATAACCCCTGTTCCTAAACCCTAACTTTGTGCCTATACCAACATTTAAACCACCGAGAAGCCTGACCCTTGTTCCTATTGCTAACTTCCAAACACATGAAACATGACCCCTGCTCAGGCCATTGTTGTGGTTACTTGCAAACCCCCAGCAGCAATCCTTGTGCGATGTCTTCATCAGCCAATGTTTCAGACTTTCATCTGAATTTCATGAATGTGAAATGTTTATGTAACAGAAGAGCTGTTGTGAAGATTTCAGAATATGAAAACAACCCACACAAGTTATATTATTGTTGTTCGAGAAACATATGTGGGTTCTTCTCATGGTGTTTGCAAAACCCTGAGCAAAGACCATTGGGTGAAACCAGATCAATAGGTGATGGTAGTAATTACATTTCGAAGGAAGATTTTTTGAAACTGAAGTTTAGAGTAAAGCAACTGGAGAAGACAATGACCATTCTTGGTCAAACTATTATAGTTTTGTTTCTAATAGTGTTTGTTATCATATTTCTGAAGAATTGAAAATGTAATGAAAATTCATTAACTTGCTTTTATAATGTTGTTTGTGGATTGAAGAATTGATGTGTTGTGTATGTGAAGAGTAGTGTACCTTATCAGTCGTGGCTAATCTTGTGATGATCATAGTGGCCTTAGTTGGGTTTTACATTGAGAAGACTTTTTATTTTAATGGGAAATTATTATACTAAACATTGTAGTTGGATTGGACACATTAAACTCTGCAACCAGAAAATTGATGAAGCCAATGAACCTAACTTTTCTGAACTAGAAAAGGTAGCACATTGAACTCTGTAACCAGAAAAATTAATATTTTTCTTCAATGAGACCCTGTCAAATTGGCGACAAAAAAAAGGGATGTCAAGCAATAAGGATTGCACACATTCACATCCATCTGAGCTAGAACTGATTCCAGGCTAACCTGTATTCTCAAATGATATATTGCAACAAAGATTGCATACATTCACATCCAAAAAAAAAATGCAAACTTAAAGACCAAATTTTGTAAATTCATCCATAGTCTAAAACAGTAAATTACTACATTTAATCGATCCATAGTTTAAACTTAAATCTAAATAAAACCAGCAAAAATCATAGTACAGTCATCCTTCAATCCATCCATAGTTTAAACTGAAATCCAAAAAAAAACCACCTAAAACCATAGTACATCCATCCATCCATCCATCCATAGTTTAAACTGAAATCCAAAAAAAAACCACTTAAAACCATTAATTCATCCATACATCCATCCATCCGAAAAGTCCAACCATCCATAGTTTAAGTGACAGAATCCATAAAAATCACCAAAAACCCATCTAACCATAGTCTTCACATAATACTTTGATCGCTTGACATTGACCTTGCCTTTCTTTGTTCCAACCTCAGCCATTCTAGTCCTTCTCTTGGCTTGTGCACTAACAATTGATTCAGTGGGAGTAAAAGCCTATGATCTTGTCTCAACCTGGGACGCACTTGTTCCATCATTTCTTTCCTTCCTCTGAACATTTGAAAAAATAAACATGAATCAATTTGTTAGAATTTTTACCCATTGTAATTACATTTGTTTAAGAGAAATATGATACAGTTTTTACCCTCAAACCACTGTTTTAGTGGTAGATCTTCTCCTACTAGCCACCTTTGCTCTTTGACAAGTCCTACTATTATGGCCTATCTCCTTACAATTTTGGCACCTGACTAGATGTTTTCCTTTTAAAATCACTAGGCTTAGCTTCTCCAGGTTCTCTTCTTCTATTCTTTCTAGGCTGGCCTGGTAATCTCTTCATTGGTGGAGGTGGACCTTCAATTTGTGAAGTGAGCATTTATAGATCAGGCATTGGATGGATCACCTCTGAATGTGCCAACAAGTACTTCTCCATAGTGAAATAAGGGGAGCAGTAGTCTTCTGGTGTATGCCTCATGTATTTGATTGCAATTGTTGAATGCTTGCAAGGTATACTAGTAGGTTGCCATACATTACATCTACAATACCATTGTTGAAGATTGATACAATTTCTTAAAAAGCCTTCAGTCACCTCAAATTCATACAACCCAGCTGGGACAACTACACAGTACCTGGAGTCTCTCTGAATTTGTTCCAACTTTTTTTTGTCACTTTGGGTGTTAATTTTCCCTTGTAGGTGCACCCCTTTGCATATCTTTTCTGAATTCTTTGCATGATTTTGACCCTTTATTGGCCAATTAAGATGAGAATGAACTTACCTCTTAAAAGTGCTATCCAGTGATTTAAGGACTCAATAATGTTGTTTGTTATGTGGTCACTCTTGGTCCTATGATCGAATGCATGTCTTGTAAGATATTTTTATGGACTAAATTAATTATAAGGTTAGTTGATTCAGTAGGAGTCTAGTTACAGGTAGACCGGTTTAAGTATGATTAGAGATGGACCAACCTGGTCCACTGTGAGACTGGTCCAGGGTTGGGGATGGTATTATAAATACCAATGGTTAGAGTCCCCACAACCACGGTGTTATTTTCTTCTCCTGTTCCCATACACAGAGAGAAGGTCAAGGGATCCCGACAGGCTGTGGAAGACTCTGATCCAAGCATTCAAAGCAAATAAAATGGTTGAAAACCAATCTACAGCAATAGGTATGTGCCTTATTAACTCTTTTCAATACCCATTGTATTCTAGTAATCTGTGTGATGTGTTCGTTAGGGTTCATGGAAAATCCCATGGGAAAAACCCAAAGAGGATCTAAAAAATCTTACAATGGTATTAGAACCACCTACACAGATCTAGGATCGATGGGAAAGCATTGTAAAGACTTCATGTTTGATTGGATTGGAAAACGGAGATATTTTTCTCTCAATTTTTCATATGAACTAGTCTAGGATTTGGACCCTCGAAAAAAAAAATTTGGACCGTTAAAAAGTAAAATAAATTTTATAAGATTGTAGATCTCGGAGAGATGGAGCCGGCGACATAAGGTTGGTCACTGGAAGTTCCCTGACGTGCCCTCATGTGCCGCCTGAAAAAGCGCGTGAGATCCACGAGCCGGCTGCAATAAAAAAAAAAGGCAAAGGTAGGGCTGACGTCACCTGGTCAGCCCCGTACTGGACCGAGCCAATCTGGGCCAGTCCAGGACCGAACCTGGGCCCAGACCAGCCCAGTCGGGCCAAAGGGGACCCATGAACCCATCTCAGGTTCGCACGTGCGGTTAGCACGTGTGACCATGAGTCGACCCATCAGCCCAAATGTTTGACATGGGAACCCGTTTTATTGACCCGAATTTGTGACACGAGAACCCGGACAATGACCCGAATGTTGACCTAAGGACCCGACCCAATGACCCGAAAAAGTGGGTCCGAGAACCCGGATGGGGGATGGTTGGGTCGGAGGTTGAACCAGTGGTTTACGGTTCGGTTTAAAGGCCAGACCATTTGGTTTGGTCTGGACCAAAGCATTTAAAAAAAAAGGTTTTAATTCGTGGGTTCGGTCAGCCCATAACTGAGCCCGGCCAGACCAAACCGACCCAGGCTGAACCTCCTGGAACCGGTTTAGGATGCAAGAATGCAAGTGCTGACTTTGATCGACGATTGTGGGTGCTAGGAGGGTCGGATTTTGATGCAGTTTTTTGTGTTGGATTCGTATTTTCATGCTCTACAGTTTGGTACATAGTTTGACACAGTTTGGTAATTTGGGGAATTTATTATTGATTAAAAGATGTCCTAAATTAGTTCGATTTGCAGTTTTCTACTTGTTTATCAGTTATTTTTGTACCAGATACTTGTAAAAGGTTATGTGTGCATGATATTTTGTTTATTGACCCACAAGGTGCTGTAAAGTAGGGTTTGGGGATATCACTATGGAATTATGTGGAACCCACTAAAGTGGTACACCTAGTTTCATCATGATGTCTTCAAATTCAAAGTTCATGTATTTGTAAATGCTTGTGTAAGGGCGATGTACACCCAAAGGTGGCATTGTAAAGTTTTGATTAAATTAAAGTTTGTGGGTGTCATGTGAAGATTAGATGAAATCCACCAAAGTGATACACTCAATTCTAACGTAGTGGTCCTCAAACCCCAAATTTATGCATTTACATATACAATAAAGGATATATTTTTATTATACTGTTCTCCATGGTGTGAGAAGCAGCTAAGAAAGACAGTGTTAACCCAAAGGTGGCATTGTCAAAGTTAAAGGTATGTTCATGCACATGAGTTGAAAGGGTTTTGACTTTAGGGAGTCTCATTAACCCAAAGGTGGTGGGATTTTCGTGAGTCATTATTCTTTCACAGTTACTGCACAGAAACTGAGAAGACCAATGCATGTTTATCTCAAAGGAGAATGTGTAGTTGGTTAACTCTTGGAAAAGGATATTTATTTGCACGAATGGTTTATATGGTTAATGCAAGTAAAGGGTATGTATATGAGTCTTGAGTTGTTTGATACTGTATTTAAACTCATATACTGATGTGTTCATCTAAGTATGACTGTCCCAGAGAATGTTTTGATATCCATCTTTTTCTATTCGGGACAAAGTATAAATAAATATATATTGCATGTGTTTATATGAGTCTTGTGTAATTTATCTATTGCAGGACATTTGTGTTTGGACTCATATAATGATGATGGTTTATGTCTCCTAGGATGTCTGTCTCAGTGAATGTACCATATGGTTTAGTAGTTTCTTTCCCACTCTTTCTGGGATAAAGAATAAAATTTATTATGAAAAGGTTGGAGACTAGTCTAGGATCGTTTGACCTAGATGTATCTTTCATAGTAGTTTACATAAGTTGGGAGGTATTCTACTATTGAGGTTATGTATAGCAGTATTAAGATGAGAAATATTACGAAGGGATTATCTAAGAAAAAACCAAAGGATAAGAATAATGTTTTAGAGGGGGGTCAGAAGATAGTTTATTAGCCTAGCTCTCTAGTACCAGTTATGTTGAAAATGGTAATGTGAGGAAGTATTTTGGGAGCTATCAACTATCACTGAAAAGCTCAAGGACAATGAGACCAATGTAATTGATATATTAAATATTTTATTTTTTGCTAGAAAATATATTCAGATCTAGGTGGCTTACATTACCAAAGGGGAGAAATAGCTAGTGATAAGATTATTGTTGGGTAACTCCAAGGTGGATTACTCAAAGATGAGTAGATTGACCAAAGATAGGTGGTTTGACTAAATATTGTTAAGCCAGATAACATATCTAGAAAAGGATAACGATTCTAGGACTCCCAAGGTTTTTGGGGTAGGAGGGTCTTAAAGACTGTTGGCTTGAATATTGTAAAGTTTCTTTTACATTCAAATGCTTTTTCTGCTCTTGATTTCACTTCGTTTTATGTTTATTGTTTGACTTAACATATTGTTCCCATATTAAAAATGTAATGATGTTATTTGAAATATCGAAATGTAAAGTTTTCCTTTCAATTAAATGGAAAGAAATTATGCTTATGATATTGTAAGGTAAATGACTGCATGTAATGTTGATCTTATTTGTTATGTGATGTGGTGAATAGTTTTTTATGTTTGACTGTGCAATCTTAGGTTTGACTAATTGTACCAGTCATAGTTGATCTCTAGGGCAATATAGAGACATGTTAAAAAAAAGGGTTTTCTTGGAATGGTTGAAAAGGTTTTCTCAATGAGAGTCTTTAGATTCTCTTAGTCAGTGGGAGTGTTTAGATCTGCTTGATTAGTGGAGATCTGGTAGTTTATGGTTTATCAATGATTGTTTATGTTGCCTATGGTTTAATGGGCAGGATTATTGGTGAGCATTTATTGCTTGTATGTATTCTTGATTATTTAAGACATGTCAAAATTGCAAGGCGGTATTTAGCCAAAGAAGGCGGTAAGCCAAAGTATGATATTAGTTCAAATTGGAGGCGGTTTGCCTATATAAAGTTGGATAATTTCAAAGTGCATTAACCTATAAGGATTTTAAGGAAACGGGGTCATGGTAATTCAATCATTGGACTCAAGTATTCATCTCAAAGTGATTTATGTCATTAAGTAGACCTCTGTATGTAACTGACAGAAGGGGGTACACCGGATGTGTAGGAGTACTTTCCATTATTGTTCGACATTGGTAGGCTTGATGACTAGATCAAAGTAAAGGATGGTTTTGGTGTAATTAGATTCCATGGCCACATTGGATCAATGGTGAATTTATAATTAATATAGCCCAAGTAGGAGATTATAAGATATTTTATGGGCTAAATTAATTATAAGGTTAGTTGGTTCAGTGGGAGTCTAGTTACAGGTAGACCGGTTTAAGTATGATTAGAGATGGACCAACCTGGTCTACTGTGGGACTGGTCCAGGATTGGGGGGTATTATAAATACCAATGGTTAGAGTTCCCACAGCCACGGTGTTATTTTCTTCTCTTGTTCCCATACGCAGAGAAAAGGTCAAGGGTGTAAGACCCGTATCGAACTAACCGGTCTTACCACCTTGTACCAGGTTTACCCATCATGGTCGAGCCAAATGGACGAAGTGCGTGAAGGAAATGGCGAAACCAGGTACTAAACTGACCCAAAAATAGTGAATTGGAGGGCAGGGTCTCATACCTAGGTAGGCAGGGTCGACCCCCCCTCACATAGAAGTCAGACCCTTGATTTTTCACTGGGAGTCGACAACTTAGGAACTGAGGGTCGACGGGATCTCCGACCCCCTCATCGACCCCCTGTTTGTCGACAGAAACCGCAAATAGGAAACTTTCTAAATTTCAATGGGATTCCTTCCTAATCTCAATGGGACTTATTTTGGGAGATTCTACTCTATAAATAGGACGTCCCTAAGCCTCCTTCACTCCTTTTAAAACCCTAATTGAGAGTGAGAGAAAGAGAAAAGAAGAAGAAGAGAAGGAAAGTTGGAGAAGAGGACCGAATTGAAGAATTCAGAGAAATCTTTGAATCCCAGCAATAACTAAGGAATGGGCAAGCTTTCTATTTGATAATCTAAGACCATAGAATAGTTCATGAAGAGAGTATGGTCTAGGAGAAACCCATATCATACACCCATGGGAAGATTTCAATGAAATCCATGGAGAAATCATGGTAGACAAGGTAAGGAAGAAACCTAGTGTTCTAAGCCATAGAACAAGCCTAGAATGGATTGTGGAAGTAAGCCATAGGACCCAAATGTGAAAGAATGGACTGTAGAATGAAAATCTCGACTCAACCCACGGGGGGTCGCACGTGGGGTCGATTGGAATCGACCCAACCAGACCACAGGATCGACCCCCAGTATTCGGGAAGTCCAGAATAGGGGTGGTCGCACCCAGGGTCGATGGAACATCCGACCCTAGCATCGACCCTACCCTGGGGGTCGATGTAGACTGCTACCCTACCTGCGACCCACCCTGCGACCCGTGCTTAAAAACAAGCCTAATGATGCCGGAATGACTTCTAACCAAAATCTATCGACTTGTTAGGTTTTCCTATTGATATAAAAGTGGTGTTAAAGCTTGAAAGAGGATCAACACTCAAGCAAAGGTGAGGGAACAAGACCTAAACTAATTGGCTAATAATAAACTATTTTTATTTCTTGAGTCCAATGCCATGACTGATTTTATGCGTGTATACTTGTATGTGCATTCAATATGTCATCCAATATTCCTGCAATTACTGTTCATGCATATTTAATTCTGTTTATTTATAACATGATGATGATGATGATGCTAGGAATAGGCATGTGAATGTATGTGTGTGGTTAGTGTACATGGTGCGGGTAAGGGATGGTATCAACCGGTACAGCCATGCCATTTTCATGGGGTATATATTGTGCCATGGTTTTACTCAAGTCATGTCCACTGACATCGTCGTATCGCCAATACCTTAGCAGAACTATTACGTCATAGGGTATCAGGGGAGGTGGTCTCGGACCTTGTAGTCTTCGACTCTGTCGGGGGCCTTAGCTCTATCTCTATGGATGTATTGAGGGACGCTGGGGTGAGGCCTTGGATACACTGTTGACATTAGGATTGGTTAGTTGTGAGCCCAGTTTGCAAGCCCTCGCCAGCTATGCCATTTTCATGGGGTGTATATTGTCCATGGTGGGTGCATGTGGGACGACAGTGTCGATACTCATTGGGCGGATTCACACACTCGTATATAGAGGTGAGACGGCCACCGAACCTTTCTATAGCACATTGCAAACTTATATACCAGACCACAGATATGAATTGAAAGCATGCATATGTTTATTGCATTGTTTTGTTTGCTCACTGAGCCATGATGTGTGCTCACCCTTTCTACGTCGAATATTTTTAGTTGATGATGCAGGTTCTATGGTGGAAGACTATATGAATGCTTCTGTGTACGGGCACATCACTGCGATGGAAGTTGAAGACTTAGTGGAAACGCATGACTCTTCATGCGAGTGCAACGCATGCGTTTTCGATTAGATTTTGATTTGAATTATTAAGGAAATGTAATTGATATTTTATTTACTTATGTCTCAGTTGATATAACATAATTTGATACTTTATTTATGATTATCATAGATAGATTCCTTAGTTCATTTATTATTAAGACTTCCACTATTGTGTATTTATTCTGATTATGGTTGTGGATGTGTATGGTTTTATTTTCAACGGACACAGCCTATTAGAGATGCTCGTTGAACCGTTGGTTTATTAGCAGTTCATCACACCATTCTGAATGGTGCAGAATTGGGGTGTGACTACTTGGTATCAGAGCTCTCAGGCCCTGTCTGTTAAACCAGTATACTTCCACAAAAGTTCATAAACTGAGATAGGATAAAATTTTAAAAGCTGTAATAATAACACACCATAAGCATATGTGTTGTTTGAGACAAAATTGAAAGAGAATAATGCATCTATTAAATGAAAAACAAATTTATATACAACCAAAAGAAGAACAAACGTATATAAACATGACTAAAGCAAAGTACAGTCCACAACCCGGACAGTTACTCTGAAGTACAAAAAGAAAGGTAAACAAAAATACATCAAGAGGCTGGAGGTGATGGGGGAGGTGGTGCCTCGCGGTCTCTATCATAATCCTCAGCATAGACTCTAGTCAACCAAGCTATCTGAGTCTGGGTCGTCTGGAGACTAGCTGTGAGATCAGCCACCCACTGGTTAGTCACGCGCTGGGCATCCCTCAGTTCTTCCACCCGTTGATCCGACATGCGCTGAGCAACCAGAAGCTCTCCTAACCGCTGATTGGACAAGCGCTGAGCATCTAGAAGCTCTCCCAACTTCAAATCAGACATGCGTTGAGCCTCTCATATCTCATGCAATATCCCCATCATTTCATCAAAAGGTGCATACGAAGGGCCAGCTGCATGTGAAGGACCAGCTGAATAAGAAGGACTAGCTCCTGTAGTATGAGTAGGTGATGGAGGAGGTATGGCATCCACATCCATGTACAAACGATCGTCATCACCCCCATGAACCCCTGCTCCAGCGACTGCTACTGCTGCCTCAGCATCAGCCATCTCCACTCGAGTATGTGGATGCACCAGAGCGTTCCTCTCCTTATCACTGACTTAGGCATCCCGCATTCCCATCTTGCAAATGGCCTCCCAATCCAAAGGTGACAAGAAGGATTTCTCCTGAATCCTCTCATCCGTCATGTCAACACCCAGGCGGGTCAGTAGCATAGAGATCATGCGTCCATATGGCAGGTTGCCAGTATGACTGGGTAACGTAGCGCTGATCATTGTCTGCATGATGATGTAAGGAAGGCAGACGGGCTGCCTAGTGTAGATACAGTTCAACAGATACTGGGTCAACTGGGAGATCCTCTCATAATGCCCACTCTGAGGTATTAGGTTGTGCTAGATAATCTTGCAGTACACCCAAGGCTCTGGACGAAGATAGATCACTTTCATCTCCCAGCGATCCTCTCTGATGATCTGGCGATCAATCTCAGCTCTCATCTCCAATGAAAAAAACGGGGGCTCTCCAGGAGCACAGAACACCAAGGGGCCGTCATATGAAATGCCCAACAAGTCGGCTAGCTACCGATAATCGAATGAAATCTCGACCCCCTTGACGTAGCTGGTGATCCGAAGCTCTCTACCTCTCTCTGTATCGTTGTATTCTCCCACCACCTGGAGATTACAGTAGAATTGTCTCACCAAATCCGGCCGAGTGCAGGCGTCATAGGTGATCACAGGAAGCCAACCCATGTCACCAAAAGCCCTCTCCACATCGAACAATGCCAGGCTAGCGAACTCTACCCGGCGACCTCCCTCTACCTTCTTACGAGAATAGCGGGCATACTGTGTCTCCGTCTCGTTAGAACGGAAGCGGACTGGGTCATGAACCCTGGGTACTTTGGTACGAGCCATAGTATCTGCAAAAACAAAGAGAAACAAATATTGGGTTAGTAAAGATGAAAAACCCAAAAATTTCGACAATATAACAACATAAATTGATCAAAAGCCTCACTTTTCACCCATACACGTGGGTAGGAGGACTTATAAAGGTTTTAAACAATCCTGCAAGACTCATACAGTTGGAAATTTCATTAAAAGAGATCGAATTTGAAGAAATTTCAAGAAATTCTAAAATCTTGACAAATTAGAGCAAAAATGGGAAAATTCAAGTTTTTTGATAACCAACCGATGAAACTCAAATATTCTTGAGGGCTTTCGTTCCTTGAGTCACCAACAACAAAAGCCCCCAATAAAAATCAAATTTTTATGGTTGGAAAAAGTTTAATTTGAAGAAAACGAGTTAAATGGGCAAAAACCTAGATAAGAAAATCTAAAAACATAAAAATGTAGAGAACATACCCATAGACGAGGTATGGATGTCGAAATAAGAAGCAAATAGCACCAAAGAGTCCGAGTTGGCACTGTAGCAACTCAGAGGGACGAGTCGAGTCGGAAAGGAGGAGGAAGAATGAGAAATGGATTCAAAATCGAAAATAAAAACCTGATTTTTAATCCGAGGGTCAGAGAATTCGACCAAGACATCCGACTCCCCCTCCGACCCCCTCATCGACCCTCGGCTCTCAGTAATCTGATAGAGAATAGGGGTCGAACCCTGGGTCGGACATCCATCGACCCCCGGCTCTCGGTAAGAATCAGTGATTTCTCAGGGTCGCATACTGAGGGTCGGACATCCATCGACCCTACAGTGAAAATACAGCATTTTCGACAAAATGATCTAAAAAATTTGAAATTTGCATTTGTTAGTGGTTTTAAAATATGAGAATGAAGTATATAATGATTACCTCATGTGTTCTATGATTTTCAGGCATTCTCACTATCAGAATAGATAATGGTTGGACGCAGAGTGACCAGACAAAGCCGTAACTCCATCCCACCACCAACCCCTATGGGGGAAGACAGCCAGACATACCCGAAAACACAGGGGAATACGAATACGGCACCATCCATAATTAATGGGAATACAAATCCTACAAATCTGCCAGATCCACCTACATACCTGGCTACAGTAGTAATGAATTTGGCCCAACAGCTGTCGTAAATACATCAGGCACAAGCTACTATGCAAGCTCCCATAGGCATGACTTTTCTAGCTGCACAGACACCACCAATGCCAGCAGGACAGGCAAGCACGGTACCAGGGGGAAGCAACACAGTACCCCATGCACCTCAGACTCCCATCATGCAGGCTCAAGTGCAGAATCCTGAGGTAGCTCAAGGTGGATATCAATACCAACCACCTATGTATGGGGCGTATGTCCCGCAACAACTAGACCACTCCAAAGTGGTGGAGCATTTTCTAAAAATGAAGCCCAAAGAATTTAATGGCAAGCCAGCAGATCCTTTATGGCCGGCACACTGGGTTGACGAAATGGAAAGAAATTTTATGATGATGACAGTAAATGAAGAAGAGAAAGTATTGTGCGTCACCTTTATGCTGAAAGGAGATGCACACCATTGGTGGAGGTCTACCAGGACATATTTATTAACAAAGCATGCCCAACTGACTTGGGATATTTATAAAGAGGCATTCTTTGAGAAGTACTTTCCTAGAAGTTTCAGAGATTCTATGGAAAGAGAGTTTCTGAGTTTATATCAGGGGCAGATGACCGTGGATGCATATCAACAGCGTTATGAGGAGCTGTTCTTCTTTGCACCCGCCAGTATGCAAGAGGAAAACACCAAACCCGAAGGTTCGTCATGGGACTTAGGGGAAGCATCAGCGAGCATGTTCTGGGACTTGAAAAGAAAATCTATAATGAAGCGGCACAAATTGCTCGAGTAATAGAGTCGATCCAGAAAGAGAGCTACCTTGCTCAAAATAGGGGAATCAAAAGGCCTAATGGAAATTCTTACAATGGAGGGAACACCAAGATATTCAAACCCTTCCGTACTCAAGGCTTTAATGCTGCAGCCAAGACTACCCCCGCAGCTCCACAGCAACAAAAGCAAGTCAGTGAAGGAGTAAGATGTTTTAACTGCAATTAAGTAGGGCATATTGCAAGGGAGTGTATTAAGCCCAAGAAGCAACTACAACAAGGCAGAGTTTACGCGGTTACATCTGAGGATTCTGCCGCATCGCCTGATGTGGTCACAGGTATGACCTGAATCTTATCATTTTGTGTTACATTATGTGAGCATGTAGACTCAACCAAAACAAGTCACAGGTATCGTACCTATTAATGGCATTCCCGCCAGAGTACTCTTTGATTCAGGAGCTACTCATTCTTTTATATCTGTGTCATTTGGAAAGAAGCTAAATCTACCCCTTAAATCCTTAGACTACAAACTGCTTGTATGATCACCTATGGGATTAGAAGTGGAGTTAGAAAAAGGTTATGGGCCATGTCCAGTTCTGATTGATGAAAAGACTTTGGATGCAACCTTGATCCAACTTGGGATGGCAGACTTTGACGTCATCTTGGGAATGGACTGGTTAGCTCGGCATTCTGCTATTGTGTGCCAAAAAGAAGCTGACATTTAAAGACAAAGAAGGAGCAGAGTTCAGTTTTTCAGGAACCAAACTTCTCCGTAAACGAAAGCTCATACTCTCTGCATTAAAGGCTAGGAAGTGCCTTGAGAAAGGAGCAGTTGGGTATCTAGTATATGTGGTCGATCTTACCAAAGAAACACCACGAATGGAGGATATTGATGTCGTGCGTAACTATCCAGATGTATTTCCTGAAGAACTACCAGGATTACCACCCGACCGCGCTACAGAGTTTGTTATAGATCTAATACCCGGAGCCACACCAATATCTAAAGCACCTTATCGAATGACTCCTACTGAATTGAAGGAATTAAAAGTACAACTACAAGAACTGCTAGACAAGGGTTACATCCGACCTAGCATATCACCATGGGGAGTGCCAGTATTATTCGTGAAGAAGAAGGACGGTAGCGTTCGATTGTGTATAAACTACCGATAACTGAATAAACTGACAATCAAGAATCGGTATCCATTGCCACGGATCGATGACTTATTCGATCAGTTGCAAGGTGCCAAAGTGTTCTCCAAGATCGATCTTCGGTCAGGCTACCATCAGTTGAAGATTAAGGATGGTGATATCCCTAAGACAGCATTTAGGACTAGATATGGACATTATGAATTTTTGGTCATGTCTTTCGGATTGAAAAATGCACCAGCAATGTCACACCCCAATTCCACACTATTCAGAATGGGGTGATGAACCGCTAACAAACCAACGGTTCAACCAGGATCTCAAATAGGCTATATCCGTGTTATCTAAACTCCATACATCCACATTCATAATCAGAGTAAATACACAATAGCGAAAGTTTTATAATAAAATGAATTGAGAATCTATGTGATATTAAAATTTAAATAAAAAAGTATTCTGTATCAACTGAGACATAATTAATTAAATACCAAATACACGTCTTTAATGAATCCAAATAAATAAACAAAAAAATCTAATTGAATACACATGAGTTGCACTCGCAAGAGACGTCATGTGTATCCACTTCATCTTCAGCTTCCATTGCCGCTACGTTCCCGTACGCTGGAGCATTTACATAGTCTTCAATGGTAAAACCTGCATCATCAACTAAAAATATTCGACGTCGAGGGGTGAGCACACATCATGGCTCAGTGAGAAAACAAAACAATGCAACAATACATATGCATGCAATCAATTCATATCTTTGGTCCGGTTTAAAGTTTGCACTGTGCTATAGAAAGGATAGGTGGCCGCCGCACCTCTATACACAAGTGTGTGGATACGCCCAATGACTCCTGCACTGTCACCCACAGCACCCAAAATGGCACAATATACACCCCATGAAAACGGCAAGGCTGTACCGGTTGATACCATACCAACAAATAAACCCCTGCTGGCTAGGGTTGCAAACTGGGCTCGCAACTAACCAATCCTAATGCCAAACAGTGTATCCAAGGCTTCACCCCAGCATCCCTTAGAACATCCATAGAGATAGAGCTAAGGCCCCCCGGTAGAGTCAGAGACTACAAGAACCGAGACCACCTCCCCTGATGCTCTACGACATAATAGTTCTGTTATGGTAACGGCGATACGACGACATCAGTGGACATGACTTGAATAGACCATAGCACAATATACACCCCATGAAGAACGGTCATGGTTGTACCGGTTGAAACCATTCCTACTCTCACCATATACACTGGCCAAACACAAACATTCACATGCCTATTCCTATCATCATCATCATCATCATCATGTTATAAACAATAAAGCAAACATGCATGAACAAATAACAGAAATATTGGATCACATGTTAAATGCACATACAAGCATACACGCATAGAATCAATATGGCATTGGACTCAAGAAGTAAAACAGTTTATTATTAACCAGTTAGTTTAGGTCTTATTCCCTCACCTTGGCTTGCTAATAGATACTTTTCCAAGCTTTAGAGTCACCTTTATAATGTTATTATATTGCTAGAAGACCTAACAAAGTCGATAAAATTTAATTAGAATTTATTCAGAATTTAAAAACCATTCTGTTAACTGAGGGTCGGAGGTAGAGTCGGAGTCCTGATCGACCCTGGGTGCGACCCTCCCCAAAATCTAAACTTCCCGGACACTGAGGGTCGATACTCAGGATCACCTAGGGTCGGATAGTCATCGACCCTCTGTGCGACCCTCTTTGTACTTTGGTCAATTTCCCTCTTTTAGTCCATCCTTCGTGTTTGGGGTCCCATGGCTTTCTCCTACAGTCCATTCAACATTCATTCCATGGTCTAGAACCATGAATAATCCACCTAGATAGCTTTCATGTAATCTCCCATGGTTTTCTATGAAAACCTAACCATGGTTGATGGTTTGGGTTTCTCCGAGATCATATTCTCATCATTATCTAACCTAAGATCTGTAGAAACCCATGGAATTAGTATCCATACCTGAGAAGATTACTCTTCCTCTGCAAGTCTTCTCCTTTTGGCTAAATTCTCTTCCTTGCTTCTCTTCTTCTTCTTTTCCTTCTCTTCTCTTTCTCTCAATTCAATTAGGGTTGTAAAAGGAGTGAAAGAGGCTTAGGGACGTCCTTTAAATAGAGTAGGAACATCCTAAATTAAGTCCCTTTGAGATTAGGAAAGAATCCAAATCGAAAATTAGGAAATTTCCTAATTTTAGTTTCGGCGGCAACTGAGGGTCGATGGGAGGGTCGATGATCCCGTCGACCCTAGGTTTCTAAGTTGTCCGACCCTCCCTTCAAAACTGAGGGTCTGACTTTCTGTTTTGGGGGGTCCGACCCTGCTTAGCTGGGTATGCGACCCTCCCCTTAAATTAAATGTTTTAGGGTCGATTTGATACCTGGGATCTCGATCTCCTTTACGCTCTTGGTCCATTTGACTCAACCACGATGGGTGAACCTGGTTCAAGGTGATAAGATCGGGTTAGATTGACACGGGTCTTACAAGCAACCTTTATGGAACTTATGAATCAGGTATTCCATGATATGCTGGATACGTCGGTTATTGTATTAATCGATGATATATTGGTCTACTCCAACGACGAGGAAACACATATAAAGAATCTAAACGCCGCTCTGCAGCGATTACGGAAGTAGAAGCTCTACGCCAAATTTACAAAGTGTGAGTTTTGGCTAAAGGAAGTCGCTTTTCTAGGCCATGTTGTATCCGCTGAAGGAATTAAAGTGGATCCTAGCAAGATCGAAGCTATTGTGAAGTGGGAAGCACCGAAGAGCGTTGCAGAAATTAGAAGTTTCTTAGGTCTAGCTGGGTATTATCGACGATTATGGAAGACTATTCCCGAATTGCTGTACCTCTTACCAATTTGACTAAGAAGGGCGAAAAGTTTGTGTGGATTGATAAATGCGAGAAGAGTTTCCAAACATTGAGGCTAGATTGATATCAGCTCCAATCTTGACCATTTCGATTCCAGGATAGCCATTTATTTTGTACATTGATGCATCAGGACTGGGATTAGGATGTGTACTTATGCAAGAGAACAAGTAATTGCTTATGCCTCAAGACAATTGAAGACACATGAGAAGAACTGTCCCACTCATGATTTGGAATTAGCGGCAATAATACATGCTATCAAAATATGGAGATATTACTTGTACGAAGAGAAATTTCAGATTAAATCAGATCATAAAAGTTTTACTTACCTCTTTAATCAGAAGGAGTTGAATATGAGACAAAGAAGATGGCTGGAACTATTGAAAGACTATGATTGTGATATCCAGTATCATCCGGGAAAAGCTAATGTGGTTGCGGACACACTAAGTAGAAAGGCAAAGATGAAATCTTAAGAAGAGATTAGCACCACTGCTGCACTATGTACTACCGAAAAAGTATTCAATTATGATAATGAACAGTTTGTGATAGATGCACCGGGTGAATCAACCAACCAAGGGTTTATCCATCGGTTTGCAAATATGTTTGCCACATTGAAGATTGTACCCGATATACTTGATGAAGTGAAAACAGCGATTAAATCAGACCCTTATCTAAGAACGGTACAAGAAGACATCGAAAAAGGTAGGACTACTCTTGAGTTCTCCTTAGATGATGAAAGGGTACTGAAGTACAAAGGAAGAATATGTGTACCCGAAACAGAAAGTTTGGACATTAGACACCGACTAATGAAGGAAGCCCATACCACTGCCTATTCGATACACCTTGGAAGTACAAAAATGTATCATGACCTAAAGAAATTATATTGGTGGAGGAGAATGAAAGCAGATATAGCCAAGTTCGTGTCTCAATGCCTAAATTGTCAGAAGGTGAAAGCTGAACGACAAAGACCAGCAGGACTGTTACAGCCGTTACCAGAACCAGCATGGAAATGGGACTGCATCACTATGGACTTCGTCACAGGGTTACCATTGACTCCCCGAGTGGTTGACGCAGTTTGGGTGATTGTGGACCGACTGACTAAAACGGCTTGATTTATAGCTATACAACCTCAGTATACACTAGAGAGGTTAGCTAAGTTGTATGTGGATAACATTGTCAGATTACACGGCATACCTGAAAACATTGTGTCCGACAGAGATCTACGATTTACTTCAAAGTTTTGGAAAGGATTGCAGAAAGCTATGGGTACAATATTAAAGTTCAGTACTGCATTCCATCCTCCGACAGACGAACAGTCGGAGCGCACCATTCAGATTCTAGAAGACATGCTCCGAGCTTGTGTAATTGATTTCAAAGGATCATGGGATGAACAGTTACCACTGATTGAGTTCTCTTATAACAATAGCTATCAGGCTGCTATACAGATGTCACCCTATGAAGCACTGTATTGCAGGAAGTGTCGAACTCCTTTGTTTTGGAATGAAGTTGGAGAACGTAGTATTGTCGGACCAGAATTTGTTGAAGAGGCTTGTCGAGTAGTCGACATTATCAAGGAAAGAGTAAGAACGGCTCAGAATCTTCAGAAGCAATATGTAGACACTAGACGTCGAGACCTTGAATTCGCCGTAGGTGATAAGGTATTCCTCAAAGTGTCACCTATGCGAGGTTTGAAACGGTTCAGACAGAAAGGGAAATTAAGTCCGAGATATGTCGGACCTTATGAGATTCTAGCTAAATGTGGAAAAGTGGCTTATCAGTTAGCACTACCACCATCTATGTCAAGTGTGCATGACGTATTTCATATCTCCTTATTGAAGAAGTATGTCAGAGACCCAACGCACGTATTGACAGTAGATCTACCTGATTTCATTGAGGATTTGACGTTTGAAGTAGCACCAACTGAAATCATCAGCCGAAAGGTGTAACGACTACGCAACCGTGACATTTATTACATTAAGGTCACCTGGAGAAGAAGGAATATAGAAGAAATCACATGGGTATAAGATAATGTTATGCGGAAGCAATACCCTCATCTATTCGACTCGGAAGGTATGTACAATTTCGAGGATGAAATTTTATAAGTAGGGGAGAGTTGTAAGACCCGTATCGAACTAACCGGTCTTACCACCTTGTACCAGGTCTACCCATCATGGTCGAGCCAAATGGACCAAGTGCGTGAAGGAAATAGCGAAACCAGGTACTAAATTGACCCAAAAACAGTGAATTAGAGGGCAAGGTCGCATACCTAGGTAGGCAGGGTCGACCCCCCCTCACATAGAAGTCAGACCCCTGATTTTTCACTGTGGGTCAGACAACTTAGGAAGTGAGGGTCGACGGGATCTCCGACCCCCTCATCGACCCCCTCTTTGCCGACAGAAATCGCAAATAGGAAACTTTCTAAATTTCAATGGGATTCTTTCCTAATCTCAATGGGACTTATTATGGGAGATTCTACTCTATAAATAGGACGTCCCTAAGCTTCTTTCACTCCTTTTGAAACCCTAATTGAGAGTGAGAGAAAGAGAAGAGAAGAAAAAGATAAGGAAAGTTGGAGAAGAGGACCGAATTGAAGAATTCAGAGAAATCTCTGAATCCCAGCAATAACTAAGGTATGGGCAAGCTTTCTATTTAATAATCTAAGACCTTAGAATAGTTCATGAAGAGAGTATGGTCTAGGAGAAACCCAAATCATACACCCATGGGAAGATTTCGATGAAATCCATGGAGAAATCATGGTAGATAAGGTAAGGAAGAAACCTAGTGTTCTAAGCCATTAAACAAGCCTAAAATGGATTGTGGAAGTAAGCCATAGGACCCAAACATGAAAGAATGGACTTTAGAATGAAAAAATCGCCTCAACCCACGGGGGGTCGCATGTGGGGTCAATTGAGAATTGACCCTACCAAACCACAGGATCAACCCCCAGTATTCGGGAAGTTCTGGGGGTGGTCGCACCCAGTGTCACACCCCGATTATTTACTATTCAAAATGATGTGTTGAACCGTTAATAAACCAACGGTTCAACCAGGATCTCAAATAGGCTATCCCCGCATTATCTAAACTTACACACATCCGTAATCATAATCAGAGTAAATACACAATAGCGGAAGTCTTATAATAAGAAGAACTGAGAATCTATGTGATATTAAAATTTAA